>OZ023283.1:17660450-18260450 GCA_964007245.1 Hypomecis atomaria
CTTCGACAACTGGTGTTGATGGGTTAGCCGCAGCTGGGGCTTGCGCTGGTTTAGCCAGCGGAACCCCCTGCGCTTGCGGTTGGTTAGCTCCGTACACGTAGTTAAGTTGCGACTGTGTGGTAGATAGCGATTGAACTTAAATTCTTACCACGGTGCTGGCGTTCTTCGACCACTGGAGCGGATGGTTTAGCCGCGGGCGGGGCTTGCGCTGGTTTAGCCAGCGGAACCCCCTGCGCTTGCGGTTGGTTAGCTCCGTACACGTAGTTAAGTTGCGACTGTGTGGTAGATAGCGATTGAACTTAAATTCTTACCACGGTGCTGGCGTTCTTCGACCACTGGAGCGGATGGTTTAGCCGCGGGCGGGGCTTGCGCTGGTTTAGCCAGCGGCACTCCTTGCGCTTGCGGTTGGTTAGCTCCATACACGTAGTTAAGTTGCGACTGTGCGGTAGGTGGCGCCTGTGTCGCGGCGGTCTGTGTCGGGGCTGCCACGTGCTCTTGGGGATTGTACACTACATGTTAAAACATTACTCAGTGATGAACACAATAAATATAGATATCTGTGGCGATGGACGAGTGAGGTTTATAAAATGTCAGTGAAAAAAATGAAACAGCTTTTGAAATGAAACTTCTTGAGCGGCGATAAATTTGTGAGACGAGAATTGCGAATACAACTTTAAAGGCGCGACACGATTAGGCACATTTTGTTATATGAGGGAGATTTGTAACTTTATTTTCTCTAATGTAATGTCTCTAAGTAGGTACCTACTTAGAGAGAAAAAAGTTATATTTTTGGGAAGTTTCACTCCTACGAGTACAATACATTTTTGTTAATTATAATGAATAATGTGACTAGTGCGACACAAATGCGACGGAATCCTAAAATGTCTATGTGATTTTGATAGCTCTATTCCGTATGACAGGCTATACCTAGATGTTAAAAGCAAATATATACTCGAGTTCGAAGTCATGATAAATTCAGCTATAGGATTAAGGATACCGACTGTCAGATTTAGGCTTCTCATCTAGATTATACTTATCAAAAGGAAACGGGTAGCATGTGTGCATGGTGTAACTTTGGTTAAATATGTTTTTTTTATGTATGTTACGTGATTATTCATTATTCCGCCAAATATGAACCGATCTTGATGATTCTTTTTTGTTCTATAGATCACACTTCAGAGGTATAATTTAAATTTTACCGAAATAGGTTGAGGGATATTTGAACAACAACAACGATCTAAAAATGGCATAAATCGGTTCGAGCATACTTTTCGGTTTTTTTTTACGTATATTGTAAAGATTGAAGTTAGTTGTGCCATTATTGGGCAAAATAATATTTTGTGAAAGTTTGGACATACCGGCAGTGGAAGCGTTCAGCGTGGGATAGATGAAACCGTAGGGAGCTCCAGGGCGCGGCTGGAACTCCTCGGGCAAGTTGCTATCGATCTGGACCGGGCCGGAGGCCTCGCCTTCCAAATCTAAAATATCACCCGACTACTTATAATGTCTACACATTGATCTGGAATCGATTGATCGCCTTTCGTGGGTCTATGTTTAGCAGTGGGCTTAAAAGGCCGGTACAGTACAGATCTAAAATTCGTAGCTTACTGTTTTAACCGTTTAGCCATGTAAGAGGCCTTCAGGCGGCTTAAAAATTCTGACACCAGGGCTTGTCGCCCGGCCTATACGAACTTACTTTATAGCCTATACTTCAAAAACAGCTTCGAAAAAATAGCCACAAGTAAACGGGTTGACTGATTTTAAAAGTTTTTATGTGTGCATGAAAGGACGTTTAACAGCGGGCCTACGATATATGCCATTTACGAGTAATCATTTTGTTCGACACTGACTCTGATTTTATACTATGCTTCAATTTTACAAACACACACGGAAAATGACAGATATTATTTTGCTTGCCTGAAGCTCGGCTGTATGGTAATAAATAATCTTAATACCATTCTTTATTCTTTGGTCTTTGTTTTTAAATAATATTATTACCATTCGGCTAAAGAAACCAGTACTTTTACTAAGCGCGAGCGCAGCGAGCGCATTTAACATATTTATGGCAATCTGAGATAAATTGACACATAACTTGACAATGTATATGTCATGGATCAAGGGGATGAACTTAATGAGAGCCGTAAGCCGTAACCGCTTGTTTCCGAATGAAATGAATGTTAAATGAAGCAGTTTTTAAGAAGCAAGTAGTTCATGCGAGCAGCTATAATAACTTTACAAAGATATAAAAGAATAACTTCATAGATGACCATCTACTAAGCGACTACCATCATAGGTAGCGCCAGTGGCGAAATAAAGTCACAGTACTTTATTTATAAGTAAGTAGGTAATAAAACGCCACATTTTTCTCCGAATTTTAGGTCATGATGTCTACTATAGCTATTGTTTTCACTTCTCTTGTATGATTAAATAAAGTAACGTTTTATCGCAATATACGTTTTATAGCAATATTTTGCTTTCTTTGAAATATGTTTGCTTTATCTAAATGATATCACTGCTATGTGAAAAGAGGCAGCATTATTTAAGACTATAAAATTTTAACTTATCTCAGAACTTTCTTTTACAAAGAAACAGTCATACGATACATAAAGAAATAAGTTATTAGAGAAAAAAAAATGATACAAAAACCCACAGCTTAATGTGGCCTCCCAGGCCCCAGCTGATCAAACAACATAATTTGGCTAAATTTATATTGACAAATTGAGTCAATCAACTCAATAACATACACATTCGAAAAGAAGAATTGTACATTAGAGGAATCATATTACGAATTTTATTTAATTACCTTTTTCGTTGTTAATCATCGTCCATCCTTCAGCAGATTTGTCGGGGGAAGCGTCACGACTGGATACCGAAGCAGCGTCCGTCTGGTCAGCCTTCGATTCCTCAACGGGTTTCACGGGATTGGAAACTACTTGTGGGGTGATCGGGACTTGGTTCACAACTTGGGGAGTAAGTGGGACTTGGAATGAGACTTGGGGAGTAATTGGGACTTGGGTTGGTACTTGGGGAGTAATTGGGACTTGGGGAGTAATTGGGACTTGAGTTGGGACTTTCGGAGTGGCTGCAGCCTGGGTTGGGACTTCCGGAGCAGTTGCAGCCTGGTTTGGAACTTGGGTAGGTGATTGCGAAGTCGACGAAGCCGAAGATTCATTAGCACTTTCTTGCGAAGCTCCCTGACTCTCCGGCCCGAACGCCTCAGCGAAAGGACAACCTTCGCGAATGTTCATGCAAGCGTTCATCATCTTGGCAAATTCAGTCGGGTCAATGTAAGGGTTGGGTTGGGCACCGTCGGCAGCTTGAGGCGTTTGTTCCGAAGCGTCGTTAGAGGCTACGCGGATGTGATCAGCGGCAAGATTGGCGAATTGGTCCACGTATTTGGAGAAGATGTCCATCCAGCCGACTCGTTCGTGGGGGTTTTCGCGTCTTTCGCGGCGTTCTTCCTCGCGGCGCTCATGGCGTTTCTCGTTCCTTTCGCGGTGCTTTTCTTGGCGCTCTTCGCGGCGTTCTTCGCGACGTTCCTTGGCCGCCATCTTGGCTTCGAGCTTGGCCGAGCAGTGTGGAGGCACGGTAGGACCAGCGCTGGTGGAAGCACCGCAGCTAGTCCTCTTCATCTCGGCGCGATGTTTCTTTTGAGCTTCGTATAGAGTAGCGGCGAAAGACTTCAGAAAGTAGCGGGACTTCTTGATGGAATCCTTGACCACCTGGAGCTGTGGAATATTTGATTTATTAACACTTTGCTCATTGTTTTTTTTTTGTTTGGTTTTGTTACAATCAAAAATGTTTGGCTAAAAGTAGACAATTCTGCAAAAAAAATTAAGAATTTATAAATTTTAGATGTGCTGTGTACCACCATATTTGGCGCGTGTCTATCATCATCATCATCATCATCAGTATCAGCCCCTGATATCTAATATACTAGCCTAGCTTGCATGGGCATACATAATAACTTATAGTACAGTTATATAATAAACTATCGGTATGTTTGTTTCGTTTATATCTTCATTCCGATTCGATCTCGTAAGAGGCCCCGAGCATAGTCTTCTCCGTATCATATTTGACTTTACGTAATATAGAGAGCTTGAGTGGCACACATTTTGCTTCTTCATTTATACTTACCGACATTTGCGGGCTAGGGATGCGCACGAAGCAGTGATCGGAGTGGGTCTCCAGCGACTCGCAGAACGAACACAGGTCGAAGTCCTCGCAAGTGATGCACTTGTAGCGGAAACGTATCTATAAGTAGCTTGAAAGGTTCCCACATATTTTGCTTCTTTATTAACACTTACCGACATTTGCGGGCTAGGGATGCGCACGAAGCAATGATCGGAGTGGGTCCCCAGCGACTCGCAGGACGAACACAGGTCGAAGTCCTCGCAAGTGATGCACTTGTAGCGGAAACGTATCTATAAGTAGCTTGAAAGGTTCCCACATATTTTGCTTCTTTATTAACACTTACCGACATTTGCGGGCTAGGGATGCGCACGAAGCAATGATCGGAGTGGGTCCCCAGCGACTCGCAGGACGAACACAGGTCGAAGTCCTCGCAAGTGATGCACTTGTAGCAGAAACTTTTCTATGAGTAGCTTGAAAGGTTCCCACACATTTTGCTTCTTTATTAACACTTACCGACATTTGCGGGATAGAGATCTATGAATGGGTCCTCATCGAATCGTAGGACGAACAAAAGTTGAAGTCTTCGCAAGTGATGCACTTGTAGCGGAATCTTACCTAAAAGTAGCTTGAAATATTCCCACACATTTTGCTTCCTTTATTTACACTTACCGACATTTGCGGGCTAGGGATGCGCACGAAGCAGTGATCAGAGTGCGTCCCCAGCGACTCGCAGGACGAACACAGGTCGAAGTCTTCGCAAGTGATGCACTTGTAGCGGAAGCCGACGACGTCACGACTGCAACCGTCACACACCACGCCCGCGTGCAGCCCTGGTTGGACGTAGCCCAACGGCGAGGAGACCACTAAACAAACATATCGAATTAATCTATTGATCCAGGTAAACATTATAAACAAATAAATAAATGAGTTTTTATATCTGTTACCAATAATTCCTTAAATTATATATTGGGGCATTCTAATAGGTATAAAAATACCTGTGTCAGAAAACCTCGCTCTTCGATATCCATACTATGGTAACATTTTGGTTATTTTTAACACATTGTCCACAACAATTTGTCACAGTATAGTTGGTTTTGTTGGTTGAAAGCTGTGGTGGTCTAGTGGCAATGACACCCGCCTTACAATCGTGAGGTCGTGGGTTCAAATCCCAGTCCCGTACCAATGAATTACTTAGAATATATATACGGAACACCACTGGCGTTTCGGTGAAGGAAAACATCGTGAGGCAACCTGCATACGTCTGTAGAAGAAATTCGATGGCGTATGTGAATCCACCAGCCCGCACTGGGCCAGCGTAGTGGATATGGCCCAATCACCCTTCGTGGGTAGGCCTACGTCCTACAGTAGACTCTTAAAAAGGCTGGTACAGTACAGCACATTTGGTTTTAGGTGAAGAAACTATCGCCAGTGCGCAGTGCAGACAAGTATGAGTATAGGTCAAATCAAACATTTTGGCGGCTATGAAGTTAGCTACAAGTTGTAGCGGATAACCCAATCCTGACTGAAGCTAACTTAACAGCTGTGCGAGGATTTCGCTATCCGCAGCTCGTAGCTAATGTCATAGCCGCCCACAAGTTTGATTCGGCCTATACCGGACATGTTTCACGAGCGCAGGCTGGAAGTGAGAAGGATTTGATTAGGTGGGTCCTTTCGAGGAGATATTTTACTTGTGTTGTTCTTTGTGTTCTTATGTCATTTCTATAGTGTCTATTCTTCTAGGGGAGGTACGTAGTATTATTATAACACTAGCAGCGCCCCGCGGTTTTACCCGCGTTGTGCCCGTTTCCGTGGGAATTCCGGGAATTTTTATACATATAAACCTTCCTCTTGAATCACTCTATCCATTAAAAAAAACCGCATCAAAATCCGTTGCGTAGTTTTAAAGATTTAAGCATACAGACAAACAAACGAAAATAGCGACTTTATTTTATACTATGTAAGGATATGTTTGCCCTAGGATGAGATTACTCCACACGCTAGTCTACCCACAAGGTCCCAAGGTGGTCAGATGATCTCATCAAGAAAGCATGATCACGATGGATTCAAACCGCTTGTCACGTCTTATGGCTGATGGGTATGAACTTTTCATATAGAACAAGGTTTTTTTTGCAATTGTACTCATAGTAAAAGTTGTTCACAATGACGAGCATATACCTATGTGGCGCGTGTATATCCTTTCAAAATAATATAATTGTTATTTTCAAAACATTCGCGATTTGAACACATTATATCCGCCTAACCCTGACCACGATCGCTGCAACTCGGTCGAAACGTCGCGTCGGGATAATAAGGTTAATTTATCTCGTTTCTCTACGGGATCGAATCAGAAATGAGGAGATCCGTAGAAGAACCAAAGTTACCGACATAGCCCAACGGATTGGCAACTTTGGCAAGTTGAAATAGCAGTGGGCAGGGCCCATGGCTCGGAGGACTGATGACCGATGGAGTCGAAGGGGTCTCGAGTGGAGACCAAGTACCGGCAAGCGCAGCTTAGGATGTCTATGCACCCACAAGATAGACGGGTGACCTCATTAAGACCGCAGGATCGCGCTGTATGCAACCCGTTTCCAACCGATCTTATTGGAGATCCATTGGGGAGGCCTATGTCCAGCAGTGGACGTCCTTTTGGCGTGATGGATGGAATTTTACTCATATTTTCAGTAAGATAATTATAATGTACCTCGGGGAGCGGAAATCTCGACGTTGATGACATGTTCCTCTTCAGCTTCGTTGTTATTATCGACATGCACGTACAGCTTGAAGAGAGGCGCGGGCGCGGCCGTCAGCATGGTCATCAACTCTTCGTCGCTTGAAATCTTCACGTCGTCGCCTTCCTCATCTGTGGAAAGTATCGTAAGAAGTAAATGCCAGTCCACACGGTGCGATGACGTATCTTATACTAAGCGCCACACAAATCGGCGGATGGAAAGTTATGCGAAGAACGCTCCGCAAAAGCCCAAATATAGGAATGCGCGGGAGCCAGAGAGATGAGACGCCGCCGTGGCACACCCGCCCGCCAAATTCATGTCTCCCGCGCGCTCCCTACGCCCGTGCACAGATGCGCAATAATTAGCAAATCAGGTCGAAGTGTCATCTGCGGCTAACTTCTCATCCGCCGATTTGTGTGGCGCTAAGAATACCGCAATCATTATACCGTATGCTAATGACGGTTTTCGGACATGGTTCGGTATCGCAACAGAGTTGAGCTACTTTTTTTAAAGTTTAAATTCAACTTTTTACGGAGAAAAACTTTACCTTGCCACGAGACGCTGAAAATTTTGGGAAACTTGGGGAACACATCATGGATCTTAGCCAGCAGATAGGTGTAGCTGGAGACCACGTTCCGGTCCACCCCGAACCTTCGCACCTCGGGCTTCGCGCCATTCTTCCAGAATTTATACCAACTTCTTCTGTTCCTTGATCGAATAAGGACTTTAAAAGAGAAAAGCCTTACCTTGCCACGAGACGCTGAAAGTCTTCCCCTTCAACTTGGGGAACACGTCATGGATCTTAGCCAGCAGGTAGGTGTAGCTGGAGACCACGTTCCGGTCCACCCCGAACCTTCGCACCTCGGGCTTCGCGCCGTCCTTCCAGAAAGTGTAAACTTTGAATGGGACTTGATCCTCCATTGTATCTACTGGAAGAAGAATTGTGGGTTAATTAACCAAGCGCTACCGAAAAAATGGTAAGTAGAGAAAATTCTGAAAAGACATGACTTCCGAAAATATTTTCGTTCGTTCTGTTTGAAATATTTTTTTTAACAAAAAATAGCATGACACCCGTGTACAGAATTTGTGAATATTTCGCACGGAACGATGTAAGTAGCATTTTTCACATTATTGTTGATTTATCAAAAACGGCTCAGCCGATTTTGATAAAATTTAAATGGGACCAATTTCGAAGTATACTCTTTCCAATAAAAAAATTATTATTGAAATCGGACTACTATGAAAAAAGTTATGCGTGGTTATACATAAAAAAATATACGCGTCGAATTGTGTACCTCCACCGGTTCGTTCGTCGGTCATAATTAACCAGCTGTAATATGTAAATAATATGTATTGCGGCTCTACGAGAACTATGTCAGCTCATTCAAAAAATTCGGTTTGTCCACTAAGGCTGTCTTCATTTTGTCAAAAGAGTTTTTGATTCGATGAGAGATAAACTTTGCTAACTATTTGCCATCATTCATTCTAAAGCATATTTTCGTATACTTAAAATCACTCAAGCGTACTTAATTATAACATTACAAAATGTTTTTAGACATTTCCCGCTGAGGCCTTGCAAGAAACAGATAATTATACGAGGTTTGCAATGAGAAGGTACTTCGAGAAGTTCGAAGGTCGTGCAGTAAAGGCGCTAGCTCAGTTGATAAAACAACGGAGTAGACCCCAATTCATACCTGGTTCACCTCCTTTTCAACTTTTAAAGCTTATAATATTCTAATTGTTAGCCTTTCATAATTATTTTTTGTAAAAAATGGCAAAACCGATTTCTACCGAGTACAAAATTCGAATAGTGCGCTTGAATTGTACTTTTACATTATTGTTGATTTTACAAAAACGGCTCAGCCGATTTTGATAAATTTTAAAAGGAACCATCTCGGAACTCTACCCCTTCGAACCAAAAAAGATTTTTTTGATTCGGTTCACAATTGGCGAAAATATCGATGAACATACAAAAAAAAATACAGACGAACATAGAACTTCCTCGTTTTTAGAAGTCGGTTAAAAATAGGCAGAAATCCTTCGCTTCAATACATAGTACAAAATAAAGTCGCTATTTTGTCTGTTTGTTTGTCTGTATGCTTAAATCTTTAAAACTACGCAACGGATTTTGATGCGGTTTTTTTTAATGGATAGAGTGATTCAAGTGGAAGGTTTATATGTATAATACACCTGTGCGAAGCCGGGGCGGGTCGCTAGTGTTAAATAAAATAAAGAAAAACAATAAAAGAATATCAACTTCAATTTAGTAGGTCCTTTTTTAACAAGCCCAAAAGAAATCAAAGAAAACTTTTTGGAGTACCGCAGGGTGCGATAAGAGGACACGATTTAAATTTAAACTGAAAAACGAATATTAAAATCTTTAAAAGAGCAAATTACATCGCAACCCTGGAGATCTTCTCACTCTCCTGGCACCATATCGGTTGACATTAACGCCTACGATGTGATCGACTTCTATATCCCACGACTGTATCATCATGCAAAACCTGATAAATCTTCTCAATTTTCCCCAAAACCTGAACCAGATATAAAATCCCACGAACATTATCACTAACGCCAGATAATGGTTCGGAATTTCTGGCAAAGGAGATGTTTTACTATCACTCGCCATTTTGAGGATCTGCCGGTTTTATGGCCACGAATTTCACTTTTGTTACAACAATCGTATATTTCTATTTGAGTTTATGGATTGTAAAGATGATATTTAGCAGACCGTCCCGGTAAAACTGGGATTGTGGCGTTTTGCGCATGTTCAGTTGGGATGCGTGCGCTGCGCAGTAACCTGAACGAAATTAGGCTTGATTCACATTACATTGTTCTGAAACAGCGCGCAACAGGTAGCGTAAGGTCCAGACTACAATACGTTAGGTACAACAACGACAACAACACTTTGACACCAAAAAAATACCAAGTCGATGAATGACAATGTTCTCGCTAAGCAAATATGTGATTTTGTACAATAGGCTAACAAAGCGAGAAGTTCGTAATTCTTAATTAGCGAGAGTTTCGTAATGGCCGAAATTAGACTTGAATTAATTACCCACGTAAATTGTCTCAGGCGACGCTGACTTATGGATGCATTGCAGTACATAGTGTTTACAGTGTTATTCATGGATGTAAGTGTTTTCCATGTTTCCGCAAAATCCCCAAAATTTCTGCAAGAATACTGTTACGATTAAATTGACCAGTACGATACGGTATACATATGGTATTATATTTTTGTATAAGCCGGCAATGTGAATTGAGCTTTACGGCGCTATTGATTTCTGCCTGGAAAAGTTGGACTCTATTTTTAAACTCAGAGAGGCTCTTTGTTAATACAACAATCAAGCTTTTAACGTGAAGGTGGTATTATTTCTCGAAATATAAGATTGCCACGTAATGGTTTTTGAGGCTCAGAAGGAATAAGTATGTTTTTAATTTGATTCATCATTTGCGACTTTTAATTCCTGATCCACTTATGCTAATGGTCGAAAGTGGTACCGTGGCTCGGATGACACGTTAAATTGTAGGTCCCGGTTGTTTAACTGTTTAGCCATGTCCAAGCCTTCAGGTGTAGTATTATTATATTTTTACTATCCACAACAAAATACAATATGACTACTCAAACTACTATTACCTAGACCTACATACTTATTAATTAATTATTAAAAAAATATAACTTTTTAAAAATACAAGCTTTTGAGATGCTGGATATCATGTAACTGCAAGCTTGTGATAGCCAAGACAAGTAAAACGAGCCCAAACACGACGGGTATATCTGGTTTAGTACAGGAGTACCTATGGCCACCTTTCGACTTCATAATCAGATCAGCTCCACAGTACCATATTTTTGCTTTGTCACGAGATATACATATGCGAGCAAAATTTCACCTCAATCGGAAACCAGGAAGTTGGTCTAAAAAAACTAAATTTACCACCAAGAAACATCAAGGCTATTAGTGTTTAATTAGTAACTACATCCACAGTTAATTATTCACACTATAAAATAATTTATTAGAAAATTTTACCAGTGATAACAAAAGTGCTAACAAGTTAGATTAATTTTCAAGTTGACAAACTTAACTGTGCATTTCCATAACATAAGCTAAGCTACTTAGTCTATGATCCATAACTAGTTATGTAAAGACCCATGTTTAAGTAGGTTTTAACTCCTATTCAGTTACTCATCAATATACAACTTGTAACAGTGTATAATTCGATTTTTTGCCATCTGCCATATACACAACACTACAGAGACAAACATACTCAATATAAAAATATATCAGAAGGCAATGAAGCATTTATTGTCCTGCCTTCAGTTAGTTTACACATTATTGTTGATTTTTCAAAAATGGCTCAGCCGATTTTGGTAAAATTTAACTGGGACCACCTCTGAAGTAAAGTAAAATCGGACTACTCTGTAATAATAAGTTATTTGTGGTCATACATAAAAATAATCGGCCAAGTACGAGTCGGACTCGCGCACGGAGGGTTCCGTACTGTATGGGAGCCCCCCTTAAACATTTATTTTATTTTAATTTTATTATTTATTATTGAAGTGAATATAAAACTAAATATTTTGTGAAAATTTCAAGCATCTACCTGTTACCATTATAATTATAGAGTGAAATATGTCTGAAAAATCAGGTTTGTTGTATGGAAGCCCCCCTTAAATACTTTTTAGTATTTGTTGTTATTGCGGCAACAGAAATACATCATCTGTGAAAATTTCAGCTGCCTAGCTATCATGGTTCATGAGATACAGCCCGGTGACAGACAGACAGACGGACATCGAAGTCTTAGTAATAGGGTCCCGTTTTTCCCTTTGGGTACGGAACCCTAAAAAAGAAAAATAAATATGCCTAGACTTGAGTAGTCATCCATCATGCCTATTGATTGTAAATAGAGCTCAATGTTGTTAATAAAGCAAAACTTCAAAAAAATGACTCAGAATAAATTGAAGACTGAATTAAACAAATTATAGTCTGACCGTTTAACTGAGTCCACGCCTGCGCGGTACAGGGGCGCGGGGGTAGACGACAAAGGGGGATTGAGACAGGTGCGGGCGGCGGGTCCTCACCGCCCGCACCTGTCAGTTCTCAGTTAAACGGTCAGACTATAGTTATTAAAATATGTGACCATGAGTGTCAATATTTGCTGAGTCAAGGCAATAAAGAATATTAAGTACATCATGCAAGTAAGGTTAAAGTAAAATACACAGTATTTTACATATGTACCTTTGTATGAAATAATTATATGTACACTGATTTTAACCTATATGGTTCTATTTTATACAATAATTTACCAAGTTCTTTTGTCTTAAAAGTAGACAACAGATAACCTACTTTATTTATTTGATTAATCAGAAACTGTAACATAGGTACATAATGTGATTACTCATATGTTTTAAAACTATAAACAGCACTTATTAATTGAGGAAATTAAGTGCATTTCATAATCTAGTCCAATTAGAATCATCTAAGATTGTGCTGATTGGTAGCAATTTTGTATTGTTCCTGTTGGAAATCTTTAGGGTAAGCCTATGTCCACCTACATGGGTAGCATGGCAAAGGGAAAAACCATATTATCCACTTTTAAATGTTAGTATTTGAGTGGGTGACCGCGGGTGGCATTTTCTGAGCGTTACTGTGGCTTGGATGACACATTCAATTATAGGTCCCGGTTGTTTTAACCGTTTAGCTATGTCAGAGGCCTTCAGGCAGAACTCTGACACCAGGGCTAGCCACCCGGCCTATACAAACTTACTTTATTAGGCCCAATTATGAAGGCGCCATCGTAAATTTAATAGCAACATAAAAAGTGTTCTCTCTATCGAATACCTAAAGTAAAAAAGAAACAGAAATAGTCTAATTAGCTACTACAATTACAATGGTGCCTTCATAATTGGGCCTACTTACTTAGTACTTGTAGTTTGTAGTAACAAGTAAGTAATAAATTTAATAGCAACATAAAAGGTGTTCTCTCTATCGAATACCTATGTAAAGTAAAAAAGAAACAGAAATAGTCTAATTAGCTATTATAATTACGATGGTGCCTTCATAATTGGGCCTACTTACTTATTACTTGTAGTAACAAGTACTCACTGTCATGGAAGTGAGGCCAATGAACCGTAAGTTCTTTATAGTATGATGCAATAACTTGTCCTTCTTACAGTAAAAGGATTAGATGTGAGATATTTCAAACAAAATTGTAAAGCAATGTCTTTTCATTGCCAATTAACAATTTACAATTAATATGTTGAGACTTTATATATTCATCATATTTTATTTAAGTTATCAGAGTAGTATTTCCATATCCAATTTTAAATGGTACATGCAATAAATATGCAGCATTATACCAGAATATATCCAGCAAGAAGGATGATACAGGAAAGCAGCGACGCTCTCGCTTTATGTGCAATCGGATAGCCCTACGCAGTTCTTATTTTTAGGTAAAGTTTATATAGGTACCTACTGGATTCCTGCATGCATAATTTCTCTCAAGTTAAAACAAAATGAACGTCGCGTCGATATAGGTAAATACACCATGTTGGTAGCAAATATGGGTTTGCGCAATTGTATGGGTCCAGAAGTCATGTCTTAAAAGATTGTTCGTCAAAATAAAAAGGATTCTTACCTGAAAACTGTAGTAGGTAAATTAGTAAAAAACACAAAATGAAAATATTCGTACGAATACGACCAATCTCACTTCACAGAGAAATAATCACTGAGTTGTGACGTGCGAGCCTCCGGTTTAAATATGTGTTTACGTCTAGAAAGATATTTTTATGAATCATCAAGCCACGGTGCCTGCGAAACGATAATATTTTGTTGTGCAATACAAAACAAAACATTGGATTCATGTCATGCATGACAGGAAACCACCAACTTGTGTTTCTACATACAAAATTGTATTTACCACAATGTTTTCATTGATTAATTTTAAATTGCGTTATATACAATTTAAAATTATTTTAATATAATTTTATAAGTACACACTACGAAAAAATTAAACAAACTTTCATAAAATAGCTTTTCTAATTGTTTTTATGTTTGTAAACATGCTATTTTAATAATTTAGCAAACTTTCTGACTTATGTTATTTATTGTACCAGAATAATGGGTATCGAAATTTAAGCTGGTATTACACGTTGAAGCAGTCTGTAACTAAGTAGTTGTCAACGTCACTTTTTTTTTATTTCTACGAGACTATTGCTAGTATCACGTTTATCCATGAATGTGAAATGTAGATATTGCATATTTTAAAATACCTTTTCTTAATTTTTGGACTGGTATTTGGGTAAATAAATATCTGTTCTGGCGCTACCTAGGTAGCAGTTATCCTATGGGATGCTTTGCAACACAGACAGATCCTTATCTTATATTTCGGAAGGATGATTGGCCATAATTTACCTACCATGCTATAGGCAAGTCGGTGGTGGTGTGAAAATCCGTAGGTTGATAATTTTCAAAGGAATTATTCATTACAGATATGGGACCGGGTTTGACCGCACAACTGCTGACGTGCTGCTGACAAGAGTTTCTACTACCACTAGGGTAGGTAGGTATACAACTTTTGATAGGGGATTATAAGTAGGTACCTACCTAGGTAAATAAGTAAACAAACCAATGTCGTAAATAACCAAGGAGTTTATTAGTAAAATATTTTATACCTATCAGATACAAACCGCTACATAGGTGCCTAGTACCTATCTAACAACGAACAAAATAAAATAAATAATATTTATGAATTAATGATGATAATGAGGTACCTAGCAAAACAATAAGTATATAGGTATATACCTATACTTAGGCAAGTAACTCAAAATTCGATGAACTGGAGATGTCCGGCTGGGGAATAATTCAGTCACCCTGGAACGTTCCACATTATTACACCACAATTTCAGTACCTATTCAATAGGTCAAGTCATGATTCGATTTCATGTCTCATGAACTCATGACTAACACCTAGGTACCCCAAACCACGATAATGCCCATACAACTACTTGTTCTCTTATTGGTTTGTGGCCCGTACCGCTAAATAAGAACTGGTTCTGGTACTTCAATGGTTAAATAACATTAGGATATAGGCAACCAGTTTATAGGTTGGTAGGTACAGGTACCTATATAGGTATAGGCCCGCGCCGTATTCTTGGCGGTTGTGATAGCTGCACAAAACCCAATCCTGACTGAAGCATACCATAATATATATAATGTCCTCTGTGCTAGAGCTCATGAGCTGTGGATGCAGCGCAAGGATTCGTTTCCGCACAGCTTGTAGCGAACTTCACAGCCGTCAAGAAGATTGATTCGGCCTAAATGACGTATTACGAGTACTTAAGACGTGTTGGCTTAGCCATCGAAAATGTGTCTTGACATAGAATTTTCTAATTCAATTTGTCTTGAACTCTTCCTGCGGATAAATGATGAAGACTAGAAGCAGCTAAGTTCGCAATTGAGCACCAACTAGCCTAATGGTATGCGACGTTGTAGTCGAAGATGTAGCACGCACTGACCAGATCTGGATAACGAACCAAATAGGAAGCTCTGAGAGACGTTGGAATGAGACTTATTTATCTATGCTAGTGTAAAACCTGGAAAGGCGGATAGACTAAGCCCGATTACAGAGGCGCCAGCGTAAATTTATTAGCATCGTAAAAAGCGTTCTCTCTATCGAATGCCTAAAGTGAAAAAGAAACAGGACTATGCTATTTAGCTAATATAATTACGCTGGCGCCTCTGTAATCGGGCTTAATGTCCTAGTACAAACCAAAAAAATGATTAGGTAAGGGATGATTTATATTAGGACGGGGCGGGCGCGGGACTGACATGGGGCGGGCCGGACGACGCATGTTCCATATATTTTGTGTAAAAGCCCGGACGGGTCCCGTCCGGGCGTCGTACGGGCCACGACAAAAATTTATGGAACGTACGTCGTACGGGCCCCGCCCGGCCCGTCCCGCGCCCGCTGCGTAGTAATATAAATCATCCCTAAAAAAATTTATTATTCCTGGGGTGTTCTATTTTACTGCCTTCGAGACTTTCGGCTGGGAAGTGGGAATCAATTTTTTATTTAATGTAGTATAACGTTATATTTATAAGGAAAAAAAATTTAAGAAAAATAGTTTTACATGGAAACTTATAGGCCTATGATCTTTGCATATAAAAAGAAATTTTGGAAAACAACTAATTATTCAAAAAATCAATTAAACTTATTAAACCCATGGTGTGATAGTATGTATGATTCCTTATTTACAAAATTATAGTTATGTGCCCTGACAAAAACATGGACAAAATAATTTACATCATAAACCACTTTATTTCCCGTTATATTACTTTACAATTTACTTAGTCGGAACTACTCATAACATTAATGTGTTAACTTTTGCAACTTTTTACAATAACAAAATAATACAACTTAATAAACATATTACATGTACAATTGTACTTATTTTTACTACAACAATATGTAAAGTATTTAATCTTGGTGTTCTTTTCCAGCACTTTTTCCGATCGGCTTGCTAGGAAGATGTCTGTATTTTGGTTCATCAACAAACTTGACAGGTCCACCGAGTTGCACAGTTTCTGGAACGCTTAGTTCTTCATTCAGCTTTTTAGCGAGGAAGTATATTTCTGCTAGGGCGATGACTAGAGCGCACATCACGCCTAAAAGCAGCCTGAATCCAAACTCGAGGTAGCCAATAGTCCATTCAATCCCTTTGAAGCCAAACATGAATCCAGCGAATATGGATAGAATGAACTGCCCAATCGCAATAAGGTGGCGATTTATTTGTTTCACTGTAAAAGAAATTTCATCATCTAGTTAGGTATGTTGTCATGGTGAGTATGCAAATAAAGAGGTGAGTAACCAGCAACTTGTCTGTTTAACATAAAAGGGCTTATTTATAATCATTAATGAATAAATTTCATAAGGTTGAGCCAAATTAGAAGCGAATTGTTAATGTTGTTTTTAGTAATAAAACAATGACTACCAACTATTTCATCATAATAAAATGCTTGGCATATGTTGATAAAGAAACCGGAGTAAGCAAAATCTAAAAATAAACATAAGTAAATAAAGTCTCTTTGGACAATATATTAATTGTGTACTTAATAGTGAGTACTTAATTTTAAGTCGGACTCATGATTTTATCGTTTACATATATTTCTTTTTACATTATTTGAAATATACCTTTATAAATAAATAATTAAATTGAAATAAAAAAATATTTAAGGAACCCCTTACAAAAAAAGTACACTACCAGACAAACCAAATTTACTGACATAGCCCAGAGGATTACCAAGTTGAAATGGCGCATAGTTCGGAAAACTGATGGCCGATGGGGCAGTAAAGTTCTCGAATGGAGACCACACACCGGCAAGCGCAGCGTAAGACGTTCCCCGATTATGTGGACCGACGATATAATTAATACTGCAGGAACGCGCTGAAAGCAGGCCGCTTCCAACCGGTTCTTTTGGAAATTCATAAGGGAGACCTACGTGCAGCAGTGGGCGTCCTAAGGCTGATAATGTTGATGACTAAACTATCCTTAGCTCTACTACCATCCTTTACTATCAGAAAAACAATAAAGATAGTTAGCAGTAAAATTAACAAAACTTTTTTTACATTGAAATAAATTAGATGCAACTCAAACTTTGTAAAAATAGTATTGGCCATATCATACTTCTTGACGTTTGTTAAGTTAGCTGCAAGCTAACATCTCCCCACTCTTGCGTCGCTAACATATAAGTAAATATCTATTGTGCAACCACTCGTCCCAAGTTCACAGAAATTTGATTGGACAAATAGTTTTTCTTTTTTTTTAATCGCGATTAAGTTCGCGTTTGACCACCAACTCGCCTATAAGCGTTGTGGTCGAAGATGAAGCACGCAGACCTAGAATATACCTATCCACTCTGATCTTGAAAAGCTTTAAATTATATCTCTTAGGAAACAGGAAAGCAGGAAGACTGTTCCATTCCCTGGTGGTAAGGTATTGGCAATGGGCAGGGCACATAGTCCGGAAGACTGATGGGGTCGAAAAGTTCTCGAGTGGAGACCACGTACCTACAAGTGCAGCGTAGGAAGTCCACCCACAAGGTGGATGGATGACCTCATTAAGACCACAGAATTGCGCTGGATGCAAGCCGCTACCAACCGGTCTTATTGGAGATCTATAGGGGAGGCCTATGTCCAGCAGTATCAGCAGTAGCAGTCCTATGTCCTATGGCTGATGGATGGATGGAAAGTATTGGTAAGGTATACTATACTCACTTTGGTAAGATATACTATCCTCCGGGAATCTCATTCTGACATTATCAACTCCTTTAGTCATCTTTCTGTAAGCTCTGGCCTCAGCCTGTGCCCTCAGCTTCACACATCTAGCTTCTAATTCAGGGTTCCTTTTTAAGATTTTGTTTTCTGGTAACTCCACACTAGCCCCTTCAATAAGGCTGTGCAAATATGGAACATCATCACCTTTACTCCTTCTTTTTTGCAAGTAAAAGTATAACCAGTCCATATCAGATGTCAAGAGGTAAGGACCGCGATCTTTGTCAGGTATTTTTACATCTGTTGCTTTTTCTTCTTCTACATCTTCATTGTTAGAAAGATTTTCTTCTTTGTCATCTTCTTTGGTGTCATTAACTTTCTTCTTTTTCGACTTTTTGGTGTCTATCTTTTCCGAGTCCTTTCCATGTTTTTCGGGAGTATCTCCCGACTTTTCTTTTTGATTTTGTTCTTTCTCTTTATCTACATTGGATCCAACTGGAACTTCTTCTGTAGAATTAGCTTTGACAAAGTCAGATATGTTTTTGATATTTTTCAAGTCTTCATCAGTTAACTGTATTGTCTTAGATTTAACATTAGCTTCATTTAGGTTTCCTTTGCTGGTACGGCCAATTATGGTCAAAATATTAATGGGAATGTCTTCACTGTCTGGTAATGATTTAAGGAAACTGGTCAATTTCTCTGATGGATATATCCTTAAATGTGTATCAATGAGAGATCCTCGAAGGTCCATGGTTTAGTTTGTGATGTTTAGTTTATGGTTAAGATCAGCATACAAGTCTCTTAGTTCTTCTTCCTTTTCTTCAAAAGCGTTGTCTATCCGTTGGCACTTGAAGTTCATGTCATCAATGAACTGATCCCATTCTTTTTTCCTCTTCTCGCGATTCTCAGTTCTCTTCTTTTCGTATACCTGAAAGATTGATAGTATATAATTTAAGTCTATATGGTGATTACATCAGCAAGTTATTTATTTCTTTACACATGGGTATTTGAGTTAAGTCCTCTAAACTAAATCTAATTTCTAATTTTTATCGACTTCAAAAAGAAAAGGAGGTACTATATTCGTCTGTGTGTATTTTTATTTGTGTATGTTCATCGATATTTTTGCCTTTGTGAACTGACTTGAAAAATTATTTTTTAGATCGAAAGAGTATACTTCCGAGGTGGTGGTGGTGGAAGTTGGTGTTGTGAATAATAATATTATTAATTTTTGCGAATTTTTGTGGGGGCTCTCCCCCACAATTCACAGGTCAAAAATTTTAATAAATCTGCTAACGTAATACTTGAATGGTGCCTGATGCTTAGTTCTATGATAACAACATCATTTTAATGATAAGCAGATAAACAGTTTTACTGGCACTTTGGATATAAAAATTACATGTCATATATATTTCGCAATATTACATAAATTCTGAATAATCAATTCGATAAATGACTTAAAAAAAACCATACATCGTAATTATAATAGCTAAATAAAATATTCCTGTTTCTTTTTCACTTTAGGCATTCCATAGGGAGAACACATTTTACAGTGCTATTAAATTTACGATGGCGCTTTCATAGTTGGGCATGTCCTTACATAGTATAAAATAAAGTCGCTATTTTTGTCTGTTTGTCTGTATGCTTAAATCTTTAAAACTACGCAACGGATTTTGATGCGGTTTTTTTTAATGGATAGAGTGATTCAAGAGGAAGGTTTATATGTATAATACACCTGTGCGAAGCCGGGGTGGGTCGTCTAGTTGTTAATATAAAACAAGATATTATTAAAAAAATGATATAAAATGTAATTGTAGCTGTATGAAAATTGAAATGTGATGTTATTTATGAAAGATCCTGACAATCTTTTTTTTTCTATGTACATATTCAAATTCAATTCACATCTTTTAATATGGACAAGTGCACTATGTATACATGCTTATATCTTACCTTCTTAATATCTAAGTACTCAGAGTCAATCTCGTTGCAAAGCTGCAATGCCTGATCTAGCTTCTCTTTAAGTACTGGCAGTCCGGCTTCACCACTTTTAGTTATTTTATCCACTTGGCTATCTTTAATATCCGTTAGCTTCTCTAGGATTGCAAACAAATTCTCGACTTCACGATCTCCTCGTTTTTCCTGAAAAAATATCAAGATTGTTTTCAAGGACAACATATCAATAAATTTCACTAGGTACATAGTGTAAAACAAAGTCACTTCCCGCTGTCTGTCTATCCCTATTTAAACTTAGATCTTTAAAACTATGCAATGGATTTTAATGTTCTTTTTTTTGTAGATAGAGTGATTCAAAAGGAAGGTTTATATGTATAATACATGAATAATATAGTAGAGGAACTAAAAAAGAGAGCTGTGAATGTTGTATACTTATAACGACAATCTGTAGTATATTTAGTATCAGCATTGCACCCATGCAAAGTAGGGGCGGGTCATTAGTTAACAACATAGGTATATGAGGGAGCTAAGTAAAACCTGCAAACACTACACATGTATTAGATTATTTATATTTAAAATCTTCACATCCATTAGATCAGTAAAAGCATTTACTTGTATTTGTCACAAAATACAAAATATCTTTGCATATTTTGTGTCAGCTTCATGAACTTGCTTGCCTTTAATCACTGGAGATAAATTAATGCATTTTGTGACATCAGCGAGATAATGATAGGGCCTGATACCAGTCCCGGCAACGTAAGTATTATTAATTTTGTTCATACCTCAAACTCCTTCAGCATATATTTTATTTCCCCATTCAAAAAGGGGCGATGGTCAAATAGACGCGACCAGATTTCACCAATTTCTGTAACATAATAGTGTTAAAAGTTAGATTTGAAAATATTATGGTTATCAGGTATGGAGCTGCGATCTGGAATTCTAAGCATTGCATGTAAACAAATTTTCTTTCAGTTAATTTGTGCAAAGTAACTACAAGCAATATAGGTACATGTATAATAATTTCGAATTTTGATGAATTCAGGTCAATCTGACGAAGTTCTGGTGGGGTGCTTACCTGGCTACGCCAGTATCAACGATAATTTGATAATTTATAGACAAAGCAAGGACTATACAGTACAGGTATAATAATATTGACGAATGATTTTAACCACTTAAATTCGGAACTTTATCAATATTATTTGTTAATTTTGTAATTTTAATATCAAAAATAATCGAATGACACAAACCTCGTGACAGCTCCGTCATTGTGTTCATTCATTTCAATGTCATTCACTATCGGTGGTTCCACAGGCTAATAATTATCAGTACTTTTTTAAAACATGCTCCTTCACTTGTGGACGTATGTTTCGTATTTTGATTGTTTAGAAAATATAATAGATTTACATTTATGTAATTATAATGATCATATTTTATGTACTTCCTAAACTTTTGGGCTTCCACAGAGCTGTTACAACAAGAGGGATAATGTGTTCGATCGATAAAATATGCATTGATAAAGGAGATGCATTGATTTCATATGGCATGAGTTAGAATGAGACATGTAAAATATCTCGATTTAGTGGCTGTTGCCGTAATTTTCTCCCGATAGTGTCAAATTCCAATTCATATTTGACAGTTTTGTGGGCTCTGGGCAAGATTTTCCGTATATTTTGGTCATCAAGATTATTTTTGTGGATTAGAATTGTCTCAAGTGACAACAACGCCATCTCTCTGGTTTTATTAGCTCTGTGTGGGCTTCTTAAAGTGCATGTCACGAAATATTATTGCGCAATATCCAATCCTGACTTAAACTTACATAAAGCCGCGCGTTGATTGGATATTGCGCAGCTTGTAGCTAACTTTATTTCCAACTTGTGTGGTGCGGCCATAAATAATGTCCTCTGTAGGTGTGCCCATGCCATAATGTAGCTTTATTTTTTCCGGAAGTGGTATATAATCTATTTTCTTGCTTGTCTGTGCAATTATTCATTCAATGATCTTTTAGATTCATTCTTGCAATCGTATTGTTCATGTTCATTCGGTCGGTGATCAATCAATTTAGTAATTTCATTCACCGAGTTCGGAATGGGCGGATTTGTGAGTTGGCGAAACTAGATGCGACATTGTTTTTATTTGCGCAAAAGTGTTTTGTCTGCGACAATGTTCCCTGTGTGTTTTGTTTATCGTTAATTTTGCTGAGTGTTTTGTGAACTACACGAATGTGAAGTTAAGACTTGTTTTGTGAAGATATAGTAATTATTACCGTTCACTATGCCGGGTGTTATTGGAATCGGCGAATTCATCGAGGAAACTCGAGAGGATTACAATTCGCCGACGACGTCTACATTCGTTTCTCGAATGCCACAATTTCGCCAGACCATCTCGTCTTTGGAGGAGGTAATTATAATTTCAGTTTTCTTTACATTTATTACCATGATGACAGGAAAAACATTGTGGAAAAAATGCAATGTTAAATAAAATAGCCTTGGTGGCATGTTTTTGCATATTGTCTTGAACAGGAAATAGGTAAGTATTTACGCTTACCATTTTAGGTATGTGGTAACTACTCATTGTGCAGCACATAAATTGATAGCACTGATTGTGCTCCATGTATAAACTAACAAACCATTTTTTGTGCAGAAAATCTACCAACTCAAAGAGCTAATTCAAACAAGAGATATTGTTTGTATCCTTATCCAATATCACAATAAATCAGTTCAACCCCCCTCTGATAAGGTGACAAAGAAACAGAAACAAGATCATTGTGTTTTAGTGATATTACCTATTTTAGTATTGATAAGTAGGTAAAACTAATAAAACCATTTTTATAATCCACACCCATTTGTCCACTTTATGTAGTTTTCATAATAATATGTATGTAGTTTTTCCTATGATTTAAATGTGTAGGTATTATACAATGATTCAATGAAGAAATACTCAATATGTATAGACTATTTATAATTTCACACCTTGTACTACCTATTAAATAAATAATATAAATTGAAGATTTTGTGACTAAGTCTTATCTATTTATGTATTATAGTGTTCATCATGATCGGAATGGTATTATCATGTCTAGCTTATCTCACAAATAATGTTTCATTTTATGTGGTTTTAATCAGATCAAAAAATGGAATGAAATAGCACTAAAACATTACAAACTATTAATCATACAAACTTTTTTAAGATCATGGAAACTGCATCAGTTTTACATGTAGCTCTATATATTTTAGTTAAGCATCCCTGGCAGAAATAGTAGTAATCATAAATGTTCATTAACTATAAAAACTCATACTAGATTAGGTATCATTATTTTTGGTCATTGGTCAGCATTGTTTTAAAACCGTTATGATGACAGGAAAAACCTTCCTTTACATCATGTTTATAAAGGTCACATAAGGCACCACAACTAATACTGAAAATAACTACTATAGCTTCTAAAGAACTGCATAAAATCTTTTATATGTCTAATCAATCTTGTAACATGAATATAGGCCTGAATCAAACATCTTGGCAGCTGTGAAGTTAGCTACAAGCTGCGCATAATCCTATCCTGACTGGAGCTCACTTAACAGCTGCACGAGCATACTTTGATATAATCAGCTGTTTCTACATGATAGGTATGCAAAGAAACATTATAGCAAAAAAGAGTTCTTGTTTTCATGTACCTAAGTGTTTATTAATGAAACTAATATTAACAGGCTATAAAATTATTAATACCCTTTCCTTATATGTATGTAGTTACTGAGTAATAATAAATAATAGTTGAAAACATATAAATAATATTTCAATAAATGGTATTTGGTGACTGTGCCACTCATTTCAATCAGTCACTAGAAGAGATTGATATCTTTTACAATGAAGATAACAATAAATATAAATAAATAAATATTAGGAGGCATCTTACACACAGTCTCTGACCCTAAACCTAAGCAAAGCTTGTGATATAGCTGCCAGAGACTGATATAATCTTATACTATTTATACATATTTTTAAATTCATACTTTTATGTCATATAAATAACTTATAACATCCAGACACAGAGCAAATACCTATGTTCATCACATAAATGCTTGCCCTGGGTGGGAATCAAACCCCACGCCTCTTTGACCTAGGAGTCAGGGTCACTAACCACTGAGCCACTGAGGCAGTCATAAAAGTAATCAGCAAGCATTTATATCATTATTGATAAATTTTTTGACCCTGATTCATCATTGCTGCAGTGCTGAAAGATTGCAAAAATGTAAAAAAAGTTTATTCCATAAACATTCTACAAAAGAAATAACGTAATAAGCACATACACAAGAGAGGCCTACATGTACTAAATTTTCTAAGCAACCTTTCTTTGTATCTGGCATATTTCTGCAGTATAAATTAGGTGGACAATCTGCTTTGTAAAGGTATGATTCTGATCTCCGCTACAGGCAGCAGCAACACCGCAGCACTACTGGTCCCCGTATAATCTCTATGAGATTACATTGCGAGCTAAGCAGCATTGTCGCGGCAGCAATACAAGAAAAGTAGTGCTGCGGTAGCACTGCTGCCTGCAGCAGTGTTCAAAATCATACCTTTAGTGTTTGTCTCTTACTGTTTGACATGTCTTGATTCAAGAACTTTGATGCCCTATCTATCACCAATCCTAGGTAAATCAGCCATTTGTTCTGGGTAAAGATAATTATTTTCGCCAAAAATGGCATATCCGACATTAACACACATGAATCAGTGTATCATCGATGTAGTAGTTTTCACATTTTAGATTTTTCAAAAACGACTCAGCCGATTTCTATAAAACAAATGGTAGTATAATCGAATCGAGGACCAATTTTTTTCAAGTCATTTAATCAGAGCGACATATTTGTCAAGAAAACTAAAAAGCTCTTTAAAGATGATAAAAAAAACAGTTAAAAATAAATAAATAATAAACATACTTAACTGAAAAGCATGAAATAGTTAACATCTCCAAGTTTAAGCACACAAATCTATTGTTTATAATCTGCCAAACCTTTCTATGTGTCTATCAACACAAATTAGTCATCCATCACTCCAACATAGATAATTTGTTTCTCAATGAAAGACTTGTGGATTTGTAGAATCAGCAAATCTGATTGGTCTTAGTCATTGTTGAATAAAGTAAATATTTTTTACTTATTCATGTTTCTTCAATTTGTTGCCTGTTTAGTTTTTTGTTTTGTACAATTGAGTCACGAGAGAAGCAAGTTATTTGATGTTAATCATGCCCAAACAGGTTGCCTTTACTTAGAATTTTAATCCCTAACAGTCTAAAATGTTGCAGCTCTGCACTTATCAACTTGTTTTAGTAATGAAATACCTATTTTGGTCTTAAAATATTTCTGATTCATCTTTAGTTTGTACAACTTTAAGATTTTGATACTTACTTATCCAGGAAAATTCCTTGCTATCCCGAAATATTTAAAGATTGTAGCAAATATAATTTTTCTGACAAACATAAATTGTAACTTAAACATTATCTCACTCTGTTATGATTATTATTTTCGTTATTTTAAAGAGTTAAAAGTACTTACTATGCCCCGTAAGATACGCATTTCAAAGTATTCACTTTGAAATCTGCAGTTTCGTATTCGCCGTACGAACTACACGATTAGTTAAAAGCAAGTTCGCGTTTACCATACTATCTATTGCTTTCTTCTAACTTATTTTACCGATATCTATAAATAAACTAGCACACCTCGCGCCCAAATATGTGTTTTTAACCGTAATAGCCGAGTTCTTTGTCCGATTTCCATACATCGAAGCGCTTTAGTGACCTAGTAACGCGCACATGGTCATAACTACTACTTTCTACTCATATCTACGTTTGTTTAACTTTTTAGCGGACGCCCCGATAGCGGTCGGCTCTACACTTTCCCGGTAAACTGTGCCGGCAATAAAAACATATTTCATTTACATTTTCTATTAATCTATAGCTTTTGACCTACTGAGAGCTTGATACTTACTGTTTGTTGTTTTATTGTAGTTTGGCTTTATTTTGTTTGATATTATGTTCATCATCATTTAAGCCTCTACTGTTCCTTCATTCCACTGCTGTAGGAATTTAGGATTTCTCTGTAGATTTCCAATAAGACCGATGGAAATCATGTACATTCAGCGCGATTGGTGGTTGAACTCCCTACGTTACACTACGTAGGATGTGTTCGTCATTCGAAAACTGTGATCTCAACAGCAGTCTTGTCATTAGTTTTACGTGCCGTGTGCCTTGCTCTCTGCCTATTAAATTTGCTAACACGCTAGTGACTCTGGTCTGTCTACTTTACGGTTGTATTTAAATAAGTTACTGTGAAAACATTCCACATAAAGTCGGAACGAACAACCTGAAAGTCAGCCGCTTGCGTGCTCAATCCTAAATCCTTCACACCAAGTTACTTTATAAATATCTAATTTTTAAAAATAAATGTACTTACTCATATTCTGCTACTTTTGCTTTGGCATCGGCATCGACATATTCATCATCATCTTCATATCTATTACAACATCCAAGCCACTGGAGCAGTTGTGCCAGCGGCCCAAAGCCACGCTCATTTACTTTAAGGAGCTGGGCTGGCTCGGGTAGAAGATGCAGGAAGAAATGCACAAAACACCCCAAGCGGGACGTCAGTGCAGGACTTATCGCCGCCAAATCAAATAAGAATACGCATAGTCTTCAATTATTTACAAGACAGTCCATAATAACAATGGAAGTGACACTCATTCAAAACTGAAGCACCGCAGCATCTGAAAATAAACCTCCATTAAAATTTCCAGCGTCGTTTAGATTACAATGTCTAAAGTTGAAGCGCTCGCCGACACACTTGAAACCCTGATCCTTTCTCCGAAAGGAATACATTCGGAATGGGTAACTTGAGAAGTGAAACATCGGAACAGCTTTGAGATTGATGTTAGCATTGAGCGTAAAGAATCGGGTTACGGAATGGCACATACGATATGCTTTTCAGGATTCCAAGTTCCAACTCGTTCTGAATAAAGAGAACCTGTTGTCGCAATTGGGATTTTTGTGTAAGAGGGATTTGAGAAAGACGCTAACCAGATGGCCTTATGACTTAGGTTTTGCGTTTGTTCAGGGACGATATTTCGAATTTAGGACTACAATACTCGAAAATCCTACGTCCCAGTTACGGTAATGATATCTTAGATACCATCACCGTGAGTCCGTGACCTAGTAGACTATGCTCCTTGCCTAAATATGTCCGAGAGGTTATCGCTTTACATACCTACATATGCGATGATTTTATGGAAACATTGCCTTTCAATCTGATACACAATTTTGTATGCTAAGTACTTGTGTAGCTATTTTAGTCTGTACAATTTCTCCCAAATTGCTTTCTTGGCGTCTGCTTCTCCATGGCTGCTTGCGATCGGTGACCGTTTAATGTTCAGTATCCGTGACTTTGACCTCTTGAGCTGGTGGAGAGGAATATTTAGATTATTTATGACGAAACTTTGGCTCGCTGCTATATTTTGGCGCCCAACTGAGTATAGAGTTGTGTTATCTTTTTATACAGTGGTATGCATGAAGTTTTATCATTGTATTTTGTCCGAAATCCTCGTGATTTTTGTCGCATATTCAGTTTAGTTGTTTCAGTTCAGGCCTACCTGCTCGGATCGTAGCTAGCGGTCATAGCGTAATTATTATTAGTCATAGAATAGGTATTTTTAGCGATCACCGAACTTGAGCAAGGTTTGGTACAGTCAATCGGCGGGTCGGTGTAGTTCCTGGTTGTTATAACCGTTTAAAACCATGTCAGAGGTTGTGACGTGGCGTGGCTTAAAAACTTTAAATAAGTAAGTTCGTATAGGCCGGGTTGCGTCGTTTCATTACAGAGTTCGTATTATCAACTTCCAGCTCCATCATCAGACCCTGGTTACCATTGAAAGACAAACTACTCGCCAAGACCATTCAATGAACCCAAACTCGATGAGGTTGTGTTGTTTCATTGCTAAGTTCCTTTCGCCACCTTCCAGCTCCATCATCAGATCAGTACCATATCGTCCTAAAATTGCATTGTCACGCGATTTACACATGTATGCAAAATTTCAGCTCAATCGGTTACCGGGAAGTGTATCAAATTTAACTTGCAAGATTTGACTACAGACCGACAGACAGACAATTCTTTCAATTTCTTGCCTCAAATTGAATTTGGAAGTCGTCATACGATCACATCTTTTTAATTCACAGAAGGGTTAGCCGCTTCACGCCGCTGCTTATCCCGTGTCATCAATACACTTGATGACTATTTATCATCAGCAATTACTAGTGATAAATGACTTGCCGGTTCACATCGTTACCACATATCGAAGTGACGCGCCGAGATAAGCCTAGCAGTCGGTGTTCCTTCACGGTGCAGCGTCGAAAGTGAATTATCAACAGCCGAGAGCGTGCGGTGAATGCTGATGAGATTCTGACGACTTAGACGCTTATTCTGTCGAAAATTTGGTCTTTCAATTGAAAATGTTCCCAGGTTCTGTTTTGGAGAAACTTGTAAAAGGTGGCGCGACGTACTGCACTTTAAGTACTGCTGGGCTAGTATGCGCGCCACGAATTATTTCGTTTGTAGTGTCAGAACGAGACAGCGTTATGGCAAAGTATATATGTCACTTTTTCACACGTCGAAATGAGTTCATTTCGTGGCTTTTCGTGGTCGCATGCTTGACTAGCTGGACCATCTGAGTCATACTCGTCGATAGTATTGGTACTGTAATCGATTCAAATCCAAGGATGATAATGTCACATAATACTATGTCATAGATTACACCAAGACACGTCCAAGATATAATATAGTATAGTGTTTACACCTTTGATATTTTTTGGTAACATTGCGTACGAAATAGTAAGTCCTAAAATTTTACCAAAGACATTATGTGGAAACAGAATCATTCTTGGAAGAATTTGTTACTTAAATTGTACAATAATTTAGACTAATCCGCGACTTCGCCTGCGTGATGTTTTGATTCTTGTGCTACCTTAGGGCAACCTTTTATTTTTCTGAGATAAAAGTAGCCTGTTTCTATCCAATTTTTGAGCTATATTTATGCCAAAGTCTATCCTTTACTCTGTGGCTGGGTGAAAGAGTAATAAACTATAGTTCGGCCGTTCAGAGAATGCGTTCCTGACACGTCATCTTGAAAAAATGTTTTTGGCCATTCATTAAATGGGCCATAAATCGTAAACGGTAAGTTTTACAAAAAAGTTTTCTGGAAACAAAAGATGCGAAATTTTATTTTCTACAATAATGATCTTAATGTTTTTTGCCCTTAAGTACATAGTTTCCGAGATATCGGCCAAAAACATTTTTTCAAGATGACGTGTCAGGAACGCATTCTCTGAACGGCCGAACTATAACAAACACATTTTCGGAATCGTAATACATATATTAGTATAAAAGATTCTTACAATATTGACATAGTTATATAGAGTTATACATAAAGAGTATAACCTTTGTACTGGATATTTTGTTTTACAAATGATTCTTGTATTCTAATAATAAGCATTTTAGCAAATTCTACAGATTCTAGTGACTCTTTAACATCATGGTCTTTCGGCCTTCATAAATAGGTAATTTACTCCAAGTCAAAATCCAAATACATGTAGTTTACATAAGCGAGTGGTTCTAATGAGCAAACATGATAAAATTCGCATTGCCACGATGGAAACTTTTATTGCTCCGATGAAAACTTGTATGCGAAGAACAACAAACACTTACAAATAGCCTCTAATATTTCATAGCCAATAACTACAGTATTTAACAATCGATTCCGTATCGAACGTTAAAACATTTGGCAACAATCCAAAGAGCGCAAAGAAAGAACAAATTGAATAAACGAATCGGCACTTTATCAGTGTCGGGAACCCAGCGGGCTTCCTGAAAAGCGTAAACCGCTATGTAGAGGGAATATAGAACAAGTTGCTGAGAAATGTCGGAGAATTCTCGAGGCTTCCTCGAAATTCTGAGACGAACTTAGTTTCTCTTGAATGGATAAATTGCGTTTTGTATCGGCACAAAACCGTATTTATCCATTCATCGAATGAATTCGAGATTAGGCCCCGTATTCTCAGTTTTCTCGGTATTATTGGAAAAATTTCGATTTGAAATCTACGTTGGGCATATTTTGCGTAATTTGTAGGTACTCTGGATGGTTCAGATGCAGGATCTTGATTTGAAAGATCAAAGCGAACACTTAAATAAAGTCCTATAAATACTAATTTTTCTGGACTTACACGACAAGGTAGACTTACGACCTCTTTAAGACAGCAAGATGCAAGCAGTTTGGAACCGATCTTATTGGAGATTTATGAGGGAGATATGCCAAGCAGTGGACATCCTATTGCTAAAACGACGACAAAATGTAACTTTTGAAGTCTAAGAGGTTCAAAGTGTGGTGAAAATTATTCTTATTTGCTATCAGAAGAGAGAAATCATTGTAATTTGTAACCTATCAACGCAACGTAACCAGCCACCGCAAATGAGAATGCTTCAAAAGGTCAACAACCAATGAGTCATTACGTTTGCCGTGCGGTGCCACCATCTCGTTACGAAAGGCTTAGGACGAGCACCTGCGATTGTTCGACTCGAGATGAAAAAAAAAATCATAAACATACTGACTCATTCGACCGTAGCAGGTCAAAACGCGAGACACGTACTCACAAGTTACCAGTTGGAAGTTCTCTGACACAGCAAAGTCAACAAAGGAAGGAAGTGAGGTGATGTAAATTTTTGTTACAAATTTAGGTTTCCATATCTATATCGAAAGTGCAGAACTGGTTAGAAAGCATTTTCTTTCTCTGGAAAGGTTCGGACAACTCCACGTCCTGCAATATGCAGAGTACCAAATGATGAAGAAAAATTTGGAATATCTAATCACTATGTTTACTTGACAAATTCTGAATTCAATATCTCTAGCAAAACTGGTCCAAAATTATTTTCTGTCTCTAGAAATATTCTGGAACTGAATGACTTCAAAACTTCGAGACCTCAAATGATGAAGTACCTACGCAATTCTACCAGAAAACTTTTGGAAACTCCCGTCGAATATAAAATACACTGTCCTTGTTTGTCATTTCTTTGTGTCCCTGAGCGCACAATATGAGTTAATTAAATCCGAACGTTGCGAAGTAAAGATAAAATGGGGACAGCACTCACCGCAGCTTAATTGCCTTACTGTACCTCGAGAGGCGTTTATCCCCATACTTTACTCCACTTAAGGGCTCTAATGATTCAAATCAAAGCCTAGAAAACCGCATAGTTTCTTTGCATTCAACCTGGTGCATGGCGTGCTCAAGTGCGCATTTCTCTATCGCGGGGCTAGGGGCATGCTTGAAGTTCTTATACAGACGTGCATAAAACATAGGGTTTTCGAATGTGGCTGTACTTAAAACCCTTTAGAAAGTGTTCGAATGTGTTTGGTATTCAGGTAGTTAAGAGCCTTACTAAAACGCTTAGAGCAAGATTAGAAGACAGTTTATAATACGTACATCTATGTCTATGTAGTAAGAAGCCGTGGTGGTCTAGTGGTAATGACACCCGCCTTACAATCGTGGGATCGTGGGTTCAAATCCCGGTCCCGTACCAATGAATCACTTGGAATTTATGTACGGAATCTAGCACCGCTGGCTTTTCGGTGAAGGAAAACATCGTGATTCAACCTGCATACGTCCGGAGAAGAAATTTGGTGGCGTGTGTGAATCCACCAACCCGCACTAGGCCAGCGTGGTGGATATGGCCCAATCACCCATCGTAGGTAGGCCTACGTCCTGCAGTGGACTAATAAAAAGGCTGTTTGTTACTTACAGTACAGTTACAGTAAGAAGCTTTTGGAACAAACAGTGGTATTGTTCTGAAATCCTTTAAAGTCAAAAATATTTGTCTTCCTAAAGTCGTGTTAGACGTGTTTGTTAGAGAAAATTTTTATTCGGTCGCGGCATACTTTAACGAAAATATCGGCTTTGTTTTCTATTTCTAACATTGTCAAATTCTGAGCCATTTCTTTCGTAATAACTGTTGATTGGTTCACAATGTCGCATGTCGGGAGTACGCTTACTGACTTAGGTATACTATTCTACAATAATCGGCCAAGTACGAGTCGGACTCGCGCACGGAGTGTTCCGTACTGTATGAGAGCCCCCCTTAAATATTGATTTTATTTTAATATTATTATTAATTATTGAAGTGAATATACAACTATATATTATGTGACAATTTCAAGCATCTACTTGTTACCATTATTAATATAGAGCGAAAAACGGCTAAAAAATCAGGTATGTTGTATCGGAGCCCCCCTTAATTATTAATTTTATTTTGTTTTTAGTATTTGTTGTTATAGCGGCAACAGAAATACATCATCTGTGAAAATTTCAGCTGCCTAGCTATCATGGTTCATGAGATACAGCCCGGTGACAGACAGACGGATATCGAAGTCTTAGTAATAGGGTCCCGTTTTTACCCTTTGGGTACGGAACCCTAAAAATGATTGGTGATTTTGATTCTGAGATTCTACGCATTTCTAGACACTTATAAATCTGTGCAAAATCCATTTGTATGCCTACCATAAAGTATTATATTATGTATGACTTTTTGTTATTCTATTCTCCCCTACAGTCAATTGATGTATAATAAGTATATATTTTTTTCATTTAATTCTTTTGACATTTAATTTAAACTGTTATTATTCTATTTTTTAATTTATTTTTATTTTTATAAGTGTAACTCAAATAATTATGTTTTTTTTGTTTTACAACTCACGGGTTGCCCCGGATCTTTGAAGGGCATTGGTGGGGCCGAAAGCAACACCAAGAGGCCCTTTTACAATCAGTAAAAAAATACAGTTTTTGGGTGATAGGAAGAGGGAAACTATTGTAAAGACAGGGAATAGGTACTTCTTGGGCTTTTATAATGATTTATTATCTGCCGAAACTTTTTTTTATTGACGTATGCAATTTTGTATAAATAAATGAGTATGAGTATGCTTAATTGCAAGTCACTTATTACAAAGTTATTATAATTAAATCTGATAAATATTTCCTGTCCTCGAAGAAAGTTTAGTCCTAGTTATGTACACTTTGCCTTCTGGCAATCGCTTTCGATCAGCCCCCCGACCGCCTAAGCAATAGCAATCGTAATAGCAATCGTTTATGACTTCATTTTAGACATTTGGCACCGCCTATGTGACGTTAGCCATCAATTGCTTTGCGCGGATTGCGAAAGCAATCGTTGAATGAACAATTTTGATGGCTAACGTCACATAGGCGGTGCCAAATGTCTAAAATGAAGTCATAAACGATTGCTATTACGATTGCTATTGCTTAGGCGGTCGGGGGGCAGTCTCGGCTTTCGATGCCATCTTACCGCCGAAGTGTGGACAAATAAGCAAGGTCAACAGCTTTCACTGTCGTATGCGTTGTACTTATCGTTTAACTCAAGCCAACTTATCTTTGGAGTTGGCCAAATAAGGAACTACAAAAATACCGTATCAATTTGTTTAGAAAATGCGATTATTCCTCTCAATTGATCTTCATCGATAATTTTGGTCGGTGCCTGAGGTTCATGCTTCCCATTGGAGTACGAAAGTTTCGATGCTTTCGATTGTCAAGCATATAATTTCAAAGTCGTTTATTTTAATCGAATAATTATGTTATGCGTGTTACGTGCTACTTTACATGCGTTGGCGTTAGTCTTCGTACAAGATTATTATTATCTACTAGCGACCCGCTCCGGCTTCGCACAGGTGTATTATTTATATAAACCTTCCTCTTGAATCACTCTATCTACTTAAAAAAACACACATCAAAATCCGTTGCGTAGTTTTAAAGATATAAGCATACAAGGGGACAGACAACGGGAAGCGACTTTGTTTTATACTATGTGGTGATTACAACTACTCTTTTACTTACTCTTCTGAGAGTACGTTGGTACGGTTGTACGTTCGCAGACATATTTTGAGTCATAGTAGTCATCTTTGTTTTCTGCAAACTACGCCCACAGTGGCGTACTTAATTATTATCTTTGTTTATTCAACCCACTGTTTATAGCTTCTTGACACCTCTGTTTATTTAATGAGGTGAGTTTTGTCTACAAAGGCTGGAAGACTATGGTAAAAGATAGAGACGGTTATGAAAGGCGACGGAACCTAATAGGTATCCTCACAGAAAGGTATTAAAATACGCTATAGAAAAAGAATAGCTCTTTGTTCATACATCCACTGTATCCTTAAAAATAATTTAATCAATCCCGTAAACTCTTCAAAATTCTTTCTCTTTTGACATGTGCTCGTAGATTTCCCTTTTGCGAAACGGCATACCAGTCTACATTTGTATATTTATCTTGCATCTGTGTCTGTATTATGAATAGTATACATCTTGCCTGAGTAAATGCAACCATCACAGCTTAAAGCTTATAAAATACATGTCTAAATAAAGTATTATTGCGCAAAAGACATCAATGACAAAATTATTGTCACTTGTAGTTTTAATGACCTATATTCAACAGCTGTTTATTTTATAGCCCATATAATTGAATAATCTAGTACAGCATGTTTCTCACGGCTGTTTTATTACATGTCGTAATTCATAACAGAAATTATCTAAGTAGGTGCTATTAATTATGATAGGATTACACCTAGGTGTTGTTCTCAAGGTGTTGATAAATAAATGCGATTCTTCATACTGTGTGAGAAAGTGAATCTGCTCTACCATTTGTGCGGTCGCGTTATTCAACAAAATTCTATGATTATGAAATGTATATAGTTCAGTCAATCTGTCGATATAGTGATGATAAAATTCCCAAGTGGGCATGTTTGATTTTTCTGATGAGTTTCGATATACTGAAGTTTCTCTCGCGATGGGCAAAATTTTCGAAAGTGCGTTCGCTCAAACACTCAAAAAAACGTCTAAAAATTTTTTGAAACGCATTTTTCTCGATAAGTATGCATTCCAAAGAAAGTTCGATTGCAAAATGTAGAGGGCATCGAGATCTACAAAAAATGTCATTGGAGCAATACCGTACAACAAAAAATGCACAGGTGGCGCTGAAGACTACGAATAAGTGTTTTTCCACTTTTTTACCATGTAAATATCGTTTTAGTGCAAAAATGTTAATGTAAAAGTTGTTCCTCTGAATTTTATCAATAATATTTATTGAAACTTTTTTTTTTATACAACTTACCGAGACTAAACATAGCGAGAGTAACTTCAGTACATCGAAACTCATCAGAAGAATCAAACTTTTGCCCACTTGGGAATGTTATCATTCAAACCATTTTATTTTCGACAGATTGACTGAATTAATCTTGTCTTTTGTTTTGTTTAGTTTGATTTAATAAGGGTTCGCATTCCTCCTGTTCCGTTCAATTAATGTAATGAACTAGTAAACAAAAGTGGGGTTATTTATGTATGGAATTCCTATGGAACAAACATAGACAGGATTACTTACCATTAGGGATTGTAGTAAGTATATACACTATAGACGCACTATATGGATAGCTCCTTGTACGTAAGATGATGAAAACTTAACTACTATACTATTGCTAATTATTGTCTAATACTAAGTGGGAAAGAAAGGGAGTCTCCATTTTGCAACCGACTTCCAAAAAGGAGGAGGTCATTAATTCGTCTGCATGTTTTTGTTGTTTTCTCCGCTATTAGTGAGCTGATTCTCTTGCTTGCTTTTTAATTCTGATCGGAAGTTCGCGAGATGGTCCCATAAAAACATTATTTACTTTGGTTCAGTGCAAATGCCACTTTTGCTAAACCAATTTAGTCCATGCTTGTATGAACTTAAGATGTGTCGTGCCGTTTTTAGGGTTCCGTACCCAAAGGGTAAAAACGGGACCCTATTACTAAGACTTCGATGTCCGTCTGTCTGTCTGTCACCGGGCTGTATCTCATGAACCGTGATAGCTAGGCAACTGAAATTTTCACAGATGATGTGTTTCTGTTGCCGCTATAACAACAAATACTAAAAACAGAATAAATTAAATATTTAAGGGTAAATATTAATCACGTTTGTTGTATGGAAGCCCCCATACAACAAACGTGATTTTAGGAGTATTTTGCTCGCTATTAATAACGGCCTGAGGAATATGGCTTCCATACGGTACGGAACCCTTCGTGCGCGAGTCCGACTCGCACTTGTTCTTAAAAAAAAAACTACTTACTAAAGTATAGTTCATGAGTATGGTGAGTTGGTCATTTCTCACATCCTAAGCGGGGATTTATTAATCTTATCACACATAGTAGGTATCAAAACAAAGTCGCTTCCCGCTGTCTGACCCATGCATGCTTATAGGTAGGTATAATTACTTATCTTTAAAACTTTGCAACGGATTTCGATGCGGTTTTTTTTAGTAGATAGAGTGATTCAAGAGGTTTATAATTATGTATAATACACCTGTGCGAAGCAGGGGCGGGTCTCTGGTCGCTTATATCGTGGAAAAAAGAGCCTTGCTGATAGTAGGTATACAGTAAGTCAAACAAATCGCTCGCTTTGCACCCAGCTTACACATAGTTACAGTGTAAAGTACACAATTGCCTATCCTTTCCAGACCGGGTAACTTCGTATTAATTGGTCACGTTTCATTAAACAGTGTAATCGGTAAACTATGAGGGCTCGATATTGTAATATCGTTTATTGACTCATCGATGATAATTTTGCAGTTACGTAACTTTTGTGACAAGCTTCAATTATGTTGCCAATTATGGATAGGTACGTATTTGTAACTTATGTTGCAGAGAAGGGCACGCTTCATTTTGCTGAATATTCCATTATTATTTTGTACACAACAGTTACTTAGGTACCTACACATACATTAGTGGGCCCTATGGCCTTTTCTACCATACCAAGTAGGTATAAGTCCGTATAATTTTGGAAGCTAGTCGAAGATTTTTTAATTTGTGCGATATTAGCTTGCAGAAATGGGTTTTATTTGTACGGCTTTATTTACCAAACCAAGTAGGTATAAGTCCGTATAATTTTGGACGCTAGTCGCTTCATAGTTGCGATTTTTTAATTTGTACGATATTAGCTCGCAGAAATGGGTTTAATTTGTACGATATTAGCTCGCAGAAATGGGTTTAATTTGTACGATATTAGCTCGCAGAAATGGATTTGAACAAGTATTGGTTAGGTTAGGATATAATGCCGTGTATCTTCGTAATCGTAACCCACAATTGTCATTTGATAAAACGTAAATATAATTAACTGTCTCGGTGGCTCTCTGGTTAGTGACCCTGACTACTGGATCAAAGAGGCGTGGCTTCGATTCCCACCCAGAGCAAATATTTAAATGTAAACAAGTCGCTCATGACTCCATACAAACGTCGGTGGGTAATCACACCAGTGTTTGCTGTTGAATATCTAAAACTTAGATTTATATCAATTTGTCTTTACAAAATCTATGCTTCTTGTTAATAAAACTGTGTAAACGGCTTAAAAACTCTGATACCAGGGCTAGTCACCCGACCTATACGAACTTACTAAAGGCAGAAAAGATCAGCGTAATTTGTGTTATCTACGGTGATCAGCTTTCTCTTCCTCGACACGAGCCGTCGCAAACATCAAAATAGAGCTGCGATAAATGCACTAACGCCGTTGCGTGATCCCATATCCAGGGGTGCGTTTAAAGTTTCCGAGTAAGATCAAAAATCAACTGGACAATTCAGCCCGTTTTACGGTATACGCGACATGAAACAAGACTGCGGCAATAGACAAATCACTTATTACCTGAAAATTATAAATATATTTGTGTTGATATTTTTAGGTCAAAAAATAATATTCGAATTTCAAGTTTGAATCTGATATAATTTTCACACATTTCGATTAGGTCAAACATTTGAGTCATGACTGCCCAACATGCTTTCTAAAGAGCACCGTACTTCCGTAGTACCTCTCTTGTTTGTTTGTAGTTCGAGAGGTCGTATTTTTCAACTAATCATGACGACAGTCTGTTTAGCATTCATTCATAAAAAATCGTCGCATTTTGTTAGCGATTTTTGATTGCTTTTTATGGTGAGTGTCCCATAAACGTATCCAAAGGTTAATTTTCGTCCGGTAAAAATTAACTCAATACCGTCTCTAAGGGCGGTTTCAGACTAGCGTTTTATACGCGCGTAGCTCGTTTTTGGAAGCGCGTGTAGGGTTTTGCGCGCATTTTGGCACACGCGCAACTCGTACGAGCGTTGATGCGCTTCTAAGCTCGTATAGTGACACGACACCACTACCGGTACGAGCGAACACGCTGAAATAATTATGCTCCTTTACGCAAATCCGGTTTTATGAAGCGCGTAATGTAGTGCGTGTATGCCGTGTGGCGTACTACCATACGCCCATGCAAAACCTGCACCTAAAAAGTAATATTTTTACTATTCTATAAAAATCTAAAATTTCTTATGCGCTTGGGCCAGCTCCCAACAAGCAGGTTTTGCATGCAGTATGCAACTTGGTAGTACGCTGTGGCGGACTGCGTTCCGCCGGCCCGGCCGCGAGACGCTCGACTCAGGCGCTTGACGAGCGACACCTATATATCGCGTTCCGCAATTTTTATGTATCTACCTGTATTTGTCCTTAATAATAGTCGCTAGTTATAGTTTTCGTTGTAAATAAAATCAGTGTCGCAGTGTTACAATTTGTTTACATTTTTAGTATATCGCAATTTACAAATATACTATATACACGCAACCTTGGAGTCAGTGAAATTTTATACCACCCTTGGAGTGAAGTTGACCACTGCTGCGACCCACCACCACCAGAGCGAGGTACCTACCTATTTTACATAAAAGAAGCCCATAAGAAGTTGGAAGTGTGGACAAAGTGGAACATTCTCGAACTTGTGTGGTCCAAGTCATAAGAGGTGAGCGATTAAAAAAAAATGTCAACTGATAGCAACAGACCTGACAACCGCACTGCCGATGGCCGCCCAATGGATAGCCGCGCCGCTGACGTGCCGGAGGTTTTGCGAGTCGGTGTGCGGGTTCCACAATTTTGGCCCGAGGAACCAGCACTTTGGTTCGCCCAAGTGGAAAGCCAATTCGTGTTGTCGAGAATTACAACTGACGAAACGAAATTCTGCTATCTGGTCGCTCAGCTGGACCACCAATACGCCGCCGAAGTGAAGGATGTCATAACCAACCCTCCTGCCACAGACAAGTACGAAAAACTTAAGTCTGAACTGATTAAACGTCTCTCGGCGTCACAGGAAAAAAAGGTAAAGCAGCTTCTCATGCATGAGGAATTAGGGGACAGAAAACCGTCTACATTTTTGCGGCACTTGCAGAGTCTTGCCGGTCCATCTGTGCCAAAGGAATTTTTAGGGACTGTTTGGTCAAGCCGTCTACCACAGGGGATCCAAACAGTCATAGCATCACAGTCGGAGCTACCCTTAGAGAAACTGGCCGATTTAGCTGACCCAGTGCACGACATTGCCCCTTCTTACCCTCACGTACAAGTGGCCAGTACCTCAGCACAGCCGTACGATGATTTGGCCAGGCAAGTGAGCGAACTGACTCGCCAAGTCGCAAAGCTGTCGGAACAGGTAGCCAACGGAAATCGTTCGCGATCTTCATCGAGGCCAAGATATAATCCTCGCGCACGTTCACGCTCACGCCCACGTCAGCCTCCACCAGGCCACCCGCACTGTTTTTATCATTTTACATATGGAGAAGAAGCACGTAAATGTAAGCAGCCCTGCAGTTACAATGCGGAAAACTTTCCGGGCGGTCGCAAGTAGCGGCCAACGACTGCCCCTCATCTTCAGGCCGTCTATTCGTCACCGACAAAGTAACGAAACTGCAGTTCCTGGTCGACACTGGGTCGGACTTGTGTGTTTTTCCGCGTTCAGCTGTAAGGACGCCCTGCACCAAGTCAAAGTACAACCTCACCGCTGCAAATAACTCGGTAATCCATACCTACGGCTTCACACAGCTGCAGTTGGATTTAGGTCTTCGACGTGCCTTCAAATGGAGTTTCACAATCGCTGATGTTTCAAAGCCTATTATAGGGATTGACTTCCTCAGTTACTATGGCTTGCTAGTGGACTGTAAAAATCATCGCCTTGTAGATGGAATAACTTCGCTTTCGGTCAACGCTATCTCCACCATTTCACCTGACGACATCAGCTCTATCAAAGTTGTCACAGGAGAATCGGACTTCCACCACATCTTACGTGAGTTTCCTGAGATTACTAGACCTGCTGGAGTTCCGTCAGCTCCAAAACATTCTACACTTCACTACATAAGAACTACTCCAGGTCCTCCAGTCGCCAGCAAACCAAGACGTCTCGATCCAGTCCGTTTGCAAGCAGCGAAGAAGGAGTTTGAGTCTATGCTTGCGAGTGGCATAGCTAGAAGGTCAGAAAGTCCCTGGTCGTCCGCACTTCATTTAGTAAGGAAGAAGGACGATGGATGGAGACCGTGCGGTGATTATCGTTCACTTAACGCCCGCACTATTCCCGACAGATACCCGATTCGTCATATCCAGGACTTCTCCCACCATTTCTCCGGATGTTCTGTATTCTCTACGATCGACCTCATCAAGGCCTACAATCAGATCCGCGTTAATCCAGAGGATGTGCCTAAGACTGCACTTACGACTCCTTTTGGATTATTTGAGTTTGAGTTCATGACCTTTGGACTCAGGAACGCTGCTCAAACGTTCCAAAGATTTATAGATGAAGTTCTTCTTGGTCTTGACTTCTGCTACGGGTACATCGATGATATCCTGATCTTCTCTTCTTCACTAGAGGAACACAAGAGTCACCTGCGCCAGCTGTTCGACAGACTTAGGCAGTATGGAGTACTGATTAACACTTCGAAGTGTGTTCTAGGCAAGTCTGAAGTAGACTTCTTAGGATATCGTGTCTCAGCTGCTGGTACTAGACCACTGGAAACTAAAATTCAAGCAATACAGAATTATGCTGTGCCTAAAAACGTCAAAGAGCTCCGTCGCTTCCTTGGGATGATGAATTTTTACCGTCGCTTCATCCCCAACGCAGCTCAGGTTCAAGCACCATTAAATTCAATCTTGTCCGGACCTAATATCAAAAGCACTCACCCTGTTGAGATGACTCCCGAGCTCCTGCGCGTCTTCGAAGACTGCAAATCTTCTTTATCGCAAGCTGCCTTGCTCGCTCATCCTGATGCCTCAGCAAATTTGGCGATTGTCACGGACGCATCTGAATCAGCTATTGGTGCTGTACTTCAACAACGCAAAGGTGCAGACTGGCAACCACTAGCCTTCTATTCGCACAAACTCTCGGGTGCTCAGGCCAAGTATAGTCCCTATGACCGAGAACTACTTGCTGTGTACGAAGCAATCAAATACTTTCGACATATGGTGGAAGCTAGGACCTTTGTTGTTTATACTGACCACAAACCTCTGACGTTTGCTTTTTCAATGAGTAAAGAGAAGTGCTCTCCCAGACAGTATCGGCATTTAGATTACATTTCACAATTTACCACCGACATTCGATACCTTCCTGGGAAGAAAAATATTGTCGCAGACGCCTTATCTCGCGTAGAAGAAATTACTAAAGCTATCGACTATCAAGAACTTGCACGACTTCAGGAATCAGATCCAGAACTGCAAGACTTGCTTCTTCGAGGTTCCAGCTTGAAACTTCAGAAGATGCAAACACTCGATAGTAATACTGCAGTCTACTGTGACACCTCACTCGGACAGCCTCGTCCTTTCATCACTCCACAGCTTCGCAGACAAGTCTACGAGATGATTCACCAGCTCCATCACCCCGGAAGTTCAGCTACAGTACGGCTGGTCTCAGAGAGATTCGTTTGGCCAGGGATACGTAAGGACTGTAGAGAGTGGTCTAGGCAATGCTTACCTTGCCAGAAATCAAAAATTTCTCGACACACCAAGTCCCCCCTATCCCCTTTCCTTTCTCCTTCCTCCAGGTTCTCTCACATACACCTGGACCTCGTAGGGCCTTTAACGATCGCTTCTGGTTACAGGTATTGCCTTACCGTCATCGACCGATTCACTCGATGGCCTGAGGCAATCCCCCTGAAAGACATCACAGCGGAGACGTGCGCAGCTGCACTCGTATCTGGGTGGATTTCCAGATTTGGCTGTCCTGCGCGAATTACAACAGATCGTGGCTCCCAGTTCACTAGCCAGCTGTTCAAGACCCTAGCCTCTTTGGTTGGTGCTCATCATTTCTGCACGACAGCCTATCATCCCGCTGCGAACGGCATCATCGAACGCCTCCATAGGCAGCTGAAAGCTGCCATAATGTGCCACACTACTGCGCGATGGATAGAAGCCCTTCCGTTGGTACTACTAGGCATACGCAGTGCCTTCAAAGAAGATTTGAAGACTTCAGCAGCAGAATTGGTTTATGGCGAACCGCTACGTTTGCCCGGCCAGTTCCTATCACCAACAACCGACTGCAGCGCAGATGACATCACGCAGTATGCGTCTCGTCTTCGATCCCACATGAGAAAATTGACTCCTACACCAGCGAGTTGGCACACCCATGCAACAACGCCATTCTACTTTTCGGAAGATCTGCGAAATTCTACACATGTGTTCCTGCGGCAGGGTCACGTGCGTGCTTCGTTAGAACCTCCATACGCCGGTCCCTACCTGGTTATTAAAAGGCAGCCTAAATTTTTCACCATTGACGTAAACGGCAGGAAAACTAACGTCACGGTAGACCGACTTAAACCGGCGTATCTGATGCAGAAGACGACTACAACATCTACACAGTCGCCTGCCAGCCACCAGCCAACTAATCAACCTGCTGAGAAAACGACCCGAAGCGGCAGAAGAGTGAGGTTCCCAGACTTCTATCGACCGTAGTCACGGTCTGGCCGGGGGGAACATGTGGCGTACTACCATACGCCCATGCAAAACCTGCACCTAAAAAGTAATATTTTTACTATTCTATAAAAATCTAAAATTTCTTATGCGCTTGGGCCAGCTCCCAACAAGCAGGTTTTGCATGCAGCATGCAACTTGGTAGTACGCTGTGGCGGACTGCGTTCCGCCGGCCCGGCCGCGAGACGCTCGACTCAGGCGCTTGACGAGCGACACCTATATATCGCGTTCCGCAACTTTTATGTATCTACCTGTATTTGTCCTTAATAATAGTCGCTAGTTATAGTTTTCGTTGTAAATAAAATCAGTGTCGCAGTGTTACAATTTGTTTACATTTTTAGTATATCGCAATTTACAAATATACTATAGCCGACACGACCTTATACGCGCAGAAGAATACGCTATCTGAAACGGCTCTAAACGCACTCCAGAGGGGCTCTGATTAATGGCCGCCGCGGCGCTGGTTGGGGCGACAGATGTTCGATGCGCTCGGGCTCGTGAATGGCTCGTGGCTATTGTGGAAGAGACGGTTGGAAACAGGTCCGTACGAAAATGATGCTTTTGGGACTCGAAGCGGGATTATTAATTCCGGCGGATTTTAAAATTGTCGAACGTTGAATGACTCAAATCAAAGCTGAGCAGTTCAATTTTTTGTAATGTTGCAGCTACAAATGTTATCCTCCTCGCACTAACATTGATTTTCAGTGCTCGTTCCGCTCTTACTTGGTCTCATAATAACCATTAACGTATACGTCTTAGCGGTCTTTCCAGAACTGGCAATAATAAAGTACAGGGCCGTCAGGGCTGAAATTCGGAGAGGTCTTTGTCCAGTAGTATACTTCAGATTCATCAAGATTAATGCAACAAGTCAAATCCCTGTGTTAGCAAGCGCTCGTCGTTTGGAGATATTAGGATTATAAGTACCTATACTATTGCCAGAAACATAGCACTGACGATGTTTAAACGTAACGCGAGGCAGGCTACCTCTGCAGAATAGCATTGCCTGAAAAAACGTCTGTTTCAGAAATTAGATGTCAAACTCTTTATTCCGGGTAGTTTATTTATTTCTTGGGATTCACTGTTGCTCTGGCGTAGCGGTTCTATGTTTTACCTGCAAAAATTCAGATCATTAGTCCGTCTCGCGCCAGTTATAATTGGACTCAAAAGAATGTCGAAAGCAGTCATTAAGGAATTCTTTTAAGATAATTGCGTCGAATACAATGATCGAAACGCAAAACAAATTCATCTGTACATTTTTACAGCAAATAACATCGTTTTATCTTGTTACAGACATTGGACTTCGACAGAGATGGCTTGACGAAATTAAAGAAGGCAATCAAGGCGATACACAACTCCGGAAATGGTAAGACATATTATTTATATGTATAGGTATTTTCGCTCGTAGCGTAGTTTGATTAGGTGTTTGTCAGCGATCACCGATTCCACACACGGTCAGTATTTGGATGGGTAATCGCGGGTGGCATTTTCCAACTGAGCGCTACCGTGGCTCGGGTGACACGTTAAACTGTAGGTCCCGGTTGTTTTAACCGTTTGGTCAAGTCAGAGGCCTCCAGGCGGCCTAAAAACTCTGACACCAGGGCTAGCCACCCGGCCTATACGAACTTACTAGACACAATTTGTGCATGAGACTATTTAGCTTCTAATATGCCATAAGGTCGTTTAACTTCTTTCTCTTCTTGCCTATGTGCCTATAACGTTGGCAAGGTTTGCTTTCAGTAACAAAAGTCTATGCTATTCTAAACTAGTTTATTCCGTAAAGAATCCAACCAAAAGTATGACTCGTACTATTAATGATTATTTATCTCAATAAATGGCAAAACCGGCTTCCATTATGTACAAAATTCGATTATTACGCTCGAATTGTTTACATTATTGTTGATTTTTAGATACGGTTCAGCCGATTTCTTTAAAATTATTATTTTTTTAATTCCGTTTACAATTGGCGAAATTATCAATGAACATTCACACAAAAAAAAAAAACATACAGACCTCCAAAACAGATAGAACCTCCTTCTTTTACGAAGTCGGTTAACTGGCCTTAACTTTACAAACTCTACACCTTATTTAAAATAATCAAGTGACTTGGCGGTTTTGTTACTACTTGAAATTTGTAAAACTGGGAAGTTATGTTAAAGAAATTAACAAAGAAGAGAAAAAGTTAAGGAAAAATAAATTTTCATTTTGACGGTACCGAGACAGCTCAGACAGCTAAGCCACATATTATATTGACTAAGGTGTAGACTGTATTCCATAGTAAAATTCCTCTACTATTTCGTTCTATCCTAGACATATTCACGAAGTCGAAACTGGTATGACCACGTCACTCCACGCTGACGATAGCGATGTGCATGTCAGCGCTACCTACGACTTGATATCAGCTGGAATAGCACAATAAACTGCTAGCGCCGGCATGTCAGCTATGCTGACGTAGACGGCACTAACATAGTGCAGGTCATACTTTGCTCTTCCTGTATTCTATGTCCCTTATATAGTCTTTAATAAACTGGGAAAAAGTGTCTTTATTAACTACAATAAGATACAATAGTACTTTAAATATGCTAAAACTACACCCTACTACCTACTAAAGCTGCACGGGTGCAATGCACCGCACAAAGGTAATCAATAGTTTTGAATTAAAGATGTTGCTACAGAGCCTTTCGCTACGATCAATTTAAACAATGAATTCTCGACGAGTCCTTCCAGTTTGGAACCTATAACATGTTACTAGAAACATAATATATAGATATTTAGCCAAAAGTAATACTGCTCTGTATAAATGCTAAACGAAACATGAATGGAATTACTTATAAATATGAACCAATTAACAACATACTTTTTTATAAAGTTTTGTAAAACTGCTTTGTTTACCACAATTCCAATAAAACACAAAACAACTTAAAATTTTTTTTTATTGCTGCAGACTTTTCCTAGAATTACAGTACATATACGTAAAATAAATCACAGCGACTGTAATATTTTTTTTTAAAAACCTTCCTTGACGCTTTTCTTGTCTGTGACAAGGAACTTGACGATGTGTTAATTGTAGATTTGACATTTAATTGAAATTATTGTATATTGAATTATGAAATTATTATATAATAAATACTTACAAATTAGCTGAGAAGTACACACTACGATAAAAACAAAACATGAGGAAATTGTTTATGACAGAGTTACTCATACTATGTAGACATCCAGCATTTGGCTAGTTTGGTAAACTATACCTACGAGTATATAGACCAATCTTTCTTGTAATGAGATGGTAAAGACAGACAAAACCGAGCAGAGATAGGGATCATTCCTAGACACAGTTTTCAAAACTACGCTGTTATTGTTACTCTATATTAAATTACTAACTAATTTGTAAACAATTTGCAGGTGTTCAGAAGCTTAATCACGGCATATACCTAATAATGATATGGGATTGAAGTCACGTTTATTTTCACAGTCATTACATACGACTATAGTTTCGAACGCATTTGGCGATCTTTCTCAAGTTGAGGCTAGTGCTAGCGCGCATTTTCAGTGCATTGCGAGACGGCTCCGCGCGCTAGCTTCAACTTGAATAACTGCAATCCCGTTATACATATAAAGTATTAAAATGTGTGAAAACCACGTTAGTTTCCATAATATAATAATGATATGCACTATAGTTATTATTTTAGATCAGTATTTTTATTTATCGACAGACATGTCGCCCAACATAGTTTGAATACATCAGCTATTTCTGCCCTGCCTCTATTCATACACTTCCTCCAATAACTATGACTATATTTAGAACGGGCTCGTTCCTCTGTCGCCAGTATAATGCGGCACGAGACATGGAAATACAAATAGACAGTCAGATGCAATTAACGGTCAAAAGGGCGCCGCCAGTATTTTATATGAATGTCATTTTTACACAGAAGTTAAAGAAGGCTAATATCTGGGCCACTGTACTGTACTGTATCAGCCTTTTAATAGTCCACTGCAGGACGTAGGCCTACCCACGAAGGGTGATTGGGCCATATCCACCGCGCTGGCCCAGTGCGGGTTGGTGGATTCACATACGCCATCGAAATTCTTCTACGGACGTATGCAGGTTGCCTCACGATCTTTTCCTTCACCGAAAAGCCAGTGGTGTTAAATTCCGTACATAAATTCCAAAGAACTCATTGGTACGGGACTGGGATTGAACTCACGACCTCACGATTGCAAGGCGGGTGTCACTACCACTAGACCACCACGGCTGGCTGGGCTGGGCCACTGAAGACTATATTCGGCGGAGCAGCACAAGCGGCGCAAATATGCTAACCTCGGTAGTGGTTACATATTTGAGCCGTTTGGAGTTGAGACATTGGGTCCGTGGGGGCCGGGAGCTCATCTTGTTTTCAAGTCTTTCTAAGCGTCTGGTGGACGCGACGCGTGACCAAATTGCTGGTGTTTATTTGGCTCAACGTATAAGCATTGTCGTTCAGCGTGGCAATGCTGTCAGCATGCTGGGCAGGCTGCCAACTGGCAGTGGGCTTGAGCATTTGGATTATCTTTAAACCTTCAAGGGTCTGTGGATGATGCTTTCTATGTAGTAGTAGTGTAGGTAGTTTTAGCATATTTAAAGTACTATTGTATCTTATTGTAGTTAATAAAGACACTTTTTCCCAGTTTCTGCATTTTGTACAAACACTGAAGATATTTTGTTAACGTTTTTATATCAAACAGAGGATTAAGATGGAAATTAATTTTTAAAACCGGCTCAGCCTATTTCTGTAAAATTTAACACATCGGGAGTATACATATATACCCTTTCAAACTTAAACAATAAATGTTTGATTCGGTTCACAATTGGCGAAATGATCGATGGACATACACAAAAAAAATACATTTTTACCGACTTCCAAAAAGGAGGAGGTACTATATTCGTCAGTATGTTTTTTTTGCATGTTCATCGATATTTTCTCCAATTGTGAACCGATAATTTTTTTTAACCCCCGACGCAAAAGAAGGGTGTTATAAGTTTGACGTGTCTGTTTGTCTGTGTGTCTGTCTGTCTGTCTGTCTGTCTGTGGCATCATAGCGCCCGAACCACTGAACCGATTTCAGTTTAGTTTTTTTGGATCAAAGGAGACTTTGTCGAGAGTGTTCTTAGCTATGTTTTATAAAAATCGATTGAGCCGTTTAAGAGTTATGGTGGGTTAAAGTGGGGATGGAAGAACCAAAATTCTACAAATGTGCCCAAAATGGTTGTCAAATGAAAGATAAGATATTTTATCAGTATTTTTTATTTTGTCGGGGGTTTTATAAATTTTTAATTTAAGTTTTTATGTTTGAAAGAATATACTTCCAAGGTGGTCCCATTTAAATTATATCGAAATTGGCTGTGTCGTTTCCGACAAATCAACTATAATGTACATGGATGTCACATCGATTCGTACAAAATATTCATTCTGTATTCAGTGGAAGTCGGTGTTGCGATTTTTTGCGAAACACAATTATTAGAATATTGTTGAGTTTTCAAAAACTAACTAACCAATTTTGATAAAATGTATATGGACCAACTATGAGGTATACCCTTTCCAAAATGGGACTACTTGTAAAAAGTTATGAGTATACATAAAAAAAATATACGCGTCGACTTGAGTTTCTCCTCCGTATCGTCGGGTAAAAATAGCATTTGAAATGAATGCATGATTTTGACGAATAGTGTTTATCTCTTCGATGTCAAATTAAATTGTGAGTTGTTACATTTCAAAATTATTTCAGTCGCTGTGATTTAATTTACGTATACTGTAATTCTAGGAAAAGTCTGCAGCAATAAAATATTGTGACCGGAAGTCACTTGAATAATTTCGGTGCAATGTAACATGATATAGTCTAGACTCGCATTATTTATAGAAATATAAACTTTTAGCTATTTTTGCATACATGTAGGTACTATGATATGTTTTATAGCACAGGCCTAGAACATAGAACCGGCTTCCTAGGACGAAAGGTCGTTCAACCCGTTGAACTAGAATGACCCAAATATCGCAACGAATAATACTTACTATGTACTTGCTTGTAGACATGATGTAGAAAATGTATCCACATTTACACATATTCATTTACTATCTTTGTTTATTCGCCTTGGTAATGGCTGATTAATGGATAAGCGGAATGACGTGTTCTGTGATAACCACTTTCTTTCTAAGACCAGTATTTGCAAATATTCAAGATTCTAGTTTAGGAGCGGTTTGACCTACAATATTGTGCTTTTAGACCGTTCTTTATTTCACTTGTTGATTTTATAAACCTCAGACTTCAGAGAATGTTATAAATGTTAGAAGCGTTTTTCATTTTTTAGGGTTCCGTACCCAAAGGGAAAAACGGGACCCTATTACTAAGACTTCGATGTCCGTCTGTCCGTCTGACTGTCTGTCTGTCTGTCACCGGGCTGTATCTCATGAACCATGATAGCTAGGCAGCTGATTTTTTAACAGATGATGTATTTCTGTTGCCGCTATAAAAACAAATACTAAAACGAGAATAAAATAAATATTGGGGGCTCCCATACAACAAATTTGATTTTTGAGACGTTTTTCGCTCTATATATTAATAATGGGAACAGATAGATGCTTGAAATTTTCACAGAATATTTAGTTTTATATTCACTTCAATAATAAATAATAAAATTAAAATAAAATAAATATTTAAGGGGGGGCTCCCATACAGTACGGAACCCTCCGTGCGCGAGTCCGACTCGTACTTGGCCGATTATTTTCTATTGAAAATTGTAGTATGAAATCTCACTTTCATTTCATAAGTCTTCAAAGTTGATTAATCTTTACGTACTCATTTTTTGTTCGTTACCAGTTTATCTTTACAAACAAACTGTTGTTGTAGATACATCTAGAATAATCTAGATAATGAGTTCTCCTATTCATCCCTGAACCTTTACAAAATTGACACCTCATTTAATCGACAGAATTGACACCTCATTTAATCAACGATTTGGACAATCGTTCGAAGTTTTGCGACTGTATTCTGTAGCATAATGAAAAGATACATACATCAATCTAGTTAAATTATACCGTAAGTATCCTCTCATGTCGTCATCGTTTTTTTTTTCGGGATTAGTCTGAATGACTATGAAGAAAGTTTGTTAATTTACCCTAGGACGGTTTCAGAATTGAGTAAATTGCGACATCGATTTCAATATACACGTATTGGAACATGAAAATCACTGCGATAGTGTAATCCTAGTTATCGACTGAACCTTATAGGTGTCACTATTTACATTCTGTGTACTAAATATCGGGAATTTGTCAATAAAACAAAAATTACAAATTATTCATCTAAATTTATTTTATCGCCTTTAAAGTAGGCCCCATCGCTTGCAATACAACATCTCCAACGCTTCACCCAGTCTTCCATACATTTTTCATAGGCTATTTGCGGTATGGCCTTTAGCTCATTCAGCGAATTTTCTTTTATGGCTTCTATCGACTCAATACGTTTTCCTCGAAGTGGTAATTTTAACTTGGGAAATAAAAAAAGTCAGACGGAGCCATATCAGGTGAATACGGTGCTTGGTCGAGAACTTTTGTTGAATTTTTCGCTAAAAACTCTTTCACTATAATGGCTGTGTGTGATGGTGCATTATCATGGTGCAGCATCCATGAGTTGTGTTGCCACAAATCTGGACGTTTTCGGCGGATACTCTCACGCAAACGCTTCATGACGCCTAAATAATATTCTTTATTCACTGTTTCCCCATCTGGAAGGTATTCGGAGTGAACCACACCACGGTAGTAAAAAAAAACTGTCAGCATCACCTTGATTTTAGAGCGACTTTGCCGCGGTTTTTTGGGTTTCGGCTCGTTTTCGAGACGCCATTCTGAAGACTGTTGGCTTGTTTGCATGTCGTACTCATAAACCCATGTCTCGTCGCCAGTTATTATACGTTTCATAAAGGTCGGATCCGTAGAAGCTCGGGAAACCATGTCTTCAGCGACATGCTTTCGCTGCGCTTTTTGAACAAAATTGAGCTCTTTTGGAACTAGTCGAGCGGCGACGCGTTTCATGCCTAAAATGTCAATGAGAATGTTGTGGACGGACTTAAAAGATATGTTCACCTCACTAGCCAACTCTCTCAGACTCATACGTCGATTTTCGAGCACTAGCTTCTTGATTCTGTCGATGTTTTCTTTGGTCGTAGCGGTTGAAGGTCTATCAGAACGAGGCAAGTCTACTACTACTTCTCGGCCTTCTTTAAAAGCCTTATACCATTCATAAAACCTAGTTTTCGATAAACACGATTCGCCGTAGGTATTTCGCAACATTTTTAGTGATTCACCACATGAAATATCATTCGAAACACAAAATTTAAGGCACACTCTTTGTTCAACAATATTTCCCATTGGAAAAATCGCTGAGAACTCAAAACTATGACCAACAAAAAGTGTAGTTTAAAACAAATTAAATGACAGATCCCGCTCAAACTTTGCGCGCTAAATCAGTACAGTGCTACCAACATGCAGTAAAAAAATTAAAACGACCTCTTTTACACGGGTCTTTTTATTGACATATTCCCGATACTTTTTACACAGAGTAGTATATAGAGCGTATTTATTGCGAAATCATAAACAACCGAAGTCACGAAGAAATAAAATTCTGATAATATGGTAATCTAGGCGTTTTATCTTTCTATTTTATTTAAAAACTAATTATAATAGGCTTGTGTCTTCTCCATGTCGGTTTACTGATTACTCTAGTTTACTTCAAGCAATTTTGATTGAAATTCGTAATCGTATAACTTCGAGCAAATATCTATAGAGTTACAATTCGTGCAAAAAAGCGTCCGAGCCAAAACTCTGCCCAAGCTATGTAGTGGGCAGGCTTTTTAATTAGTTGTAAGGCGATTGCAAGCCGACTACAACGTCGTGCGATGCTGAAGTGCTCGGTTACAAACAATTAGGTGACATAACGTCGAAATTCGAATAAAAAACGGGTTATTGTGAATTGTATGTAAATATTTAAGTCGGTATGTATGACGGCGCTCGGACATTTTTTTACTACTTTCACTTAGGGACTGTGGCTTTGTAGATACATATTTGCTCGAAGGTCGTATAAGGAATATAAAACCGTGTGTCTCGGTGTCTGGTCACAAATGGTTTTCCCTTCATGTTCGAGTTGTCAAGGAAAGTAGGTCGCTGTTGAACGTCTGGTTTCGCTGGCGAACATGTTACTAGGCATATTAGATTATTGTTACCGACCTCGGGCGAGATCACATGAAGGGGTAAATTGGCTCACACCTGCCTGACCTGCCCCGATGTCGGGGATGGGAAGCGAAACGCGATTTATACGAAACGAAGTTCAGTGAAATTTGCAGTTATACCAGTTTGCAGCTGCATTGTAATATTTCGGATGTCAATTTGCGGGCGCGTCTTCTTGATATTATTGACGTTGGCTGCCTCGTACTTTTCATCTTCTAGAATGTCTTAGCTTTTGACTGGTGTCTGGTACTATATTTTATCTTCTGGGATATTATTTCATCGTGAAAATTAAAACTGTTTTTGTCGGAGGTGAATCTCGTTTTCTATGGATCACTTGATTTTATTCTCATTTTTAATATTGGTCCTATAGTAAATCCTAGTCCTATAGTTATTCATAATGATGCTTTTTTACAAGCTTTTATAATTTAACTTGCAATGGATGTAGCTATGTATGTAAGTTCGGGTGGAATCTTGCAAGTTAAATTTGATTAACTTCCCGTTTTCTGATTGAGCTAATATTTTACACGCATATGTATATCGCGTGACAATGCAATAATATAATACCTTGGAACTGGATTATGGAGTCGGAAGGTGGCCAAAGGAACTCCTGTACTAAACAAGATAGACCCGTCCCGCCTTACCACAAAATATTTAAACATGCTTTAAACACTGTTTAGCCGTGCAATTTGTACTGCGAAACATTGTCTAAAGCGTGCGTAAATCTTTTGTGGTAAGACGAGTCATGCTTGGGCTCGTTTTACTTGTCTTGGCTAGCACTCACCTGCTACATGATATCCATGATCTCAAAAGCTTGTTTTTTTTAAAGTTATATTTTTTAATAGGTAATTTAATAATTTATTTATAGTGAGTAAAAGTGTTGAACAGCGTTGAATTAGCTTCTACATATAAATAAATACGTTTATAAATACCACTATTTTTATTCAGTCATATTTTTAGTAAATTATCTTCTTTCTTGTATAGCTATCTGGACTAGAATGAAGAAATTAATTAGCGCACTCGAAGACTGTAAAAGCCAAGACTTCTTTTTGTTTTCCATTTACTTACATCTCAACAATTAGCCGCGCCAGTTGACCGGTTGTATCAATACGTTTTCCCCATGTAGAGCAGCAGGTTTTGCGCAAAACAATTCCATCGCGTGCTAGGGTTTGTTTATAGCCTCTATAGCCTCTACAGGCGCTTGAAACTGGTCACGCGAGTTCGGGTCAGCGACGGCGGCGCGGGCGCAGCTGGCAAGGTCGTATGCCCGCACGCGCCCGCAAAAACTACCAATCAGACCCGCTGGCATTCCAACACAATGATGCAGTGTTTAGGAAACAACCGCTTTAGGTATAAGGTATTGTCTCTATGGACATTTTCGCTTATCTTGCGAGATTTGTGCATGTATAAAACGACTTGAATTCGTTCCAAATGCCTTTCAGTGGTTGTCACTTGTTCTTTTAATGGAGTGTATTTACTTGAGTGCGCAAAAAGGAGAGTTGTGTTTTTAACCGACTTCCAAAAAGAAGGAGGTTCTATGTTCGTCTGTATGTATTTTTTTGTATCTGTTCAAATTGAAACGAAAAATTATTTTTTAGTTCGAAAGGGTATATGTACTTCCGAGGTGGTCCCATTTAAATTTTACAGAAATGGGCTGAGCGGTTTTTGTAAAATCAACAAAATGTAAACCATTCCAGCGAAATATTCGAATTCTGTACACGATGGAAGGCGGTTTTGCCATTTTTTTGCGAAAAATAATTATTTGGATGCATTTGTGTTTGTTCGTATGTTACCTTCTGTAGTGTACGGCTGGACAGATTTTAATGAGCAATAATTATTCAAGAAAATTAGCAAATCGTATTAACATGAATTCAATGAGTGCCTGTAGATACGAAGCTCGGTACAAAATATTTGTTCCTATGAACGAATTTCACAAATAGCACCAATATCCAGTTGCTATGCTAAAATATACTACTCCTGACCGATAAATCCTAATCAACCTTGACGTTGAATGTAAACAAAAAGCGAAAACGAGCGTACATGATGTAAGTAGAGTATGCGAAACACGAAGCATCAGTCCATTGTCTTGGCAAAGAAAAAGTCTTAACATTCAACCGTAACCTTCCCGCGTTGGTATTTTAATTAGTAACGTTATCACAAAACACGGAAACACTTTCCTTAAAGTAAAACGCTTGACATTGGTGCGTCCAGTTTTGATGAAAGCCCTGAGACGCGCAGGTCATGCCAAGTAGGTTGTAGAAAAATTGAAAGGCGTTAGGCTGTTCTGGGGCATCTTTTTCTTGGCATTTAATATTCTAAAAGCGTTGGCGGGATCGAGAAGTCTGCCTAGGAACATGTGGGCCGCGACGCGGAACTCCGAGACTCTTTCAACGTTGGTCCGGTCGCCGGTGTCTCTATTTAAATGCTTATTTTTAAACTTAAACCCCGTCCAGAGCGCGCCCTAAGAAATCGATGAATGGATGCTATTTAAATATGAATAGCTTCCCGACTCGACTTTCAGACTCCAAACATCAAAACATCAGATTTAAATGAATCGACTTGGACCGCTCAAGTTTTGAGATAACTTTCGAGTAGAGTTCTAAAGTGAGGTAGAAGTTAATTAAGCTAAGTAATATCCTAATTTGTCTGTATGACACAATCACACAATATATAGTTGGTTTGGAAACTAATAGAAACTTCTAACCTAACATCGAAGAGAGATAGGGTGGCATACAGGCTTCGAGCATCTACAGAGCTACAGTTCCTAAGCGAAAGTAGTAAAAAATGTCCGAGCGCCGTCATACATATACCGACATAGATATTATCCACATTAAATAATTCACAATGACTCGTTGTCTCGGATCTCGACGTTATGTCACCTATTTAGTGCTTGTAACCGAGCACTTTGGCTTCGCGAGGCGTTGTAGTCGGCTCGCAATCGCCTTACGACTAACTAAAAAGCCTGCCCACTACGTAGCTTGGGCAGGGTTTTGTCTCGGACGCTTTTTTTGTACGATTATGACTCTATACTACAGATATTTGCTTGAAGCATACAGGCCTTTCACTACATACCAAAGTTTCTCAACCGAGTTAATCTAGTTGGAAACTAATGAAATGTCCAACAACCCAGGAAGACTTGATAAAGCGAGAATTCGTTGAGCAACGAGACAACTTTGTAAGGGATGAAATTAAATATTGATGAATGTTTCTTGTTTCAAATGAGGACGTTTAAATTTAAAAGCCGCGTTCACGCAAGCCGTAAAGGGTTTTCATTAAGACCGTGTTTTACTGACACTCGGCACGTTTTATTTCGTACTATTTACCTAGCAGCAATTATAAAACAGTAAAGTTTAATTATGTACTCAGTACGAGTATAATAGCAAGATACTGAAGCGAGCGGTTAGCAGCATGATATTCCACTTTTAGAAGCTGCAGCTTAAATTTAAACTGAGCTGACTGACATAACTGCCTGTGACTAAAATTGAGCTGCTGAAACATCATGTAAAAACCATCGCGTGTTTAAATGTCATGTAGTAATCCTATTCTATTGCTCGACTTGCTAGACACATCGTACTACGATCTGTCGCAACAACAGTATGACTCTATGTTCAAATTGTTCAACTACAAGTTGCTTCCAACCGGTCTTATTGGAGATCTATTGACTAGAAGGCCTATGTCCAGCAGTGGACGTTATGTGGCTGATGAATGGATGGATGGAAGAACAAGTTTAATTAAAAAAGCGTTGATTACTCCTATCTGGAACCTTTTACAGCAAAAACTATAGTTGGAAATCTTTTAAGTAGGCCTATGACCGACTATGGACATCCTATTTCTTATACGATGATGACGATTTGTGCTATTATACTACATAAGAATAAGTTATTACAAAAAAACTCTGAATACACTGAACCAGAACAACTTAAAATTATTATTTTCAAATAAGTGCTGTGTTGCCCCTGCACAAAATTGGCCAATATGTTATATGCCACGTTAATTATGACATGTATAACTATTGATCGGCACTAGTCTGAAGTGTATACAGCTGGGACACCACCTATACAAATTTGCCCATTCGCCAAATACTTCAAATCAATGCCTGTCATTGAATAAATAATATTTGGCTATTTGTCGTCGCTGGTGGAACGTTGCATAATTTTATTTAAAGATTCATTAGAATTAAAGTAAGCAGTCCACATTACATACTGTCATACTGCCAGTGACAAATAATGATGGTGATGCTGTCCAGTCCATAATAAAGTTTAGCATTATTCATCGGACTCCAAAGATTAGTTAGATCAAATGTAGAACACCCCAAAGTAACAGATCAATCAGTTCTTCATCTTCATCGTAATTAATGCAATGGTTTTCGTTTCAGCCCACGTGGATAATGAGATGTATCTGGCGCGGGCGCTGGAGAGGCTCGGAGGGAACGCGCTCACCAAGGATTCGGAGCCAGATATCGGCGCTGCATTCTTGAAGTTCGCCGTCGTCACTAAAGAACTGTCTGCTCTTATGAAAACATTGGTAAGGAAATAATGTAATTGAAATTAAGTAAAATATTAGTATAGGTGTTATGTTTAAAAAACCCTTTTATTTTAAAACAACAGAGCTGAGCTGAACAAGCACTCGCCAAGACGAATCAAACGAGCCGAAACTCGATAGGGTTGCGTCGTTTCATAACAGAGTTCCTATGACCACCAGCCAGCTCCATCATCTGACCCTAGTAAACCATTGAAAGACAAACTAATCGCCAAGACCATTCAAATGAACCCAAACTCGATGAGGTTGTGTCGTTTCATTGCCAAGTTCCTTTGGCCACCTTCCAGCTCCATCATCAGATCAGCACCATGTCATCATAATATTGTATTGTCACGCGATGTACACATGTATGCAAAACTTTAGCTCAATCGGTAACCGGGAAGTGGATCAAATTTACTTGCAAGATTTGATTACAGACCGACAGACAGACAACGGGACAGGTGAAACTAAATAAAATCTTGCAATACCAGTTTAGCTAAACGTTTCATTGTTAGCTTAACGTCGAAGTGAAACAGGAAACTGTTTAGTTTTCCTTCCGCCAACTGCGAAGCTGCTTGATTCGTCAATCATCTTGACCGATGTCAATATTTGGAATCGGCACTTTGGCAAAGCTTTACAAGAGTATTCACTATTCAGCGTACATTTTGGTGTAAGTAAGTAAGTAAGTAAGTTCGTATAGGCCGGGTGGCTAGCCCTGGTGTCAGAGTTTTTAGGCCGCCCGAAGGCCTCTGTGGTGGTAGCGTTATCTTGGTAAGGGTAGACACTAATTCCATTCGCCTCGTGCTCACGTCCAGGAAACCATCCATCTTCCTAGAAAGAAAAACTTCTGATTAGTTCCTCATTTTCTTTGTCCGTTGCTATCCAACTTTGAAGCCATATATTTTTATCTTCCTAAGTTTATTGATGTCTATATCGTAGCAAATTACGAAGTTATGATTAGAGATTATTCTCTTGGGTAGTGGATATTCTGAGCTCCGGGTTTTCTCTTAGGAGATTTCGTTAATAAAACTGATATAAATTGGGGAAACTTTAATACCGCATATTCACAACTCAATTTCAGAAAGCTGCCGTAAACGTCATCCTAGCGTTTTATATGTGGTGCTTTTAATGTTTGCTAGTTACTGACTGCAGTGCCACTAGCGCGTGTCCTACTTTTGTCTTGTTTGCACAAAACGGTAATTAATACGGCCATCGATCTACACACAATTGTGCAAAACTATAATATTATGCCACCATGTGGACATACGCAAGCGATCGTTTTGCTCATTACTGATTTTTTTTACTGTTACGTCCATTATATAAATGCGCATTTATTTCTTAGCCGCTCTTATTTTACCTTGAAATCCGTGGCATTTTATTTGAAATCTTTATTTTATCTCAATATTGAGACAAGACACTTGCCTCTACGATCGTTTTTAGGGTTCCGTGCCCAAAGGGTAAAAACGAGACCCTATTACTAAGACTCCGCTGTCCGTCCTTTTATCACCGGGCTGTATTTCATGAACCGTACTAGCTAGAGAGTTAAAATTTCCACAGATAATGTATTTCGATTGTCGCCATAACAACAAATACTAAAAACAGAATAATATAAATATTTATATACATAAAGGGGGCTGCCATACAACAAACGCGATTTTATTGCTGAGGGGCTCCCATAAGGTAAGGAACCCTTCATGCGCGAGTCCAACTAGCACTTGGCCGATTTTATTGTTAAAACTAATTTTGCTCGTATCGCACAATATGGATTATATTTGGTATTTTGTACACCACGAAACCATCGTATTATCAAAGTCCACGCATTTCTTTGCATTACCGATTACGTTACGAATGTTACGATATGTTTATTGGAAGATAGTGACAGAATGCGTTGCAATATCAACGTGAAAACATACGATCGATAATGGTAATCTCTGTTACAATTTCGATCACAACATTATTGACATTTTCACTGGTGAGGCCCCGAGCATCTAAATCAATGCTTAGTGCTTGCGCACTGAAGTTAATAAAAGATGTATCCTTCATCGATTTGGATATTAAACCGTCTAATCCTTCACTATCAACATTCTGCGGTTCAGCCGTTATTATTTGAAAGCGTTTTGTTATAAAACGAGTGCTTCCAACATTTCTCGTTTCATTCCCCGTCGCCTCAAACCAATCGAAATCTGTTGCGAATAGCTACCGGATATTAACACTATCGAGGGCGCAGTACGGATGTCTCGCGGCCATCTCTCATTACTAGACGGATGGGGCTCAAATTGGTACCTACTTCAATTTCACTTTAGAACCTTCTCACAGTAAATAGTTTCAAACTTCGCTTTGATTTGCGACATGTTTGAAATTTAATATATTGCCACAATGTGTTAAAGGCTCTATCTATTACACCGAACAGGATTGACTGTCCAAAGAGAATGAGCTACGAGCTCGTAAGTTCCATATTGATTTATTTGTGTTAGGTCCCACTTTTAAGATGAAAGAAAATAAAGTCTACGAAGTTCCACATCAAATACCAGAAAAAAAACATCGAATTTCTTGATTGTTTGCTGAATAATTGAGGGCTTCTACATTTGAATCTAATTTGATATTTTTTCATCGTCATTCGTTTGGAACGATAACGACCTCGGGGAAGATATTAAAATCGGAATTTGTTTGAAATAACGTTGATCGTGCCTTGGGTCCCTGTATCAAAATTAGTTGGGGGCCCAAATGCACCAAACAGTGGTGCTACTACAGTCGCAGCCACGTTCTATTTTTGCTGATTAGTTCTATAAAAGTCCCGTTATTAGTTGTATAAACGTCTAGTCAACGTTTACACAATGCATGTTATAGTACTAAAAATGCCGGAGAAGTGGAGTAACGGTGAAAATAGGACGCATGATTTGCGAAATAAACATTGAGTAAAAGCAAAACGATTTAATAATTTATTGCAGTAAAGGTAATATCTCTCTATACATCTCTGTATGCAATTACTCTTTTAATGATAGAGTTGAAGTAGTCATATTGCCACTAATCAGCAATAAAGCTGAGAAAAAGCTAAACCTTTGCTACCATTCGGCGTTTTTGTTCGTTAAATGCCATGTTAAACTCTATAAGCAGTTCTTTGATACGGTTTTTTCCCGAGAACTACGGGATTAAGTGACAAACTCGTAGTTGATAACATTTTATTAAGTTTGGCTTACTACACACGTTGGGGGCCCCTTTTAGCCCGGGGCCCGTATCATTTATACGGCGGTAGCTACGCCCCTGGGCAGCGATAAACATTGTCCGCGTTGTCTAGTTACATTTCGCTGGTCGTGATTAATTAAAGCTTAAATAGCAGTAGGTGGGTGGAAGGCGGATACATTATGAAACCTTATAACCGTAATCACATTATTATCGAGTAGGTACTATATTATGTTCGCCATGATTTAAGCCTGACAATACAGAATGTAAATCTGCGAGGGCATCGTCTTTTTCAGAAGTTGCTGAATCAACCAAATATCAGTGTTACCTACCAATAACTGTCGTGTTTCGGTTTTTGATCTGGTTAGACTTCGGTATTTGATGCTTTCGATTGGTTCTGTTCTTGACTTTCGTCTGCGCTTCAAGACGCGGCGTATACGTACTCTAGATTCGTCTCTTTGAAATGTGTACAGGCCTATTCGACCAAATATCTACAGAGCCACAGTCCCTAAGTGAAAGTAGTAAAAAATGACCGAGCGCCGTCATACATACCAACTTAGATAATTACATTAAATAATTTACAATTACCCATTTTCTCGAATTTCGACGTTACGAGTACCTAGATCACCTAATTAGTGCTTGTAACCGAGCACGTTGGCATCGCGCGGTGTTGTAGTCAGCTTGCAATCGCCTTGCGACTGACTAAAAGGCCTGCCCACTACGTAGCTTGGGCAGGGTTTTGGCTCGGACACTTTTTTTGCACGATTGTGAATCTATAGATATTTGCTTGATGACAGGCCTTCTTTTATGTTCCTTCTTTGTTTCAATATTTTGTACCGCATCGTTTCGCGTAGCATCTTGGTTCCAACTGTCTCCGACTTTGAGTGGATTCTTTTCCTCCTGTTCGAATACAGGTAATATAATCAGTTCATCGGCTGCAACCTTTTCTTGGAAAGGTTGAACGATCCCGTCGAAAATCGCATTAACGTTTGACGTAACCGCTGCGTGGGCGCAACCACTGATTTGTTCGTAAATGGGTCAGGGTGATGAGACCTGGCAAATGTTGCCAGGAGCGCTATACTTAATGTACATATTGTTTTAATTTAGTGTGGTGTAGTATACAGATTGATGAATATCATAGTCATATTTATTAGTAAAATCATTTTACATGTCAAATAAAAGTGTACAATAATTCTATAATTTTAGTACAATATTTGTAAATAATACATTTATGTAATTTATTTATTTTATTTTATTTTATTTATTTATTAAAATCAACAGCCCTTAAAAAACATAAATTAACTTAAAAACTAAACTTAAGGCCAATAACTGATTTATACTATGTTACCAAACAATTTTTTTTTTTTTTTTTTTTGCAGTTTCACAGCATACTTAATACGAGTATTTATTACATAGTTGCGCTGTTTATTTGTGTGTGTGTGTGTGTCTGTGTGTGTGTGTGATATGTACATAATTATATATTTATTTAAACATATACTTAAATATACTATAAATTTATGCATTAACTGTGTCATATAATACGTGATACACCTCTTTTTTAAATCTCTCTTTTTTGGTATGAAAAATGTCAATTAAATTATTAAATTTCATGTTATATGTTCTATGTAAGCGATTGACAATTGAATTCTGTGCATAGTTTGTGCGAGAATGTGATACAGCAAATAATTTAGTATGTCTAGTGCGAGTCATTGGGGTACAAAAGCTCAGGATGTTCTTGGATAGGTCCGGATTATCTATATATCCATTACACAGGCCATGTAAAAAGGTCATATCCAAAACGGTGCGTCTATTTTCAAGGCTAGTTAGGAGGTGGCACTTGCAAGAGTCTTCATAGTTAGTAGAATATTTAAGAGCTCTATAATTAAGGTGTTTTATGAATTTGTGTTGAATGTTTTCTATGTCCCTAATGTATGTGATGTACGACGGATTCCAAATAGTACTACAGTATTCAAGAATACTACGTACATAAGAGTAATAAAGTAATTTAATACAATTAATGTCAGAAAAAGGTTTACAGACCCGTAAAATAAAGCCAAGACTTTTATAAGATTTATTTATAATATATTCAATATGATTGGAGAAGGTTAATTTGGAGTCCAGTAGAATTCCTAAGTCTCGTACTATGTTTGATCTAGAAATGTCAACACCAGTTAGCTGATAATCGAAGTTAAGGGAATCTTTCTTGCGCGTAAATGAGACACAGTGACACTTGCCCACATTGATACCTATCCGATTACTTTCATAGTAATCAGCAAGACGATTAAGGTCATCTTGAAGTAACGAACAATCACTAATTTTATTAATTTTCATAAAAATCTTCATGTCGTCTGCATACATGAGATATTTGGCATGCTGAATACTTTCACCTACATCATATAGATAGCACGCATAGAGTAACGGGCCCAATATAGAGCCTTGTGGGACACCTGAAGTTATATCTATATAGTTAGAGCAATAACCACCAACAACAACAGCCTGGGAACGCTTGCATAAATATGATTCTAACCACCTCAACAAGTTACCGCGAATACCTAGCTCATAAAGTTTACGTAGAAGGATAACATGGTCTACACGATCAAAAGCCTTTTCAAAATCTGTATAGATCACATCCACTTGTGACCCACCATCCATATTAGTAGCGACATAATCAATAAAAGTACCCAAATTGGTGGCAGTGGACCGACCTTTCATAAAACCATGCTGTTGAGGAGGTATAGCTGAAGATATAATTGGATAGATATGAGTGTGAACTATTCGTTCAATAACTTTACTAAGAACATTCAATATTGAAATGGGGCGATAGTTTTCAACTGCCGTTTTAAGACCTTTTTTATGAACCGGAACGACCCGAGCCTCTTTCCAAATTTTGGGAAAGAAACCATCACGAAAACATCTGTTAAAGATTAAAGTAATTGGGTAAACCAAAGATTTAACACATTTAACGAACAAAATTGGTGGTAAGTTATCATTACCAGCACCTTTGTTTATATCTAATGTAATAAATAAATCAATTGAAATGGGACATATATGGACAATAGTTGAATGTAAAAAGTCTTGTGAAGTTTTGTGTCTTGTGAAGGACTGGAAGAAATCGCTTAAAGCGATAAAGCTGCCAGTCAGAAACCCATAAATTGTATTGTTTTGCCCCTGTAATTTGTTTTTTTTTTAATGTAATGTGGTTGTCTAATAAGTGTTATTGAATGATTAATTGATTGATTTGTGAAGTGAAAAGTATAGGTATTATGGTAAATAAATTCATCATAATAGCAAAATGTGGGTTAGCAGTCTTCAATATTTACTTACTAACATAAAGAATTTTAAGACATTACATGTTAGTCGACTCATTCTCTGGACAATTAAACTGCTATTTCAATGTTGGCAAACAATACTTGATCATTGTCTGTCCTTCAACAGTAACCCTCCTATTATTTCAACTCGCCTAACGATCATCGTGTCTCAGCGCCCACTTGTTACTCAAGGGCGAAACTCATCCAATTCATACTTCATATTGTGAACCTTGTGAAGTAGTAACCTCGCCCTCGCTCCAAATCTACTCTCCTACTCCAAAGTACAACACGCGTCGAGCTGTGGGCTTCCGGGAGGTCGCAGTGCGCAGAATCCCTGACCTGCCCTTGACATGTTGCAATCCTTTGTCCTTCCAACCAAACTCTGGCTCGCTCAGGGTCTTTCATTTTTATCCATGAGAGAAATACGTCGTTTTGCTGGAAAGTATTGTTAAACAAAATACCTGACCAAAGAAAATAACCAATGTCTGAGGTTTTCAGTCCTTATTATTTACAATATCAAATTTAGTTATGCATACCCTATTAACTTATATCCAAAGTCACTACGTCATCGATTTAGTATATCGATATAGGTATTAATTTTAAAAAAATCAAGTTATTTACTTATGAAAGTTAACAAGTTTTTGGAGGCCCTAGCTGCCAAACTGAGGGTAGGAAACCCGTGTTTTGGAAACTTGTTACTATTTAGGGAGCACTATTATGTTGTGTACATATTTAGGTTTTTGCTTTGTTTTGAACATATGGAGTAGAGAAAAAAGAAATATTAATAAGGAGAGCTGGGAGTCAGGTAGAAGATTCTTATTTTCTTTTCTTCAATGCTTGTTATTCTTTAAGGAAAACATTAATACAATTTTATGTGCCTCCTCCATTGTTCCAGGATGTAAAACAAACACCAGTTTGCTATTTTTTTGTTTATGTTGATCGATGAGTTATCTAGAGTATCTTCATAGGTCTGGTTATAAAGTGTGTAAGCTTGAAGCTGTGTTCATCTATTTCCAATAACCCCTTATTGTCAACTTTTTTCTTGTTGTCTATATGTACATAAGTAGAGAATCATGAAAACGAAACAATAAAAATGATTCAACGTTACAAAGTGCAACTTGCGGCATTACTCGAGTCGACAATTTGTGGCGTTCTGCTTGAAGTACTCTGGTGCTCCTCGGTCCGTTTCCCTCCCCAAATTGTCTGTTTCGGCGCTTTACCAAAATATTCTTCATTGTATTTTATCAAGATATCACCGACAGAGATATAAAAGACTTATCAGTAGATTGCGTAATAATCAATCACTTTGATACAAAATATGTATGTTAGAAAATGTACTATAGAATTAACAGTGTTATTTTTAAACTTTCGAGATTTGAGCACATTTATTGCGCGATAAGTCCCGTATTAACATAGTTACTGTACCAGCCTTTAATTAACAGTCTCTGAAAACTATGCAAATAGCTACATAAAATATTTTCATATGTTAGAGATTTTTTTTTGTTATATAATGGTTAATCGTGATATGTCAAGCAATCAAAAGTATGCGAGGTTGTTTCCAACATCTAACGAAATTTTCCAGACGCCTAGTTTGCCTATGTAGAGATACAAATATCAATACTTCAATACCAATATTTTTAAACTCTGATAATACCCTAAAACTCCGACACCAATAAGGCTAGCCACCCGGCGCGGCTTATATGAACTTTTTTTCATAATATTTTATGCGAATTTTCTTTTGAGACATAGACTTACATACAAGTGTGAATATGCTCTTCAGTTCACATACCTATTTGATTAAGTACCTACCTGAGGTAAAATGTTTCAGGTAAATTATTTGTGTACGTCAGCAGCAGCTTAAAAGGAATTTTTGTCCGTTACATCTTTAGGAGATAAGCACCGGCAATTTTCTGTAAGCTCCTAAGCACCGTTTTAATATTTAATTCTGTTCTGTCCCGTCCTAAATGTTTAATTCGTTTACCGGAATCTTCTGTCGTAACCATTTTATGGTTCGCTCAACAGGCGTTAGGCTAAAACAAACAAGATTCGGAAAATTGTGATTCGTCTGACGTTCTAGAGTTTGTGTAAGAAGAGAACCGTCGTGGCGTTACGGTGAACTAACAAGAATATTTTAATCAGCAGCCAAGGTACCGACTACTTGGTAGACGCAAGTCTACTGATGAAAACCGAATTTATTATTGTCTACCAAGTATCAAACAGTTTTAGTTGTACTAGCAATGACTGAGCAGTGTTGTCAACGTAACAAAATTAGTAAAATGGCACACGGGCGACCTCACCTACGACCAGCGTCGTAGCCGTACGACGCTTCTCTTTTTGCACAAACTCTAACTGTTATTGTGGCTCTATAACATATTTGCAAGTCATATTATTTTATTTCTAAAGTTGAACACTGTGAAAAGTTCGACCCACTGAGAGCAGTTGGATTATTTGGGAAGTTTGGATAGCTTCACATGTTTCAAGAGATAGGTATACTCTACATTAAATATTATGTATTTATATCTCATCTGAATTTCATTAGCTGAATTTTCGGTTTTCTGTCAGTAGTACCATTGATTAGTTCCATTGATGGTACTACTCACGTATGTATATGTACTTCGGTAGTATCATTATGGAACTAGCGACGTAGAATTTATATCCTCTACGTCGCTAGTACCATTGATCAGTACTATGATCATCGTGTACATTCCTTTACATAACTACAAGGATTAAAAACAGTTGACACACTGGATGCGTTCTGCGTTCTACGATCAGGTCAAATTGAACGCAGCCCGCATTATGTATGAACATCGTTGTCATGAAATATATATGAAATCCATATAAATTTTTGTTGATTTTTCAAAAACGGCGCAGCTGATTTTGATAAAATTTAAAATAAGTACCACAAGTTTACTCTTTCGAACAAACTATATTTTTTTTTGAATCGTTTCCCATTTGGCGAAAATATCGATGAACACAAAACACACAAAAAATACATACAGACGAACGTAGTACCTCCTCCTTTTTGGAAGTCGGTAATAAATTAGAAGTCACGAGCCTTTTATTTTTCGTTTTAGGTATCATCGGCTCTATATTAAAAGCTAGGTTCGAGTACATCAAGTCAACTATCACATAAACTCTGTGAATATTGTAAACAGTCAGCTAGGTACATCCAATTTTTATATCACAAGCAGGAAACATAAAACATCCTCGAACAGATTAAAACACGTAAAACTACATGATGGATTTCGTAACGAGCACATGGTTTCATAATTTAACGATACCGGCTGGTTTTTGCAGTCATTCGCTATAGCGTTCTGTTTATCGTGCGACTTGCAATTTACATACAATACTGCGGCATATAGTCCCGCACGTGCCCGCGATTCGAACAATGATTTTGTTACATTAACATTTCATTACTCGGTAACATTCACATAGTAAAAACTGTGTTGTCACAATAATTTGTCTGGTAACTACGTTTATCATGTTGTTGTATTTAGTACCGTAATACCTCCTTGTATGTAGCTAATTAAGCGATTTTTGAGTATTGGGTACCCATCCAACGTTATTCAATCTTACGTCATTTTTATTAGCTCATAAAATCTGACCAATAAAACAAATTGTTCCTTTTCTTTCATAAAACATTAAGTGGATATTATTTTTCCTATATAATTGACGCCAGACAAGCTATATGTATAGTAACGAAAATACTGCTTTCATATATCAGCTTTTCAAACATGATATAGGATCTTTATCCTAATATTCATATTCATATTCATATTATTTATTGGTATCAAAAATATAAAAGATACACGTCAAAAAATTATAAAAATTACATTTGTTATTATTAAAATAATAATATCACTTAAATAATATCATCTTTGCTTAGTAGCAAATAATTAAATTGTACTGAGTTGAAACATTACATTACAAAATAGTTGAGTTACAAAACAGTATAGTTGAGTTAAAAAGAGATGATATACTTACTTTGAACAAAAAATATCTACAGAGCCACAGACCCTAAGTAAAAGTAGTAAAAAATGTCCGAGCGCAGCGCTGTCATACATACCGACTTAAATATTTATATTGAATAATTCACAATGACCCGTTTTCTTGAAGCTCGCTCGACCTTATATCACCTAATTAGTGCTTGTAACCGAGCACTTTGGCATCGGGCGGCGTTGTAGTCGGCTTGCAATGGTCTTACGACTAACGACCACGCCCACTACATAGCTGGGCAGAGTTTTGGCTCGGACACTTTGCACGATTGTGACTCTATATGTATTTATTTGCTCGAAGATGCCATAAAATAAAGTACCTGAACACAATATTTGCATGACGCATTTGGCAAAGATTTAGGGGAGAATGGGACACGGTCTGGCAAACATTACAATATCCTAAGTGATCCATCAAGGCGTCCTATTTATAACTTTTCAAATTAGTAGAGCTGTACTTACTCTATAAACATTTTAAACTTCGTCAAAGGTGCCTCGTTACTTCAAAGTGCTCCCCATCTTTCACGGCCCATGAATCCGATACTTCCACAGGTTACACTTGCTCAACTTCACAGAACCCGGAAAGCGAAACCTTGTTGGGAATTTAATTCACCGTTCTAGTGATCCCGACTAATGGGGCGTGTTATGACGTTGTATGGGAATCGCGTGTTCTGTGCTACTGTTGCTATGTGATCTGGTGCATGGTAGATGTTATACTGAGATGCTCTAGTGAGCTTGTGGATTGAAAGTGAATGTGTTTGTAATCTCCGCAACTTGCTAATCTAGATGTACTGTTTTCTTATTTTACTTGGAAACGATTTTTATTGAGATACTTAAGTACAATAAGTATATGGTCTGTGTACCCCCGAACTTAGAGATCAGAATTAGAGAACTTAGGGATTATCATCATCTTTAAAACGCTCACTGCGGGATTTAGGCATTCAAATCTCATTGGATTTTCATTGAAATCGTCTTACACTCAGCTTATTCTTGCGCTCTTTAGCAGATACCTTCCTTCGCAATAGATGTCCAATTGTCCATTAGATAATTTTTCGGCCATCAGTTTTACAAGTTTTTCAATCCCCTGAGATTTCCTAGAAAGCAAAAGTAGAGAAAGAGAAATATAAAACTAGGTATTAGTGGAAAATTGGAAACAATCCCTTTATTGGAAACATCATTTAAAGAAATATTTACAGTGTAACTGCGATGTTATGTGTTTAAAACTCTTGACCAAGCTTTTACAAATATTACGTTTTAACGAGGAGCGTGTTTCGCATGGACTAGGTACGTGCTTTTGCGAACAATTTATTGCGCAGCATTCTCTTACCATTGCGAGATAACACCGGATATACGATGGCCAGAACATGTGTAGGTACATTTGTTTTAAAGCTATTAAAGTACTAGCTTGATCTTTCTTATTTGCATGTTCAGTGCAGACCATAATACGTTTGAGTCGTTGAGGGATGGATTCTACTTTGTAAAGTTTTTCATGGAGTATCTTTCAGGCGTTTTCGTAACTACCTTTGTATTGTCTAGAAGAAGATGAAATGGTTGAAATATACTCTTCACTACATAGTATAAAACCAAGTCGCTTCCCGCTGTCTGTCTGTCCCTATGTATGCTCATATATTTAAAACTGCGCAACGGAGTTTGATGCGATTTTATTTAATAGATAGAGTGATTCAAGAGGAAGGTTTTAAATGTACAATACACCTGTGCGAAGCTGGGGCGGGTCGCTAGTAAATACTAATTCGACCTTTAAGACTTTCTCTCCTGACGCAATTGAATAAAAATGAGTATCTAAGGATCTTGCACAACAATGAGAAAGAACTTACAAAATTGGGAAGCCTAGAAATTATTGACTCGGTTACAATTTTCATCATCATTATACGTAATATATACTAATACAGTCTGACATTGAATGTCTAGTAATGCGACGCTAATTTGCCCTCTCCATGTAACAATTAGCCAAGTATGGTCGCATCGTTCAGGAAGGGTTTCATTGTATGACAGCCCTTTGTTTAGAGCTCCCCCAGAGCCTCGTCTGTCTCCAGCGCATTCGCTTCATTGATTACATAATCCACTTACCGACGATGCTTTTTCCATGTTTCGTATCGCGTTCAATTACAGTCTGTTCGGGCAATCATTCAACAGTCGACCGTGTTAATTACTGTATCTGTTTCAACCATTTGTTGTACTGCGTCAAATACGTTTTATGTTATTGTGTTGTGATTGGATTGAGCGTTGTTTGAAATGGAATACGGTGCGGGCATCAATCAATACGGCAGCGCAGCGGTTTTGCTTTTGAGGTCAGGGTCATCGGTGAATCTTGGATGCCAATGTTGCATTACTCACGCATCTATGTTCGTTGCTCAATTGGCATCTTTATTCGGATCACGATCGTAAGCTTGGCGCCTATTCAGGCGGTGCATTCGCATTTCGCCAAGGGAGGTACGGTTTGTCTATCAAAAGGCTGTGTAGCAACTGGCACATACCCTAGCTCCGAGCGCAGCCAAATGCCTTGTAGAATGCAAATGTTGTGCAACGAAATAAGCGCGACGATATTTTACGTGATCTAGTCTCGGTACCCGACGGAATGGAGGAATTATTCGCCAATCTATTTGTTTATTACTCGACCTTGTCTGTAACTCGTTGGCGCTCTTTCCCAATTACCAGATGTCAAATAACACTCAATAATCATAAGTAACTAAACGTATTGTTCACAGATGCAGAATATAAATAACATAGTCATGTTCCCGGTGGATAGCCTTCTGAAAGGAGATCTGAGGGGAGTCAAAGGTGATTTGAAGCGACCATTTGACAAGGCGTCCAAAGACTACGAGTCCAAGTACCTGAAGTTGGAGAAGGAGAAAAAGTCGCAGGCGAAGGAAGCTGGTCTCATCAGGAGCGAGGTAACGCCGGCGGAGATAGCTGACGAAATGGAGAAAGAAAGAAGACTGTTTCAACTACAGATGTGTGAGGTAAACATCTTGAAACCTTCTGCCTAGTATAACTTTTTTACGCATGTAGATGATAGAGAAAATGATGAAATTACCGCTTCATGACAACACGACTACTACGTTCTATTAATATTTCATTTCACCTAAAAAGTTCTTAGATCTTTTACTAATATACATTGATATTTTTTTACGAGTGCATATCTCGAAAGTGGATATTTGTGTACTTTTGAACGCACTTAGAGCACTCTAACCACCATTTGTTTACAGTATTTAATTATAAACGACTGCTACTTTACATTTAATGTGGCAGGTTTATTAGGCGTTAGCGTTTTGGTTTCATCGGCATCCTCCGCGAGGATGTTTATCCGTTTTAATTAGTTTGTCAGTTTCTCATTTAGCTTCTGAATACTGTGTTTATTGAACGAAGCTCGCGTCTGATGTTTTGTTTCACTTAATATGCATTAAGTCGCTGATGGACGTGCAAAAGTCTTCGACCTTAAAACCGCAGTTTTAAAATCTACTACTTTCTAACGTTCCATTTGATGCTTTCCTTTTTTGCAGTTTACCTTTCCTTTTAGAATAGCCGTGTTTAGTACTATAGCGTTATAGAAATTGATAATTTTAATTATATTTGATAGAATTATCTTTTTCACGCAATATTTTAGTATTGGACACGGCTATTTTAAAAGAAAAGGTAAACTGTAAAAGAAGAAAGCGTCAAATGGAACGTCAAAAAGTCGTTGATTTTAAAACCGCGGTTTAAAAGTTGAGGACTTAATCACGTCGATTAGTGTCTTTATATTTACGTGTGTTAGTTTAATTATTTTCTACTTAACTTCTAGGTCTGTCTCAACGGTCCACATTCCGATTTTAATCGAGAGTTATAGTCAACCACGCGGATGTTTACTTTGACTAAGATATTCTTAGAAGAATTTTAAAATTTCCTGTCGCGACTAGTAAAACGCACTTGGAATTACAATGCGGTGCTTATGTTTTTCTTGACACTATTCATGTCTATTCTATGAGTTTTTTGTTGGGCATCTAAAATAGGGCAGAACAAATATATTTTGCTCTTTATTACCAGAAAACGTTATAATTTCAATCCTAAATACGAGTATAGTATCTCGTAACAAATAGGCATTTGACCTCATAAATATCACGTCAAAGTTAATAAGATTAGACAACACTTGGCCTGTTAAAAATTCGTGGCCAAGGTGTGTATGCTTTATTAATCGTTAAGCAATTTGTGGCTTCATCCTCCCCCTGTGGGCAACCTGTTGGAACTTTAATAAGTCACCTTACAGATTATGGAACAGTTACTGCGTATAATTGACAGGGTGTAATAGAAGAGAAGATAATAGGTAGTAGTTAGTACAGGGGTACTCTATTCAAAATGACCGGGTCCGTTTGTGTTGGTCGGATAAATGCTCCCAGTTGGAACAGTGTAAATAAATAATTTGGGCTATCTAATGGACTTTAATAAATCTCTACACAAACGAGGTAGTTTTTATACGATTCTAATCGCGTTTGTTTCTTTCTGTATCTTATTTTCGGATTCGTCCGTGGGTTCAGTATTTCTCTCTAGAACGGGTTGAAACTGTCGTTGAACCCTATGAGATGAAAGGTTGATAGGGCCGAGGATAATACAAGAAGCTTACAAGGGATTGTAGTATTAGGTACATTATTTTCTATTAGCGAAATTGCTTTCTCATATTGTATTAAGCAAGATCTGATGAATAAGCTATCTTACACACATGTTTCGAGGCCTTACGTTGGTGTAGTTAGAGGCGTGCGAAGGCAAAGATAATGTAAAATATTCGGTGCTCTTCCAAAAAAATCGATTGTGAGGCTCCAACTTGTCCGTACAAAAACAATAGGCTGTTATCTACCTCTAAATATTATCCGATTTGAGTGAGTTTTTTTTTTCCATGTAGGTAGTGTTAGCACTTCAGCACTTCTAGGATTATACGTCTCTTTAAATGACCGAAAAGTTATAAACCTCTAACTAAAAAGTCATATTTTTACGCAAAACTTTGGCTGAAAAGTATACATGAACTAAAAGCTTTTATGAAAAATAAGACGTACAATCGTGCAATATTTCTTACTCAGGCGACTGACACCAAAAACATAACATTTTGTTACAATTTAAGGGGTGAAAAGGGTTCTCCCGGAACGTAAATTTTACCAAAAATGTACCGCGAATTTTCTCGATGTTCTTCAGAAAACTCGAAATCACTGATCGATTCAGAATCTTCTTGCTCACCTTTGTAAAAGCAGCTTCCGTGGCTGCACAAACCACCTTTTACGAAAAATTCTAGCAACGCCCATGACGCGTTTATCAAAACAAACATATTAATAACCGTCAATATTGTCCGTGTCTGATTGAACAAATTAATTGAACGACCTTTCGAGGGCTCCTAAACCAATGTATCCTTTTCCGATTCATGTTTCATTTTAATTATACACATTCATTACGTACACAGCGGTAATGAGATAAAGCGAAGGATGGTGCAAGCGCATATGATTCATCTAAGGTTGAAGACCTAACATTTGATAAATGCTCATCAGTACGCAAAGTAATTTGACCTAGAATTACTAACTTAAACTTGGAAGCTTGTTTAAATAACAGATCCCTTTATACATACTTTAATAAACCGACCTGTGTTTAAAGAAAGAAAAATTAGGAAAATGTTGCCAAAGGGCATGGATCCCTGATTCCATAGAGTTGCAATTCAATTACTCATCATTTTCCATATCTTTAAAGATGGGGTTAAACTTACAAGGTTGTATTCGAAATTGTTGTATATGTATATGAGTTGTACAAAATCGTGTACCATTTTTTTCCTTCTAATTTCGTAGCGTGGCATTGCCACTAAATTTCAGCAAAAGAAATAAAAGGACCGTTGCACATTCGACTTTTTGTCGCGTGTTTTTTCGTCACTTTCGCTTTTAACCACAGATAATCCGGCCCCTAATTAAAACCGGCTTATGTTTGTGTAGTAATTTGTATGTATATTATTTCCTGAATAGCCGTCGCATCCATTATGTCAGGCGTCGTGGTGCGAGCAATTAGTCCACAATGCATCCCGGAATGCAATTTAACAATGCGTGTGTAACAAATATGTCTGCCAGTGTCAGTGACAAGTATTTGCGTCGACCAAGCTATTAGCTGTAGTATGCTACTGTCGGATACAGGGCGCGTGAATAGTAGAGTGAGGGGTTGTTTCTGATATTTCCTGGCAGGTCTGTTATAATGGCTGACTGAACACTTAACATTTGTACTCTAAGCTAGAACATCTAGGATTTTTGTCAAGTGAAAACAAATATTGGATGTTGACTTTTTTTGCGGATTCCAGATTTTATTTGGTAGTAACTTGTGACTTTGGAATTCATTGCTCTTCGTGGTGTTCGCGCTTGGTTCACATTTCGCAGATCGTGGTTTCAAAAGCTTGAGATGAAGAAAATATAATAATGATACAGTATTTCTAGATAAAAAAAAAATGTCACTTAACCTAGCTTTAATTTAAATTTTATATTTAATGCGTCATAAAAGATGGCTATGCAATAGTTATTTTCATTTCTATGCTGTATAATACGTACATCCGCATACATTTTAATGAAAATGTTTTTGTTGTATGTATGCTAGCTGTAGAGCTAGCAATTTCAGCTTTCATGCCCTCATTTATTTTTAGAGCCTAATTTTAGAAAAATGGCATCAGGAATTGCTCCTGGAGCTATCAAGAACCAAATTTAATGTTTTACAATAACCATTTCCGTATAATTTCACGATCGCAAAGGTTGTTTAGTAACTCATCTTCAAAGATACCGAAGATATTTTGACGTTTGAAGAGAGCAAATGTTGCACGACTCTACCCAACCTCTTCTTTAATTGGAAATTTAGTTTCGTTCTCGTCTGTCTGTCTGTCCGTCTGTCACCGGGCTGTATCTCATGAACCATGATAGCTAGGCAGCTGAAATTTTCACAGATAATGTATTTCGGTTGCCGCTATAACAACAAATACTAAAAACAAAATAAAATAAATATTTAAGGGGTTCCCATACAACAAACCTGAATTTTTAGACGTTTTTCGCTCCATATTAATAATGGTACCAGGTAGATGCTTGAAATTTTCACAGAATATTTAGTTTTATATTCCCTTCAATAATAAATAACAAAATTAAAATTAAATAAATATTTAAAGGGGGCTCCCATACAGTACGGAACCCTCCGTGTGCGAGTCCGACTCGTACTTGGCCGATTATTTGAATAGCGAGAACCTTTGGACAAAGAATATATAATAATACTACGTATAGAACGGCCACTCGTTACCCCCCACCCGTTTGAGTCTTCCTCACTTCCACCCCGCGTTACGTACCGCATCGTGTACTCTGCGCGCGGGCTGCACGGCCGGTGGATTTTCTAATAAAAACTACCTAGACTGTGACAATAGGGAACACTTGTACTGTGTATGGTTGAATATCAATGATACGTAACAAAACAAGAAATTTTAATGTTTCCCTAAGGATAAATAATAGGAACTTATTTTACATTATTTGGTAACTTCCTCTTGATATTATCTTACAAAAGAAGTAGATCGGTTACTTTTTGTTAAAATGCTTCCAAATAAAGTAATTGTTATACTTTTTTAAGCACTAGATTATATTCATTTTTGCAAATTAAGTACGCAACTGTCTCACTCACGCGGCATGTCGTCACGTTGTGGTGATCGCTGACAGCCATAGACGTTCCGCACACAAATGCGCGTGTAGCGACCGTGCGTAAGTGTGTTGTCTGTGAGTAAGTACTGTGTAGGTGTGCGTAAGACAGCAGATTTTGTATGAAAAATCGCGGAGTGTCCGGGCTGTGCTTTGGAGTCCAACTGCTATAATTAACACTGCACACCCAGTGCTCTTGAATCTAGGAATCAATGTCGAGTTATGTCGAGACCATAGTAGATAAAGCATACAAAGAAAAATAACGCTAAGACCTAGACTAGTATTTCAATTCATGATTCAAACATTTATCTACACGGCCGGGATTCGAAATCGATACTACACTGTAGTAGGTGCAATTATTATGTTGTTATAGTCTTTTTCAAATAGCTAGTCACTTATGACACTGCCGAAATGTCAGCTGTCAAACATACATTGATAATTGTAATGATGTACCGCACCTATATTCGATTTGTAATTACCGATTATTATCGATTTTACGTACTTATCGAAGTTATCGAACAATATACCTAAAACTGTTTTGTGAATTTATCTACAAGTCAGTAGGACTTACTTAGACGATAGGTTTAGAGGAATCAAAAAGAAATAAAAAAGTGACAGATAAAAAAAAGATTTATTTCGGAAATAATGTCCTCGCCACTTCGTCATCGGAGCTATTATCATTATCATCATTTGACGAATCTTCCAGATTTATAATCATTTGATTATCCATTATATTGTCTATGTGAACATCGGAGGTAAATGGAAACTAAGTTTTTCATACATTTTTGTATCGAATACGCACTACATATTTTATAATTTTTGTACTAGGGGTACAGATTAACGATAACCCTTGCTTATATCAACTCGATTAACATGTCTTGTTTTCGATTTCAACAATAATCGATTTCCCAGCCCTCTTATCATGACGTCACGATCGGCAATAGCACGTAACATAACAATTTAACGAATTTAATATTTTATTAAATTGAAAAGTGAACGCGAATATGTATACGCAAATCAATAACCTTTATTCTATTTCTTGCGTCCTTTGTTGTTTATTTTAGTAGTTTTTCTTGTAAGTTTGCTTAATGTTTTCACTGATAAATAGAAATATTCAACTTTTGGTGTGACGTCACATGACGTATTTACGTGATAATTTACGTTCTATGGATCTGTCATAAGTGACTTGCTATTTGAAAAAGACTATAATTAAAATATGTTGATATAAAAGTTAGTTGCATTAGCCGCCGTCAATGCTTCATAAATTAAAGCCGACGACGTCAATGGCAATGTTCTGCAGTTATTCTTTAATAGTAGTGCTAAAAATTGCAGTTTCGCTGGAGGCCGGCCAGAAACCTACCATTTATTAATCATGACTTGTTTGGGTTCTAGCCTTACACGTTTAAAGCGAGATTTTCTTCTCCACGAGTTCTACGACCCTTGAATACTTTTGCAATGTTACTTTTGGCACAGTTTTATTGAGCAGCATTTTTCTATGTCCGAATCAGTGCCAATATTGAACGTCTTGATCTGACACTATACGTCTGATTATAGGATTGGACAAGAATAAATGAGGTAGGTCGTCGTTTCAGCCATAGGACGTCCACTGCTGGACATAGGCCTCCCCTAAAGATCTCCAATAAGACCGGTTGGTAACGGCTTGCATCCAGCGCGATCCTGCGTTCTTAATGAGGTCATCTGTCCACCTTGTAGGTGGACGTCCCATCGATCATCAGCGGGGCAATTCTGTTAGCCGATCGCTTTACTGAAGTGATACGTTCTTGAACCTCTCTCGTTTTTCTGACAGTTCCGACAGCTCAAAACTGTCAGAAAAACGAGACATGTTCAAGAACGTGACACCTTAGTAACGAGATCGGTTGACAGAATTGCCCCGCAGTCCTCCGCGCTATGTGCCCTGCCTATTGTCACTTCAACCTACCAATCCGCTGGGCTATGCCGGTAACTTTAATTCTTCTACGGATCTCCTCATTTATGATTCGATCTCGCAGAGAAACTCCGAGCATAGCTCTCTCCATGGGCTACTTTGAGCTTACTATTAAGGTCCATAGTGAGAGACCACGTTTCTGTGCCATAAGTCATCACTGGCAACACACACTGGTCGAAAACTTTCGACTTGAGGCACTGAGGTATGTCGGACGAGAAGACGTTACGCAATTTTCCGAACGCTGCCCAACCAAGTTAGATTCGGCGATTGGCCTCTTTCTTGAAGTCGGACCTACCTTACTGGACTACTTGTCCTAGGTAGACGTAAGAGTCAACGACTTCAAGAACCTTAAATGAGGTAGGTACTTGCTGATAAATGTTGCATAAAACAATGCAGTTGACGAATATACAACTCTGTATACTTGCACTTGAAGCGCACGCAAGGAAACTTATGTCAGCAACGATAAGATAAAACAGCAAGATAATAGATTAAAATTTATAGACTCATAAATAAGTCAGCAGTATCAGACAATTGCATTGGGAAAGAAAGGGCGCCTTCTAGGTGCTATTATTTTATCTTTGAGCGAAGGTCGAATTATTCTACTTAGAGATAAATATAAACTTAGTGGGGCTTGCAAGACAAGTTTTCATAGTTGGCAGCTATAACGTATGTGTCTGTGTGCAATGCCAAAGTGTCTGTATTACAGCAAATGCATTATCCGACTAATGGATGCACCAAATTACGGGGTAGTACAGTTCACGGGCGGTTGTTCAATTTAGTAGGATAGATGGCCTGCGCAATAATGCATCAATAAATCTTATTGATGTACTTGCATAGATCTTAGAGAAAATTATATCATCTTGGCTCTCCTACGAAAATTTCTAATGCTTTTAAGCTTTTAGCGTTCATGTAAACACGTGGCCAAACGTAAATTCTGAACGCTGTAAAATGCTCCATATCTTCGTTAATATTCCCAGTTTATTTGAATTACGTCAATTCTAAAAACAACCACAAGTTCGATCGATACACACCTATTCCTAAACACGAAGCCATGGGCTAGTCTCATTTAATAGACTACCTTTTTAGGGTTCCGTACCCAAAGGGCAAATACGGGACCCTATTACTAAGACTCCGATGTCCGTCTGACTGTCAGTAACCTGGCTGTATCGCATGATCCATGATAGCTAGTCAACTGGAATTTTCACAGATTATGCATTTCTGTTGCCGCTATAACAAAAAACAGAATAAAATAAATATTTAAGGGGGCTCCCATACAACAAACGTGATTTTGTAAAAAGTTTTTTGCTCGCTAAGAGGAATGGGGCAAAGGGAGCTCTGACAAGGTACGGAACTCTTCGTGCGTAAGTCTCGCACTTGGCTGATTTTATTTATTAAGCTCTCACATAATTATGACCGTCGTAGGTTTTGCTAAGCTACTTCAAACTGGCCAATTTTTCTTTGTAAAGGTAACTATTACGATTAATGCTATCAACATCAGGCAAAGTGATAGCCAACTAGAAATGTAATTTATTAATGTACTTTTATATTTCATTTCAATCTATGCTGCCTTCTTTTTCACCAATTTGACCATGTCCTCGACATTCTTATTTTCGTATACTCAAATCTACTCAATATAGGCTGCGTAATTATCTTCCAAACTCAGGAGTCTTATTTACAAAACGCTAATAAGCCGTATTACATCGATGATATCAGCTTTGTCATTGCGAAATGCAAGAGTAAATGGAATCGTAGCGACCAGCGAGCGTATAACAAAACAAGACAAGTGTAGTTCCAAGGGTCATTGTTCTACTCGTCTGTGTTTATCTCGAGCTTGATTTTAGTATTATTTCTGCTGAAATATTCATACTTTAGTAATTTGATCCCTTTAGTCAAAATATTACACCTCATCATGATTGTTCCTTTTAGTTTTACCACGGTAATGATATCTAACATTACCGTATTTTTACAGTATTGTATAGCATGTACATATGTACGGTAGCAGTATTCCTAATTTAGTATTATTTAAATATTTTCTTCTATATCTCTGTTCAGTTGGTAAAGTAGAAGTGTTAATGTTTTCTTTACTTTGCAACGTCTTACCGTAGTGCAAAAATGTGTGAAACAAGTTTGCACTTAACCCAGGGCCTTAATTGAAAACAAAATCATTCCCGTCACGAAGAAGTCTTTAACACTTGCAACAATACTGATTCCATTGTAGACCGCTAAAAAAAGAAAGCTGCGGCTAGGAGTTGAGGCTCGGTGCGGTACCACGGAGGCGGTAGGTCGACGACCGGCCTTGCGCCGCGCAGGGCCGGTCGCCCGCCGGTCGCCGCCAAGCTCTGACCCTCGCTTTGTTCCCGTCTCGCTACTCGGTGCAATCGCCTCCTTTGCACTTTACCCGCCTACGCACCTTATCGCTCTCAGCATTTCACTCACTACAAGCACGTCCTAATCAATATTTCATTCGACAACAGAAAATAAAAAGACAAGTTCAGCCCGCGGACGGTGGCTCGCCAAGAAAGTTGTGCAAGGTCGCGCGCCAGCTTTATTATTATTGCACAACTGTGAAAGACAGATTTGGATCCTCTATACTCGAACGTGCGTGCGTCATCTCGAGTAATTTTAACTCGCGGAAGGGCATGCCGCATGTAATTGGTACGCTTCCACAGTCCGTGTGTCGCTCGTGGCTAGCCAGCCGCGTTTCGATACGGCTCTGATGAAGCGGCGAGGGCTCGACGGCGCGTCACCGGCGACGCACCGTCTGACATTCTGACACTTGTTGTGACACTTGCTATCGTGTTTTTTCTAGTACCTGATAAAGTTCAACGAGATCAAGACGAAGAAGGGTATCGAGTTGCTGCAGCACCTGGTGGAGTATTATCACGCGCAGACGAATTACTTTCAAGACGGTCTGAAGACTATCGAGCATTTCGGCGTTTATGTGGCAGACTTGAGCGTCCAATTGCAGAAGATCAGGCAGCAGCAAGACGACGAGAGGCGAGGGCTGTTGGAGTTGAGGAACATGTTGCGAGCGGCCGCGCCTCAGGACCGAGAGGTGAGCGTCTTTTCATTTCAGACTGTATAGCGATACCATTCCATTCTAAGTAGAATATAGAAGTAGAATAGAAAGTGTTTTCAGGTACCTATTTGCATATGTCCGGTGACTCGATGATGGACTGCGCAGATCTAAAGATTAACAATGGGACACGGAGTTGGCCGGAGTAGAGCAGGATGTTTATTGAAATGTTTATGTCCTGTGATGCCGACAACATGTTTATTTAGCCACTTATTTCAGCTTTTATCACGTGTTTCGTGTAGCATCAACAATTTGCTCAACATTTACGATGAGAATTTGTGAAAATGTTCAATTACCACCTTGTTATATTAATTGGACTTCACACTAATATAATAAATGGAAACGTTTGTTTTTGTTGTGATTGTGTGTGATGATATAAATAATTTATGAAGGTTGGAAAAGAGATTGTACGTAACTTTTGATAAGCCTATTCGGGAAATTGGGGGGATGCTGCCCGGGTAGCACGGCAAGGGGAGAAAACCATTTTATCCACTTTAAATGTCAGCTGTCATTGTCAATCCGTACTTTATTTCCTCTTTGAGGGGACATAATGGTGGAAAGACTATTATTCCCTTTGCTATGCTTCCCGTGCTGGTGAGGATTGACCTTCCGAATAGTTTTCCAAAATGAAGTAGGGAACGAATTCATATGATATTTGTGTAGTCTATCCACGTTATGACTGAACATTTTGTGCTACTTTGTTAGTCCGTGTTTGTCATACGAGAACCTTACTGCTTCTTTGCCCAATTTCTCTGGATGTTCTCTCCTACCAACTTCAACTACCCGTGACCTTGGGAATCCTAATGAAGAATTATAATATGAGATATCCATCATTATTGCCGTAAAACTGCCACTGCTGGACATAAGTCTCTTTGTGAATAGTATTGTTTGGAAGCGACATGCATTCAAAACTTGCTTGGCATGTATGTACTTGGTATGTACTATGTACTGTACCTGACTGATTTGGCTATCAGTCAGGTACAGTACATAGTGACAAACCATCAGTGCCAGTACCAACAAAACGTATAGAAAGCGATGATTTGGTAAGCGTTAGCCATAGGACTTCTACTGCTGGACGTTGGCCTCCCTTATGGATCTGATAAGACCGGTTGGAAGCGCTTTGCATCCACCGCGATCTTGCGACTCACCTAGACCTGGGCTGCCACGTATGTAGACCTAGAAGATACTTAATCACTCTATCCTTGAAGACATTCAGATTCCACTATACATATGATATACCATTCATATCCAGGTAGCATCATCAGTGGGTGGCTACTCGCTCCACCAGCTACAAGGCGACAAGCAACACGGCGTGACCCGAAGCGGGTACCTGCTCAAAAAGTCAGAGGGGAAAGTGCGCCGAGTGTGGCAGAAGAGGCGATGTAGAGTCACAGCTGAAGGCTTCCTGGACATTTTTCATGCGGACGAGAACAAGACTCCGGCGAGGGTGAACCTCCTCACGTGCCAGATTAAAGTCGCAGCGGAGGACAAGAGGGCGTTTGATCTAGTCTCCTGTAAGTTTACTTCAATTTACTAACTGATTTCTTTTCTTCTCAAAAAGTTAGAGGGGAAAGTGCGCCGAGTTTGGCAGCAGAGGCGATGTAGAGTCAGAGGTAGTCTCCTGTAACTTGACTTAAATTTGTTACCTGTATATTTTTTTATGTAGAACTAACGAGCTTACTCGTTGACGGATGAAATATATAGCGAACTAGTAGTTCGCGAAGAATGAAAAATGAGGGTCAGTGAGATTTGTAGGTGGTCTCTAGGTTAAAGTCTGTCTAATAAAAGTTGATACTCGAATTTTTCGCAAACTTTTTTTATGATAACACACGGTGTTACCGCCATAGCGGATTTACCCTTAAACTGGGGTACATATTTATAGCGGAAAGTACCTAAGCTATCTTGTATTAAAGAACATTTGTTCAAGAAACTCTTGTCTAACTCAGTCTAGAGACTGTGTTATAAAATACTTTGCGGCTTCTAGAGCCACCATAGATGGAACATTTTGTGCGCTTTAAGCCTGCTGCAGAGCGCAATTTTCGAAAAGATAGTAGGTAATCATTTAATTACTTTTAGAATAGCGTAATATCCGTTCGCCATGACTTCGATTTTTAGATTGCTCCTGCTCTGTCTTGTGACTTGTGATCGAATGAGAGCAGGAGCGAGTATTTTCGATGCCTACACTTTTCTTGGGTCTATTTTGTGCTAATTTAGACACATGGCTTTGCGATCCTAGAACATTATCTCTTAAACCATAAAACATTTCCTTAAAATATTTGCATCATTAAAATAAATCGTGATGTCTCAATTGCCCGAGTTCTGTTAAGCGACATTCATGAAAGGCTCCACAAATTAACACTTTGGCAAACCGGTACGGTACGTTCCAGTAAATATATATGAAATCGTTCTCGTTTGCACGATAAGGCCCAGATTCCACCAAAGCGCAGATATGCGGAGCTGGACAGAACGTTGTAGTCCGTAAGCCCATTGCAAAAATGCCATATATATTAAGCTCAGCAAAAAATAGCTCTGATCCACCTCCGATTGTGTTTTGTTTTATGATAGTGATTTGAGACCAAAGGTAGTATTATTATATATTCTTTGACCAAAGCATAGTGGTGAGTGGAGCGGAATTGTATTTTGTTCTTTGTTTTGAAACTACACAGAGTCATTCAATAAAGGGAGTGATTCAGACCATCATTATGCTCAACTTTTATAGTGAGGCCCAATTTCGAGAAAAAAAAAAACAGCTGTCCCATGGAAGATTGCACCTCGGAATCTACAAAATATATTATAAAACATCTGATTTTTTTCTAGGGTAACGGGTTGGATTTATAGTAAAAGTTGTTCACAATGCTAGTCTAAAAATCACCCCTTTTCGGATTAATACAGCCATCCATCCATCAGCCGTAAAACGTCCACTGCTGGACGCAGGCCTCCCCTATGGATTTCCAATAAGGCCGGTTGGAAGCGGCCTGCATCCAGCGTGTTCCAGCGATCTTTATTATATCGTCAGTCCACCTAGTCCGTGGATGTCCTACGCTGCGCTTGCTGGTCCGTGGTCTTCATTCGAGAACTTTACGGCCTATTACTACACCCGACGACAGATTAGTACACCCTTTCTGAATAGTCCTGTATTTGCTTAACGAAGAAAAAAACACCTGTGCAATAAACTTAATGCTCGGTACAGCAATGCTTTTGGTAGAGTATGAGCCTTAATTGGCAATTGGTCACGGTCTGCGCGATAAGTGCTCTGATACGAATTTCTTTGCCGTTCGCCAATTTAACTTCATTCATGACACCATAAAATCAGTTTGAAACCATTTATAAAGTTGTTGCGGGCGTACAAATTTCAATCTTTTATGGCGAATTGCGATTTAGGGAACATAAATAGTGGAATTGTAAACATGAGTTTCTTGAGATGCAATAAAGTAAGTATTGGGTTGATTCGCGAATTTCTAATTTTAATTTGCAGGGGAACATCGCGAGGTGGTCCCGTAAATAATAAACTCGTAAAAAAAAGTCAAAGAAAGTAGCATAGTCTAACAGAAAATTCAAATAATGACACATCGATTCGTTTGACAACTTTTTCACTACTCTTTCAGCTTGAGATCGATTTTATGAAGTACCTATGTTATGTTTTTGTTAAAAAAAATATGGCGAGACGCGAATTACGTTAGAAATATTACTGATCTCTTATAATATTCCTAATACCAATCTCTTAGATTAATAGGCGTGATGAATGGGTAAAAAAATCATCTTTCATTCATAAAATGCAAAATTTTAATTTAAGCAATAAGCTGCAGTATGTCACGGGCTTTATATCGCAGTCACTTGTTATCGCATAACATTGTACGAGTCGACCGACGACAGAAGTAAACAGTAGAACTACCTCACATGTACAAAAAAAAAAAGTTTTGAACTACTGATTTTTAGGTACTATTTAGGTATAGGTATATATATAGTGTTGCTGAAATTCCGTGATGTTTTTGTAGTTTCTTTTTATTTATTTTTGATTTTATATAAGTCTGCACTCGGCGCTTCGAAACAAAAATGTACTTATAAAAAGTGTGTAATCTCAGTAAGCGAATTTTTGTAAATTCTTTTGAGATTAATAAATATTCTTAAACCATAAAAAATCATTGATAAAATTAGTCCATTTGTTACATTATTAAAAAATATTGGACACGTACCTACCTATTTTTTCTTTTGCCTATCAAATAACATTAAATGACAAAGATAAACCTTGTCAAAGTTTGGGAGTGGGGGCTCGTGACGTCACTAGTGCGACGTAGTCTGTACATTTGTCATAGACATTTGTAGTACACTCGTGACGTCACACGGAACTTTAACAGACTATATCTTCTTCAATTGAAAAAGAAAAAATACGTGTTTAATTATTTTTTTAAATCTATCTGACGGACTAATTATATTTTTTTAGTCATCTAGTCTATTATTGGTCCTATCTCTCTATAATAACATGATGTAGCAATGAGAGCACGTATATTTTTCCAGATAACCGTACATACCATTTCCAAGCGGACGATGAAAACGAGCAACGAGCGTGGACGTCCGTTCTAGTCAACTGTAAAGAGGGTGCTCTTATGCGGGCCTTCCACCAACAAGCTGGAGAGACCAACAACGATCCGGGACATTCCTTGCTGGACCTACAACGGTCTATTATAAGGGCGGTACGAGCCATGCCGGGGAACCAAGTGTGTGCTGACTGCGGCTCTACGAATGGTAAGATTCATTCTACCTATAGGTACGGGCGTTCCACCAGCAAGCGGGGTAGTTGAAAACGACCCGGGACTCTCTTTGATAGACCTACAAAAGTCTATTATTTATAAGGGCGGTACTAGTTTTTGCCCGGGGCTATGCCCGCGTCATATTTTGATTTTTGTGCTATCCGTAGGAACCTTTTATTTTTTCAGGATAAAAAGTTGCCTGTGTCACTTTCCTTGTTTCAAACTATGTCCATGCCAAAAATCAAGTCAATCCGTTGCTGCGTGAAAGAGGAACAAACTAACAATACACTTTCGTATTTATAATATTACTAGCACCCTCCCTATTTTTTTTTTGAAAATATAATATAGCCCATGACACCCGGGGATTGTGAAGCTTCCCAACAGTGAAATAATTTTTCAAATCGGTTCAGTAGTTTCGGAGCCTATTCAATGCAAACAAACAATCAAATCTTTCCTCCTTATAATATTGGTATAGAAGTAAGGATAATTACCGAAGTTTTAGTTCAATTTTGATTCTTTCTTTTTAGACCCCACATGGCTATCGACGAATTTCGGCGTCATAGTGTGTATAGAATGTTCGGGAAGCCATCGCGAGCTCGGCGTGCACATCTCACGGATCCAGTCGCTGACGCTCGACCGACTCAGTACGTCACAGCTGTTACTGGCGAGGCATATGGGCAATCAAATGTTTAACGAAGTTATGGAGAATACGCTCGATGAGAGGGACAAGCTTACGCCAGAAAGTACCATGTAAGTGTTAACTATTATGTAACATATGTATAGAATTTTCTAGAAGGGCCCGGATATATAGTTCAGGGAATAACCATCGACCGACTTAGTACAAATTAGTACACAGGTGCTGGTAGCGAGGTAAGTATATGGACAATCAAACGTTTAATGAAGTTATGGAGAATACGCTCGATGAGAGGGATCAGTTTACGCCGGAGAGTACCATGTATGATGGGAGTTTGTATTATTATGTAGTTTGAATATGTTCTGGGAACCACCAAGATATTAGGCCGAATTATACATGTCGGCGGATGTGAATTGAGCTTCAAGCTGCGCAATATCCAATCCTGACTGAAGCTCACATAATGCTGCGCGTTGATTGGACATGACATTGATATGAAAAGTTACACATAACATTTTAGATTTTATCTTGATTAGATAAATATTAGATTAGTGCGTTACGCCTACGGCCTTCAGTGGACTATTAAAAAGGCTGGTACAGTACAGTACGTTACTACTGTCAGCCAGCTTGTTATAGGTACAATAATAGCAAATAGAGAATGGCCATTGGCGTTTGAAAATAGAGAATTTGCTGGATACGAATTTGTAGAGAGTTATCACTATCAAATTGTCATTCGAAAATTATCACATGTGACGTTAATTCTAAGTAATTTGATGATTTTCAGCAACTTCCCCCAGTTATGTCTTTCAAGGCATTTTTAAGAAAGAGTCGGTCGTAGAAAATTTAGCCTATTTTCTATTGAGATAAGTCATTCCCGTCTAATCTATTTCAGGGAAGAACGGCTAAGGTTCATAAGGGAAAAGTACGTGTACCGAGCGTGGGCGGCGCAGACGTGCTGCGACGCGGCTGAAAGGCAGTCCGAGGTGGAGCACGCCGTCAACAACGGCCACCTGCAGAACTTGCTGCAGGCGTACGCTGAAGGCGCTGACTTGGCCGCGCCTCTGCCTTGCTCGGTGAGTATCATACTAGTAGCTCTTCGAACAGTAAACCTCGCAACATATCTCTGTAACTGAATCTTCACAAGCCTATATCTCGACTTGCTCTTGACAGTTTTCGTTCATACTCGCAAATCGGCTGATGGCACGACAGCAATCCCTCCCTTTTTTAAGGGAAATACTCGCAATCAAAATTCTTCTTCTTCTTTTCAGTCATAGTATGTCCACTGCTGGACATAGGCCTCCCCTAACGATCTCCAATAAGACAGGTTGGTAGCGGCTTGCTTCCAGCGCGATCCTGCGGCCTTATGAGGTCATCTGTCCACCTTGTGTCTAAATCAAAATTCGCTGGCGATAACAAAAATCACAAAACCTGTGTGTATGTGTGTACCAAGTTTCGTCGAGATTGGTTAAAAATGCGACCTGTAGACAAAAATCAACATCAGGAGCAGGACAGACGAAAGCACAATCGCCGTGTTAAAACGAAAATGCTCACTTCGCTTCGATCAATTAGAATATGCATCAAATAAAATACCTACATATACATATAATTTATTTGAGTATTTTTAAATGATACCTTCAATCGGAAAGAAAATAGCTTAGGCACCTCTAATCTGTGGCATCCTTAGTTATTGCTATTGACTGCCAATTTCTCGATGGTGCATATTGACGTCACTACAACGTCGCTATCATTAGAATTGTTGTTGTGTTGTTGCTTTTAGCTAATATTGAATGCCCGGAATTTTTGCGGACTTTTTGATTATTCATTTCGACGTCAACAAGAAATAAAATTAAAAAAATATTCTTACAAGCATAACCAAACAAAAACTCGTACAAAATGTGATTGGTTACTTACTGAAATCTCTTTACAGGACTGCGGCGAAACAGCTCTCCACTTAGCTATATCACGCGAACTGGGCGACGGTTCCAGTCTGCACATAGTCGATTTTCTAGTCCAAAACGGCGGTTCCACTTTACTCGACAAGGCTACTACTACGGGCATGACGGCAGTACATCTGTGTGCTCTCACGGACAGGACTGAGCCTCTGAAACTGTTGCTCAAAGCTGGTGCTGATGCCAGTGTGAAGGATGGAGCGGGACGGACAGCGCTACAAATCGCCAGGCAGTTGGGACATCTGGGATGTCTAGAATTGGTAAGAAAATAAATCGATTTTCGAGTCCAAAACAGCGGATCCATTCGACAATGCTATTACTACAGTTATCACGGCAGTACACCTGTGTGCTCTCATAGATAAAATCAAGCCATTGAAACTGTTGCTCAAACCTGGCGTCGACGCCAGTGTGAATGATGGAGCGAGACGGACGGCGCCACAAATCGCAAGGCAGTTGGGACATATTGGTAAGAAAATAAGTCAATTTTCTGGTCCAAAACCGCGGTTCCACTTTACTCGACAAAGCTACTACTACGGGTATGACGGCCGTACACCTGTTTGCTCTCACGGACAGGACGGAGCCTCTGAAACTGTTGCTCAAAGCTGGTACCAACGCCAGTGTGAAGGACGGAACGGGACGGACGGCGCTACAAATCGCCAGGCAGTTGGGGCACCTGGGATGTCTGGAATTGGTAAGAAAATAAATCGATATTCGGGTCCAAAACAGCAGTTCTACTTGACAAGGCTACTAATACAGGTATGACGGCAGTACATCAGTGTGCTCTCACGGACAGGACAGAGCCCCTGAAACTGTTGTTCAAAGCTGGCGCCGACGCCAGTGTGAAGGGTGGAGCGATTGGTAAAAAAATAAGTCACAGTCGATTTCCTAGTCCAAAATGGCGGTTCCGTGTGCTCTCACGTACAGGACCGACTTTCTCATATAGTATGCCATGTGGCACAAGTTGCAGTGCAAATTCTTTGTAAAAAGAAATATTCTCCAAACAATTTCGTTTCCTTATTTTATTAAAAAAATTAAATCCTATTCCCTGCAAAAAAACCTTAAAATTATGTATGTTAATTTGATGCATCAATTTCAGTTGGAGAACGTGGACAAGCGAGAGAAGAGCATATTCGAGAATATCAACATCGATTGGAACCTGTCTCACGACGACGGCTCCACCGACTTCTCAGACGATGACACTGTCATCGACGAACGGGTGGGTTCGCATACATATCATATAATACTTCTACAGGGCCATTATAGCGTACTTTGACTAGGTGTTTGTTAGCGATCATCGAAGTTAAGCAACGTTCGACATGATCAGTCTTCGCATGGGTGACCGCGGGTGCCATATATAACTAACGCTACCGTGGCTTGGATGACACGGTAAATTGTAGACCCCAGTTATTTTAACCGTTTAACCGTGTCAGAGGCCTTCAGGCGGCTCAAAAACTCTTACATCAGGGCTAGCCACCCACCCGTTCAGACAAACCTAACCTGTATCTTTAACTGTATCATTTTCAAATTACATAACACAAAGAGTTAAGGAAACAATTGTCATTGTCAGGGAATGACATGTATTGTCATTGACACAGCATAACTTCGCATGTAACGTATGTAACTACAAATACCATAACAAATGACTGTCCTGCTGGCTTAGCATACAAGACCACGACAAGAGTTGATTAACGAATGACTGTCCTGCTGGCTTAGCATACAAGACCACGACAAGAGTTGATTAACGAATGACTGTCCTGCTGGCTTAGCATACAAGACCACGACAAGAGTTTATTAACGAATGACTGTCCTGCTGGCTTAGCATACAAGACCACGACAAGAGTTTATTAACGAATGACTGTCCTGCTGGCTTAGCATACAAGACCACGACAAGAGTTTATTAACGAATGACTGTCCTGCTGGCTTAGCATACAAGACCACGACAAGAGTTTATTAACGAATGACTGTCCTGCTGGCTTAGCATACAAGACCAAGACAAGAGTTTATTAACGAATGACTGTCCTGCTGGCTTAGCATACAAGACCACGACAAGAGTTTATTAACGAATGACTGTCCTGCTGGCTTAGCATACAAGACCACGACAAGAGTTGATTAACGAATGACTGTCCTGCTGGCTTAGCATACAAGACCACGACAAGAGTTGATTAACGAATGACTGTCCTGCTGGCTTAGCATACAAGACCACGACAAGAGTTGATTAACGAATGACTGTCCTGCTGGCTTAGCATACAAGACCAAGACAAGAGTTTATTAACGAATGACTGTCCTGCTGGCTTAGCATACAAGACCACGACAAGAGTTTATTAACGAATGACTGTCCTGCTGGCTTAGCATACAAGACCACGACAAGAGTTTATTAACGAATGACTGTCCTGCTGGCTTAGCATACAAGACCACGACAAGAGTTGATTAACGAATGACTGTCCTGCTGGCTTAGCATACAAGACCAAGACAAGAGTTTATTAACGAATGACTGTCCTGCTGGCTTAGCATACAAGACCACGACAAGAGTTTATTAACGAATGACTGTCCTGCTGGCTTAGCATACAAGACCACGACAAGAGTTTATTAACGAATGACTGTCCTGCTGGCTTAGCATACAAGACCACGACAAGAGTTGATTAACGAATGACTGTCCTGCTGGCTTAGCATACAAGACCACGACAAGAGTTGATTAACGAATGATGTCCTGCTGGCTTAGCATACAAGACCACGACAAGAGTTTATTAACGAATGACTGTCCTGCTGGCTTAGCATACAAGACCACGACAAGAGTTGATTAACGAATGACTGTCCTGCTGGCTTAGCATACAAGACCACGACAAGAGTTGATTAACGAATGACTGTCCTGCTGGCTTAGCATACAAGACCACGACAAGAGTTTATTAACGAATGACTGTCCTGCTGGCTTAGCATACAAGACCACGACAAGAGTTTATTAACGAATGACTGTCCTGCTGGCTTAGCATACAAGACTACGACAAGAGTTTATTAACGAATGACTGTCCTGCTGGCTTAGCATACAAGACCACGACAAGAGTTTATTAACGAATGACTGTCCTGCTGGCTTAGCATACAAGACCACGACAAGAGTTTATTAACGAATGACTGTCCTGCTGGCTTAGCATACAAGACCACGACAAGAGTTGATTAACGAATGACTGTCCTGCTGGCTTAGCATACAAGACCACGACAAGAGTTTATTAACGAATGACTGTCCTGCTGGCTTAGCATACAAGACCACGACAAGAGTTTATTAACGAATGACTGTCCTGCTGGCTTAGCATACAAGACCACGACAAGAGTTTATTAACGAATGACTGTCCTGCTGGCTTAGCATACAAGACCACGACAAGAGTTTATTAACGAATGACTGTCCTGCTGGCTTAGCATACAAGACCACGACAAGAGTTTATTGACGTGTGCAAGGTGACAGATATATGCTTCATCATAACTCTGTCACGTTCTGACACGTCGAAAGTATAATTTTATGGTCCGTATGCTAAGACCGCAGAAGTGCACTGCATTCGAGCAGTCTTATTAGAAGTCTAAATAGAAGAGGCGATGGCGTACGCCCAATAGTGGACGTTATACGGCTGGAATGATGATGACAATTGGCTTGTTGACTAAAAAATATAATTAGTTCGTTAGATAGATTATCAAAAAAATTAGACACGTATTTTTTCTTTTGTCAATTTAGCAAAAACTATGAAGATATAGTCCATTAAAGTTCCGCGTGACGTCACTAGTGTATTAATAATGTAACGCACTGGTGACGTCACGAGCGCCCACTCCCAAACTGACAAGGTTTATCTTTGTCATTTATTGTTTCATTCACAAATAAAATACGTGTCCAATATTTTTTAATAAACTAACTAATCTATAAATATATAACAATGATGTTTATACCTAGTAAACATGCCTATTAACGTTCATCGCCTCGCTTTGATTTTAGTCGAATGCTCTGGTATTATCTCATTTATGCGATCAAAACAGATGCATGCTCTGAATGAAATTGCTATAAAATGTGAGGTTATATTGGCATCACATTTTTGTTCTTATAATAAAATTCATTAGTGTGAAAGTGACTGAATAATCAGTTGAGGTTATTCCTTTATGTTCCAAAATACGGTACGCAAGTAGCTCCAATGCATTTCGTGTTCTTTTATGGTTTCTAAACAGTTTTTAGGGTTTTAAAATAGTGTAAAAAATTGTTGTTTACAATAGATAGAGTATACCTATTTACCAGTTTAGCGAAGTGATGAGTATTTAGTTTTATTTACATTACTAAATTGCATGTCCGAATTTAATACTAATCGATTTAACTTCCTTAACTTATTTTAATCTAATCTAATAATACTTCCATAGTAGAGGTCGAATCATACAAGTCGGCGGATGTGAAGTTACCTACAACTCCTACAAGCTACGCAATATCCAATCCTGAAGCTCACATAAAGCTGCGCGTTGATTTGGCTTCGCACAGCTTGTAGCTATAGGCCGACCGCTTAACTCGCGTATCGCCTGCGCGGTAAGAAGGGAGCGGGGGGAGATGTTACCGGGTAGGTGAGAGGGGTAGGAGGACGGCCTATAAGTTCACATCTGTCAACTTTTATAATTCAGCCTATAAGTGTTATGGCATTTAGTCCACTTGATAGATTTCATCATTATTTGGCTATGCCTTTCAATTATTCAGCACTCGTATCATAGATTAACTGAAATTTTAAATTACTGTAGTTATAGTATAATGGGTGTACTAAAACTCTTTTACCTCTATACTTTCTGTAGCAACATTAATTTTAATATTGTGCGCATGACATTAATCTGCATGTTACTATAACAATAACCACTTTACTAACAAATCTTTTTCAGATATTCATGGATTGGTTTTCAAAATTGCAGCAAAACGGTAGCGTGACGCCGGAAAAGAAATGTCCTCGGTCGCGTCCGCCGTCCTACGCCGGCGGAATGGTCACGGAGCGGAATATTTCCGGCGGCGGAGAATCGCCCGTCCTGCGATCTCGATCCTCGACGTGCGATTCTCTGCACCACGCGCCGCCCACGCCTACTACGCTACCGAGGAAACCTAATGTCTGTAAGTATAAGATTTCCTTTATTAATTTACTGTTTGATATGACTCGATATTCGAAGGGCACTCGGGTCATATCCACCTCGATGGTCCACTTGCGGTTGGTGAAATTAAATATGCCATCGAATTTCTTCTCCAGGCGTATGCAGCTTGCTTTTCAATGTTTTTGTTCAGCGAAAAGTCAACGGTGTGAAGTTCCGCGCAAAAAATTAGCTGAACTAATTAGTAAGGGTCTGAATTTGAATCCACGGCTTCACAGTTGTAACGCGAGAGTTCTACCACTAAGCTATTACGGCATTCACTCAACACATTACTAAGTCAAAAAAAGAAATGTCCTCGGTCGCGTCCGCCATCGTACGCCGGCGGAATGGTCACGGAGCGGAATATTTCGCGCGGCGCAGAATCGCCAGTCCTACGATCTCGATCATCGACTTGCGATTCTCTGCACCACGCGCCGCCCACGGCTACTACTACGCTACCGAGAAAACCTAATGTCTTGTGACAGGGTGATCTTGGGTAGATGGAGGTAGGCTTACGAAGATTCAGTTAAACAGATACAAGGTCTATACTGTATACTGTAAGTATACTACGCAAAACTTGGACTAAGGGCTCCTGTTGGGAGAACTACTAGTTATCGGAATGGATAGGTATCCTGGGTAGGGAGAGGAAGCCTGAACCGTTTCCACGCGTTAGATTTCACTGGTTTTTGGACCGAGGTAAGTAAACTTGGTTTGACTCTTGATCTTCTCAAAATGTATGGAAATTAGGAATGTAACATGTGATTTTTTGAAAGCGATTCTGGGGTTAGTGCTATAGTGAAAATTGGTCACAATGACGAGTACAATTGTGACTGAAATCTACCTGGGATGTGCCTACATACCAGATAGAGTATTTCATTCAACCCGTTTAGTAGTAAACAATGTGTTGAAAGGTTTCCAAGGTCAGAGTGAATAGGTATCTTCTAGGTCAGCGTGCTTCATCTTCGACCACAACTTCACTTACCATCAGGCGAGTTGGTGGTCAAGTGCGGACTTATTCGCGTTTAAAAGAAGTGTCGCTGTCGCCGTCAGTCGCTTCCGGGCTATTGTCGAGTCTTATTGGAGTGGAGATCTATAGGGGACGCCTATATTCTGTAGTGGATTTCTTATGGCTGAAATGATTTCGAATGTAACGCTGTAAGCGGCTAACCACCGACGGCATTTATAGAAATACAGAAAATTTTATTCGAGACAAAACAATTAGGTACACAGAAACAAAACACGGAAACAACTAAAAATAGAACAATGCACAAACCAAGAATGATACCCAATGCTTTGCCACGAAACTGATCCCAACTCAGCTATAATTGCTGGTTATATACAATAAGCACTGGTGGTTATATACATATTATGTTGGGACCAACGGTGACGTCACTACCGCGAGTCACTGCGCGAGTAGTTAAATAAACTCGTATTACATACCTATACTTAAAAAACAAGAACTAATGAGAGTACATTTTACAGGGCTATGACATCAAATACTGAGTGAAAATAATGCGAGGACCTTAGCCAAATGGCATGTGAAGTGACGTCAAATTGTTTGTTTTCAGACAACATTGGCAGTCTGAAAAAACGAGCGGCGCCGTTGCCACCCGCCGTGGCCCTGTCGCACCCTCCCCCGCACCCGCGCTCCACGCCTTCGCCGTCGCAGGATAGCGCGCGCTCGCTGCAAGGTATTTGTTCTTTTTAATCTGTTTCAACAAAAAAGGAGGAGGTTCTATGTTAGTCTTTATGTATTTTTTGTGTATGTTCAACGATATTTTCTCCAATTGTGAACCGATTAAAAAAAAACTTTTTTTTGTGTAAAAGGGTTTACTCTCGAGGTCCCATTTAAATTTTATCCAAATCGGCTGAGCCGTTTTTTAAAAATCAATAATAATGTTAATATTTTATACATCGATTCGAGCGAACTATTCGAATTTTGTACACGATTGAAGTCGGTTGGTGCGAAAATCCGTACATAAATTCCAAAGAACTCATTTGTACGGGACTAGGATTGAACCCACGACCTCACGATTGTAAGGCGGCACTGGCTTTTGGTAATTCGATGGCGTATGTGAATCCACCAACCCGCACTGGGCCAGCGTGGTGGATATGACCCTATGACCCTTCGTGGGTAGGCCTAAGTCCTGCAGTGGGCTATTAAAAAGGCTGGTACAGTACAGAAGTCGGTTGTGCCATTTTTTTGCGAAAAATAATTATTTGTACTGAGAACGATTTGAACCAAAATCACAAAGAAATGTAAATGTATACCTACATATTAGTAGTTCTCCGAATAGTTTACCCAGCCTGAAATTTCATAAGCCTTTATCTTGCGACTCACTCTCATTCATACATACTATAGTCGCCGCGTTACCTACTTAGTCGTGCGGCCATAAATCATTTCTCTATGTCTATCTCGCTCGCACTCGTGGTTCTTATGGGGCCACATAGTGATGTGCGTAAGATGGTTATAGGCGCATATCGACAAGAATAAAATCAGATAGAAACAGTAGATAGCATTGTGGCCCTGAAAAAGTAAAGCCCACGACTCAGTTGGTAACGCGGTGACGATAGCAAATTCATATCAAAAAAATTCAATTCAATAGGTCGCATTTCTCAACGAATCTTTACGAAATTTAATAAACGGGTTTCTATTATCTGAGTAAAGAGTTAAATGTATGGTTGTATTGTATGGTCCAGTGTCGAGCGGGGTGGTGAAGCACCGCCCGCAGCAGCCGCCGCCGACGCCGCCGCCGGCCGCGCTGCACAACGGCGCGCACCACCGCGACGAGCCCACGCCGCCGCCCAGAAAGGTACCAACACACAAATACCCTTCTATTACTGCCTACTGTTAACGTGTAGGTTTTCATAATTAGAGCTAGACAAATTAGCTAGCCCAGAAAAAGAATCTGAGCTTTATTGCGTAAAAATATAGAGTGATGTATTAAGCGTTCAGGAGTAATAATATCCTTCCTACAGAGCTCTACGTATCGCTTAAGCTACTTGGAGTTTTAGTGAATGTTTTCGCCTTGAAAAGTTTAGAAATAGGCATGATGACTTGGTTAAAAAATTAATAATATAATTAGTCCGTCAGTTAGATTAATGAAAAATATTGGACACGTATTTTTTCTTTTGTCAATCAAACAATTAGTGACAAAGATAAACCTTGTCAAAGTTTGAGAGTGGGGCCTCGTGACGGCACTGGTCGGTACATTTGATAGCGGTTAGTGACGTCGTGCGGAACTTTAACGGGCTATATCTACATCAATTTTTGTTAAATTGTCAAAAGAAAAAATACGTGACTAATATTTTTTGACAATCTGTTTGACGGACTAATTATATTTTTTTAGTAAACAAGCCTATTAGAGCTAGACAAATTAGCTAGCTCAGAAATAAAACCTGAGCTTTATTTCGTATAAATATAGAGTGATGAATTAAGCGTTCAGGAGTAATAATATGAACCAATATGATGCCCATACCTCCTACAGAAAAACTAAAAAAACCTAAAAACTCTGACACCAGGGCTAGCCACCCGGCCTATACGAACTTACTTTTTTACCTCCTACAGAGCTCTACGTATCGCGTACTACTTGGAGTTTTAGTGAATGTTTGCGCCTTGAAAAGTTTAGTTCTGATTTCATTTTGTCCACCTGAATCATGATGACTGGGTAAAAAAAAACAATAATGTAATGAGTCCGTGAGTTAGATTATATAAAAATATTGAACACGTATTTTTTCTTTTGTCAACCAAATGACAAAGATAAACCTTGTCAAAGTTTGGGAGTGGGGGTCGTGATGTCACCTTTCTTACAGAAGTCCATATATTTGTATGGCAGAAGTCACACGGAGCTTCGACGGGCTTTATCTTCATCAATTTTTGTTTAATTGACCAAAGAAAAAATTCTTGTCGAATATTTTTTGATAGTCTATCTGACAGACTAATTATTATTTTTTAGTATTCATGCTATTGTTCACGGTTCACGGAGTTCGTGTCTCGAAAACTAGTGAGAGATACATAAGAGATAAATCTTCTGAAAATAAAAAGATAGGTAATTCTGTTAAATGTCGTATAGTTACTTGGTTATATAGGAAGCTACAAGTATAAAATGAAATTAGAAAGTACCTATGTATTTTCTTTCGATAACTGTGTATAACCTAAATATAGAACTAATAATGTGAGACATGAAATAAAGTTGTACATATTTGAAAGTGTAAAAATAGCTACTACTCAATAAAGTAGCAACTAACTACTAAACGAGTACAGGGTTTATTTGTTTTTGCTTCAGAAGAAAAATAGATTGCATCTGGATAAGGCGCAAGCGAAACTGAGAAGGGTAACGAATGAGAGAGAGAGAAATAATAGCGATCCTTTACTTGCTTAAGATTGACCCACATTATACCGGTCTTCGAGGGGCTGGGATAGATTTTGTCGGTGAAATATGAGCTTTATAATATAACCTGGAAGGCTTAGAGTAGCATATTTCTAATGAAAACACTTTGTTATTTTTATAGAGATTCTTAGATCAAAGGTCCCAGAGCAAAGCATTTGACCTAAACAGAATCACAGTCACGCTGGTTTTATTCGACATTAGCTATAAATACTGTACTGAAGTTATCACAATGTAGAGTTCTTTTATTGTTCAACTCGCTAAACTCCGGCAGGTTTATAAGAGATTTTAGCTGTCAATCGTATGGGGTATCATCTTATTAGCTCGTTCGGTTTGAACATGGATGTATAACAATCGGCTGTAAAATTACTTATCCTCAAAAATAAGTTCCGCCTTCTTCTTCGTGTCGATGGTTCTAAAATTGGTGAGATATATCTATACAAGTTTTGCTCAGTGGTTAGCGACTGCCACCTCAGATGGAGAGGCTTCCATAAGGTCGCTGAATGTGCAGGTGTTTGGGCACTGAGGGCAGGACCATAGGAGGTCTGATGATGTCATGATCCATTGTCTGCACTGCTCCACAATTCGGAATTCGGGAATTCGCGTCAGAAAATCCCCATGTGGCCATATTAGTACTGCCTTAAAGTTGTCCGACATATTGGGGAACCGTACGTAACTACAATGTGACTTTAAAAGACACACAAGTCACTGTTATGTCGTCGATTATATCGTAGTTTCTATGCGTTGTGGACGGTCCCGATGTTATTTTACGAACTGTATTGTCTTTAGATTTTCAACCTTATGGCAAATCTACTTTTTACATCCACGGTTTGACTAAACGTACTCGAAAAGAAGACAATTTGATTAAGTACAAATGTCAGCTAACGTTCGACAACTGCACCGGTATTATGTGGGTCAACTTACCCTCGTTTGAGTTACGCCCTTATTAATATTTTGTTTACCTGTAACTGCCTTTTTGTCAAGGGACACCAAATTCTAAACTATCTCAGCTGTATTAACGACTTTAGATATTTACAAAAGTGAAAATATATCTGTATTTGGCACCTTACTCTGTTGAAATTGTATCTATATTTCGCTATTCAATGTTATTCGTATTAAAGCTTTTATATCTGATAATTGGCATATTATGTGTATTTATAATATACTCTTGACAATGACGGTTTCTGTGCGCCTCAGTCGATTTTTGTTTTGTATTGCATGACTATACCCTTTAAAATAAGAGCTGGTTCTTTATATTTAATATATTTTCATAAAATATACACAATAGACTGCTAATAAGCGTACAATTTCGTACAAAATTACTCAGAAGCTGAACTTATTTTATAGTATTTTTGTGATTAACAAATACATTAACAGCTTTATATGATTTGCGTTATTGTCTAACCCATAATAGATTTGTTTTTACGTTGAAATTAATGCCTTATTGTCTGCATGGCTTACTCGTATTTATAACTTAAAAATACACAAGTCCCCTCGCTTTACAATTTAGAAAGGTTGACTATCATAGGATTTTAGTACTCAAACAACTTAGGTCCTAGACGTCGCTTATGTTCTAAAATCTATGCTTATTTACAAGCCTGTATTCTTTAGTCATTACGGTTTCCACACACATGATCTGGTTTGCCCAAAGAAGATAGCTTGAAACTAAACTTTTATTTACTGCTAAAATTGATACATATTACAATTATTCTGGATTCCATATCCAAACTAGACGAGATGAAATAGTGCCTAAAATTTGTATAATTTTTTAGAAGTCACGACATTTCGAATTTGTGTAAATTTTGTCATAAAACTAATTTCTAATAAATAACGTGTTTCTTTTAAAATTATTGTGCTACTTTTGGATCTGTTTTTTTCATGTTCTGGATATATGACTCCATTTAGTTATGGCTTTTACCGCGATCTCTTTTTAATTGCAATCGATATTTTATACTCAAGAAAACAATCATGTCCTAGTATTATTTTTGCACGAAATCAAATCGTAATCATTTGTGTAGAAGCCTTTGACCTTATTTCTAGGTTGGACGAAGGAATACGGGCGTTGACCCACGAATTGCAGTACTTATAATAAATTGTCATTGGTATTTTCAGGAGTGTTCTAGTCAAGATTCTTCGTTGGAGCTGTGTGATATGGTCGAATCGTGTTTGGACGAGAGTCGACTGCAGTCTGCGTTGTCGTGCGACAGTTCGCGGTCGCGCGACCGGACGCGGCGAAGCGATAGCCGCTCGTTGGACGTGTCCGACACTTCCAGCGTCCACTCGCGGTCACCGTCCGCCTCTATCACCATGGTAACTATGTTAACAAGTACATATTATATCAGTTTGTAGTCTGTATAGTCGTGCGACAGTTCGCGGTCGCGCGACCGGACGCGGCGAAGTGATAGCCGCTGGCTCGACGTGTCCGACACTTCCAGCGTCCACTCGCGGTCACCGTCCGCCTCTATCACCATGGTAACTATGTTAACAAGTATTATATCAGTTTGTAGTCTGTATAGTCGTGCGACAGTTCGCAGTCACGCGACCGGACGCGGCGAAATGATAGCTGCTCGCTGGACGTGTCCGATACTTCCAGCGTCCACTCGCGGTCACCGTCCGCTTCTATCACCATGGTAACCATGTTAACAACTACATATTATATCAGTTTGTAGTCTGTATAGTCGTGCGACAGTTCGCGGTCGCGCGACCGGACGCGGCGAAATGATAGCTGCTCGCTGGACGTGTCCGATACTTCCAGCGTCCACTCGCGGTCACCGTCCGCTTCTATCACCATGGTAACCATGTTAACAACTACATATTATATCAGTTTGTAGTCTGTATAGTCGTGTGACAGTTCGCGGTCGCGCGACCGGACGCGGCGAAGTGATAGCCGCTCGCTGGACGTGTCCGACACTTCCAGCGTCCACTCGCGGTCACCGTCCGCCTCTATCACCATGGTAACTATGTTAACAACTACATATTATATAATTTTTTTTTTGCTATCTGTGGCAAAGTGGTTGCCGCTCGCTGTTAGATTATCAAAAAATATTGGACACGTAGGTATTTTTTCTTTTGTCAATGAAACCATATACTGGGTGGCGCAATAGAACCTGCATATTGCGTCATCTTTTTTCGCGGGGTAAACAGAGCGCGGGAGGGGGGAGCCTAGCGTGGTCAGCTAGTGGCACTCGTTGAGTTTTAGTAGCCATGAGTCACTTCGACGGTAAACGTCGCGCTTTTTGTGTTCGCACGTTTTACGAGAACGGTCGTTCATACATCTCTACAAGGCGCCTGTATTGTTCTGAGTATGGATTAACACACATTAATGAAGCTCCGAGCACAAATTTAATTAAAATATGGATTAAGCGATTTGAAGAGACGGGATCCACGTTTAAATCACCAGCAAAAGGTCGGCCAAGAACGTCTAGGAGCACAGACAATATTGAGAAGGTGAAGGAGTCAGTACGACAAAATCCGCAAGTGTCTACTCGAAGAATTCTGCGATCGCGTTTAGAGGAGTGCCGTCTTCGAGAGGGCCGTCATTTAGATGATATTATTTTTAAAAAATAAACTACATTTAATTATCTAATCATCCTATCATTTATTTCAAGTATACCTTTTGTATTATTTTTTTTAGCCAATAAATACATCATAAATGCACGTTCTATTGCGCCACCCTGTATTAAACTTTGTCGGGAGTGGGGGATCGTGACATCACTCGTCACATTATAATCGTGATGTTACGCAGAACTTTAACGGGCTATATAATATGTTTTGATAATCTATCTGACGGACTAATTATATTTTTTAGTCATTTGACGATTATCTGGCTTGTTCTAGATGGGTGGTGTAAGGCGGTGTAGAGCACTATACGACTGCTCAGCGGACAACGAAGACGAGCTATCGTTCCGCGAGGGAGAAGTCATAGTCGTAATCAACGAACGAACAGAGGACGACAACTGGATGGAGGGCCAGGTCGAAGGCACGGCCCGTCGCGGCATGTTCCCCGTCTCCTTCGTGCACATGCTGCCCGACTAGGGAGCGACAGAGACGCACGAAACCAACATCAACGGCTCGTCGAGCTTCGCACACCAGTATTAGTATGGCCATAGAATGAGGGAAATTGAACCCTATTGCGAGGGCGTAGGTGCTGCTTTAGAGATTCTGAATTTTGGCTGTCGATGTGACCGATCTACGGAGTCGACTGAGGGCGCTACTGTGCTATTTCCTAGCATGTTGCGAAAGTTTTTATGACTTCTCCAGTTGACCACTCTAAAAGATAAGTTGGACGTTCTGTATTTGTTTGTGTAACGTGAAATATCATTGGTGTAATGTTAAAAGTAAATGAATGACAGCATAAAGTTGTACCAAGTGATTGAAAAGTTACTTTGAACTTTGGCCTAAAGCTTTCGGCTTTTCTTTGTACGGATAAGAGCTTATTTTTATTAGTATTGTAAAATCGCACAGTATATCAGCTAAACAGCTGATTTTCTTCGTCGTATGGATCTCGGTTAAATTAACTTCAGACAAGGCTGGGCCTGATTCTTTGGCGCGTTTTTTGTATAAATATATCTTTAAAGTGATATACTCTATGACATGTTGCTGAAAATTATGTAACATAAATAATGACGTATACATTTTGTGCGTTTAAAACTATGTGAACTATTCTAATAATAAAAAAAAATGCAGTATAAGCCTCGGGAGTCCGTATTTTAGTAGGGTTGTATTATGTTAATAATGGCGTATTCATGGATTTCAAATTAACGAAATTAACTGCGCTCGTCTGATTTACCCAGTGATGTTGTTTACAGTTATTATAAGCCGCGCCACACAAGTTGGCGGATGTGAAGTTGCTACAAGCTGCGCAATATCCAATTTTGACTGAAGCTCACGTTGATTGGCTATTGCGCAGCTTGTAGCTAACTTCACATCCGCCAACTTGTATAGCGCGGCCTATAATATTTCATCAGAGGGGTTAGGCCATGTTTACAAGTAAATTGAAACTACAGCTGTTTTCTTATGGCTCTAAACATTTTTGTACAGCGCCGCTGACGGAAACAAGGAAGAACTGACGGTGCCATAAGCGTTAATAATTGTTACATAATTCAACACTCGCGAAAAACGGACTAAAATCATCTTCATTGTTAACATCACGGTTTTTATACAATGTTTAATACTCACACGTTTTAACCATTCCATGTTTTGAAGGACGGTTTAAATTTATTCAAACTATAGTATTTCTATAGAGGTAGCTTCAGCGATTGCTACGAATTTATAACACCAATAAAGTGTAAGTTTTGCCGTAGTTGGTCCGTCCCTTTGCGGATTTTCAATCATTGATGTTTTACTAACACTCTTATGTGTTTGTATTATTAAACTTTGTGTGGTGAATGTGCCGATTAATTTGAGATTGAATCCCATGTTCAGATCTGGTTTTAAATATTGAACATTGCTCTTTGTAGTTTAGACTACGAGTCTGGAATATATTGTTGTAACACAGGTTTACAGGCTTCGATTTATCTGAAATTCTCGTTACTTCTATTCGCAAAGCTGCGCTCTACTCTAGTACATAGTTTTGTACTGTTGGTCTGGGATGTAAAATACGCACAACACTCATAAAAATTGACTTAAATTGAATTGATTTATTGGTATGACTTGACTATTTTTATATTATCTGAGCTTAAATAATTGTGATGAGTTCGATTCGTCTCTCTATTGCCGTCCTTTAAAATTAGAACTACAAGAAAGAGATAGCACACACTAAAATTTGTCAAATAAGTCGTTCGAACCCTTCGAGATCTCTTTTTCAACCTTTTTTCACAAAACCAGGAAGAATAGAAATAAGATCCCGTTTCGATATCTGCATTCAAACGTAGATAAAAAGATGGCTTTGTAAAAAAAATTGGAAAAAATGTTTGACGCCATTTATAACCCTCTATCTCTTTCTTGGGCTTCTGACAGTACGGGACAGGAACAAAATAGGCATGAAGACTGGGTAAAAAAAAAAACACTATTATAATTAGTCCGTTTGATAGATTATTAAAAAATATTGGACACGTATTTTTTCTTCTGTCAATTAAACAATAAATGACAAAGATAAACCTTGTCAAAGTTTGGGAGTAGGGGTCCGTGACGTTTCCAGGGCGACGTAGTCAGTACATTTGTAGTGTACTCGGAACTGAAACGGGCTATATCTTCGTTAATTTTTGTTTTTTTGACAAAAGAAAAAATACGTGTATACTATATTTTTTAATCTATCTGACGGACTAATTATATTTTTTTTAGTAATAATGTCCATTGAGTAGGTATGGTTTAAGTCATTATTAAATTATCAGTCTGTATATATACTGATTCATGCGCAGAGTAGAGAGCGGCTATGTGAATAGCAAATAGGTATTATTTTTATCCTCAAAACAAAATTCCTTAAAGATTGATGTCTTAGAAATATTAGCTCACTGTAGGAACGGTATAGTCATAGACTTACCCCGTCTTATGTAATATACAGCTCATAGAAAGTGATTTGCCAAAAATTATATGTGATCAGTAGGAGATTTACTGTTGTAGATAATGTTGACAAACTAAAACGGACCATTTGACTGTACGTTTGTTAAACTTCGTAGGTATTGAGGTGTCTTAGGTCGTTGGTGCATGCTCACTATAGATTGTGGCTGAGCGAGGCCATGCGACGAAAACTTTAATCGTGAAGCTATGAGTAAACTTTGTGAAGTGTGAACCTATTTAAAATATTGTATGTTCCTAGGGTTGCCATCTCTAAAAATTGACAACTAGGACAAGTCGCGTGAAAATCCGACTCTTCTAAATTTTGTTTTTTTTTAATTTAAATTTTAGAGCTAAAACTAAACTGGGTTAAATCCGGGGAAACCTGGACGGATGGCAACCCTATATATTCCTATTACAATCTTTCCTTTAAGCCCCTGATTGACGTACAAAATAAAACCGCGGTTTAAAGTTTTCTCAATGGCATGACGGTATAACGGTATAACCATAGAGAAAACTTTAAAACCGCGGTTTTATTTTGTACGTTGATCAAAGGGCTTTAGAGAGGAAAAGTTGGCTCGAAATAGAAGAGTGAGATAGCAATAATAAGTATCGAATAGGTGTAAAGACCGAATCAAACTTGGCGGTTTCGAAGTAATAGTAAGTTGCGTAAAACATACTCCTGGCTGAAGCTTACATTAATAGCTGAGCAAGTATTAGGTATTGCGCAGTCTGTAGCTAACTTCACACCCGCCAAGAACTTTGATTCGGCTTATACAGGATGTAACGCGTTCATAAACTTTACCATAGCTTCAATTTTTATGAATGACATGCGGGGCGCGGTCTGAAACGTCGCCAGCAGCGTAACGGATTCCAATATCACTAGTGAGAGCCGACATTGCTGATATAATACAATATTTGTACTGTCTTGTTCACTTTACAATGTTTTGACTTCGGGTTGGACGTTTTTGACAGCACCCTTCTGTAATCTGAGTTGCGCTCTCGGCGAGACTGCTTCAATTAAACATACATTTGTAAATGCACTAGCTGACTATAATACTAAATAGTAAAAAAAAAGTGATAATACATTGGGACATGAACTATCCTTAAAATAAAGTATCCTCTCAAGTTGGATCAAACTGCACACAGTGTATAAAATTTGGTTTAAATCGGTTCAGTTGTTGAAGAGTTCATCGTGGACAAACAACGTGACACGGTTTTTTTTATGTTAAAGAGATATTAAGGGAACAACGATTTGCAAGTTGCTATCGCTACACCATACTTATTGAAGACGATAACTCTAAAAAAACGTATGTGATAGATAAAAAATCTACATAGGCTACACGTGACAGTCTCGCAAAGAGTACACCCTGTATATATATTCGGTGTTTTATATTAATTTTGATATCGGACCAAAGATATTTAAATAATTCGGCCGTGGTCTCGCTCGCGGTCGTGATTTTGTAAGTTGTTGTTACGTGTTAAATTTTATCGATTCCACATTTTAATATAGCAATAGATTCGATGTTGATATACAGTATAAACAATAACTTAATAACTTGTTATATTAGGCTAAGGATAATATCATTATACTTACACCAATTGAATAATAGTATGTTTTATGTGCAACTGCATGTATGTTATAATAAAAAGTATGAAACAACAAAGTCTATTATCATCGTAAACAGCTTTCCCCCAGAACAATAAATAACTCTGAGCGCTTTCCACATAATAATTACCAATCTTGTTAATCATAAACATTTTTTTTTTTTAAATTAATTTGTCGTGTTTGCAAGTCGAATGTCATGTTTCACATTGGTCATAATTACTTGATATAGTATAGTATTAAATAACCTATTATACATGGTTATTGGTAATCAATTAGCATCCTTTTAGGGGCTTATTCTGTACATTAAAACAAACAACTTTTGTACAACGACTTATATCAAATCTAAAAAAAAAATGTTGCATACAAAAATATGTGTCGGCTTGTGTCTATTGGATCGGATCAAAAATTAGTGCAATTTATGACCAATGTGTAACTGAGTTTGCATATAAAATACAAAATAACTGCCTAAAAATGTTTAAAACTACGAGTATGTAAGAAATTACTCACTAACTACATTCCTGTCTTATAATATGTTTGTAAAACTATTTTCTGTATATTATGTTCTAACAATAGTCATGTTGTTTTCGTAGATAGTAAGTGATATTGGTTACTGAATTTTATTAAATAGTTACCTAAATAACGCGCATTGTTGCCATATATTAGTATTATCAGATCGCATGTACCTATGTTATATTTTTAACAGTTTTTTTCCGATAACTATACAGTTGAATCCGTTCTCAGGCTTTGTTAGAATTTGTATGCAAAGATAATTTAAGTTATTGGTTTAAGTCACTCACGCCTGGTCTGTCCTGGCAAAGGGACAAACTGTCTTTCCACTATTAAATATCAAATAAAATATGGATTGAAAATGACAATTGACATTAAAAGTGGATAAAATGGTTTTGTCCCTTTTCCGTGCTACCCGCTCTGGTGTGTAGCAGGAAACATCTGACGAGACGGTGTTTATCAGAAGATCTAAAATATCTTGCATCTCTTTCCTACGCACGCGATCTATAGCTGAGAGAGCGAAACAAATATTATGAGCTTATGTTATGATCCCTATAACATTTTTGCTTTTTGACTCTTGACTGAATCAAAGAATATACATGTAAAATGCTAAACCGTGGCTAAACCTAAAACCTATTTTAAATAATAATCAGTAGGTATGAAAGTCAGTCAAAATCAAGTTTACATTAATGTGCATATTTGCTTATGTTGCCATCAATATAAGTTTGCAGCGCGGCGGTTTTGTAAATAGATATTTTAAATAGTATAGCGTATGTAATTAGTACCTACGCATTATAACTAGATCAGTAGTTAATTTATAACTATGAATTTTTAATTCGACAAAAGAACACCAATGTCTCGGTGGAATAAAATGTACCGCTCTTATAAAAAGCGTAAGTATTTATTTATATTATTGTGAAATGTAATTGTGATGATGTATTTTAATGCCATTTTAGCCTATTGTCAAGTATTTTACTTTGTAAATGAAGTTATATAACCAAATGAAGCTATGAATAGTTTGTAAGTTGTTTTATTCTCTGTAGATGAAATCCTTACTTTTTTTATTGTGTCCCTAAATATGTGGCGAAAGTGTATGAATTTATTAATACATCACTTGGATGTCTATCTTGTATTTTATTTATAGTATATTTTTCTAATTATACCCACTAGGTACACAAAATTAAATATACAGTCTAATTAAGAACATGCTCCACCCTTCTAAAATCGGTTAACACGTTCTGCGGTGGTTTGCGCTTCAGGGACGTAGGTACGTATAGCAGTTTAGTGCCAACAAGTTTAGTGCACAGACTACTATAGACTATTGTTCGAGTTGGTTTACATCACGACTCGAAGTGGACACGAACGACATAACATCCATGGGAAATTGCATTCGGACCGCACCTATGGTTTTGTCTATCATTCTGTGATTTAAAAAATGTCACTGTCATCTGTGCATCAGCTGATCAATGTCATGTCAGTTCATTGTCAATCACAATCAGCTGGTTTTCACTTTTCATGGTTTTGTTTTGTTACGTACATCGATTTGATTTATGATGTATGTAATCTAAAATCAAAAATATCATGGTTTCTTTCTCATTTTCACAGACCGATGTTGTGTTGATATCATGTTAAAATAGTAAATTTCATTGGAATAATTTCAGTCTTAACGAATCAAATTCGAACCCCTTAGCAGATTGTTAGTAAACAGACCCCTTAGCAGATTGTTAGTAAACACGTTTCACAAGTTTGAAATAAAATTTTCCAGTACAAAACTGAGAAGGCACTCAATTGTTATTAAATTGTAGTAACAAACAAAGAAGTTATAGTTCAAGAGATTATAATGTGAAAGAGAGCACTGCCTACATACTGAATAAGATTATAATGTTTTATAATGTTGTGTAATCTCCACTGGTGGTTTCTGGTTTAATGAATTTATTTAAAATATGTACTTAATTATCTTCTTATAAGTGCAAAGTTTCTTCTTGTTTGGTGTTTATGTAATCGTATCTGTTGATAAAATACAGATAAGACGTGTTGGTAGGTACCGAAAATCTGTACCAACAAAGTTATTGTATCATATAAGCCAGTACAGTGATAAGATTCGGACGCAAAAATGGCTTCAAGGAAAAGAGTGTTTGATTTATTCAGGACTATGAATGTGGCATCGTAAGTAGCTTAATAATTTTATTAATTTATTTGTTTATAGGCGAGCAGTATAAACTGATGTGCCTACATTAAGCAGAGTTGAATGAAATTAGTATTTATCTGTCAAGGAAATTGTTCCTTCTTTATCCAAAGATCCAGTCTATTCTTAAATGTGTTTATAGTCCTTACTGAGATTGCATCCTCAGGCAATCTGTTCCAGTTGTAAACCACTGTTGCAGAGGATGTGGTGTGCAGTGTTGGTTTGTGATGGTGTAGGCTGCAAGAGGAAATTATAGCGTCTGCTGTCGTGTATGTTTTGATCAAGCATTTGGATTATCTTTAGACCTTCAAGGGTCAGTGGATGATCCAATAGCTTTTTATGTAGTAGTAGTTTATGTTGTTTGGGCCATACCTATCCACCAACCCGCACTGGGCCAGCGTGGTAGATATGGCCCAATCAACCTTCGTGGGTAGGCCTATGTCCTGCAGTGGACTATTAAAAAAGGCTGTTACAGTTCAGTTTATGTAGTTTTAGCCTATGTTAGTGGTGGGAGTTTTATATTTTTGTAGTTAATAAAGGCACTTGCCACTAATAATATTGATATTAAGATTATCTGTGTGCTATTTCTACTTGTCTTGCATGTGAGTCATGTTTTATCTAGTTACTAGAAGAATGTAATTTATTTTTCCAAATTTCCTTCTAACGCCTCATGCTGTGTATAGGAAGAGAACCCTATGCTCAGCAGTGGGCAAATACAGGCTGAAAATGATTTTATATTTCCTTCTATAAAATTTCCCTTCATCATTATCAGCCGTAGGACTGCCACTACTAGACATATACCTCCTGTATGAATTTCCAATAAGCCCTTTACGCTTACCTTTTTCTTGCAAATATTTCAGATGCTCATGCCCAGCTCATGGTTACCGAGGGAATATTCATGTTTCACATGCGGCACCTCTCAAGGATTACGCTTTTGAAGTAAGCTATTTTATTAAGCATTATCTGTCCTTTAGTGTCCACTGTTTTGGATGCTTTTATACTTTGTTTTGCTGGTTAAAAGTGGCTTGAATCTAGTGCATACTGGTTATCATACTTGTCTATCCAGCTTGTTGGTAGACAAAATATACAACTATATTAATATATAAAATACTAGCGACCCGCCCTGGCTTCGCCAGGTTTGTTATACATATGAACCTTCCTCTTGAATCACTCTATCTATAAAAAAAAACCGCATCAAAATCCGTTGTGTAGTTTTAAAGATATAAGCATACATGGGACAGCGGAAGCGAATTTGTTTTATACTATGTAGTGATAGTGATTCCGTACTTGCCAGTATGTCATGCCAAATTGTTCATACATTGAATTATTGATATTATCTTAAGTCAAGTGTTTTCAATATTTAATTTCTTTTCAATTTTGTGTAAACTAATGTATTTTATTGAAGAATGACATGACCTATTGTAGGCGATGCTATGCATTATAGTATTGTAGATTGTTGTATTTTTAATTGTGTTATTAATTCGATATGTAAATAAATGATTCTGTTTCTCTTACTTACGTGTATCTAACATTACCTCTTCATTTATTTTCATAATAACTTAATTTTCAGGTAAAATGCTCCACCGTACGCTATGGACTAGGTGTAACTCGAGAGGTTGGAATGGACCTGGTGAACCTGCAGGCTAAGCATGTCTGTGTTGTGACGGATCCAAATGTTGTCAAACTGAGCCCGGCCAAAGCTGTCCTCGACTCCCTCACTAGGAATGGTGTCAACTATAAAGTGTATGATAGATGTAGAGTGGAGCCTACTGATGCAAGGTGAGAACCTAAATTAACCTCCAGGGACTGGAATGCCCTAACTTCATCATTCTGACAATTACAATTTGAATGCATATCTTTGAGACAACATTGAATAGGTATCTTCTAGGTCTACATACTTCACCTTCGGTCACACATTGTTTTTAATTAGTTGAGTTGGTGGCCTAATGTTGTTCTATTACAAATTAAAGAAATAGTTGTGAAAACTAGCTGATTTTTTGCTTAGGTACAGCTTTTTAACAACTTACTTGGTCCCTGTAAAAGCTTGTTTTCTGGTTTGAAAATAGATTTCAATATAATAAAATTTCAAGTAGACTCAAGGTGATCAGCTATTTGGTTTTAGCTTGATTGAGATAGGAATTAAAATGTTATACCAAATAATAGTTGTGGTAATATATTTTTACCACAACTCTGAGTACTCTAATGTGGGACTAAAATTCAATTTTATGTCTCCTGTTTATTATCACTCATTTGGCACTGTTATTATTATGAAATGGGATTATATGTGATAATGAGCTATGAAAGTAAAACTAAAATTTTCACGTGATTTAGGGCTGTAGCCGTAAAACGTGTATTTTACTTCTTCTATTCAGCCATATTAAGTCCGTATAGGCCGGGTGGCTAGCCCTGGTGTCTGAGTTTTTAGGCCGTCTGAAGGACTCTGACTTGGCTAAACGGTTAAAACAACCGGGACCTAAAATTTAACGTGTTATCCGAGCTACGGTAGCGCTCAGTTGGTAAATGCCACCCGCGGTCACCCATCCAAATACTGACCGTGCGGAACGTTGCTTAATTTCGGTGATCGCTGACAAACACCTAATCAAACTACGCTACAGCGCTTCAGCCATAGCACTGCTAGATAAATGCCTCCCCTATAGATCTCCAATAAGGCCGGTTGACAGCGGATTGCAGCCAGCGCGATCCTAATGTCCTAAAATCCGGTCGTCATGCGCTAAATGCGTTAATAACTAGTTATTACTCATTTATTTGTTGATAAAACTTCATAATATATTATCTATCCATTAGCAGTTTTCCCGCAGATCTACATATAATTTGAATCACGATCAGAAAGATGTTAACACATGTGAAGGCTTGTGAACTGAAAGTAGAGATTGTCAGTTGTTTTTTATTATCTTCTTATTGCGTATAGCTTTGGTTTTGACTACATACTGCCTGATGTTAAGCAGATATGCGGTCCACAAGCGTGCTACGAGTACACCCTACTCGTAGCGCGCTTGTGGATGTGTACGAATGTGGATTGGAAATGCTTGGTTCTGACGCGCGGAATGTCCACCATAAAAGGGTGGAGCTTTGGTAGCGTCTGTCTAGCCGTACGATAGAAGAAAACAGCAGGTGGGACTAGATGATTGTTGTTTCCAAGGGGCAGTTTTTACTAGGGTACCGTACCTACCCAAAGGGTAAAAACGGGGCCCTATTACTAAGACTCCGCTGTCTGTCCGTCTGTCTGTCTGTCTGTCACCAGGCTGAATCTCATGTACCGTTATAGCTTCACAGTTGAAATTTTCACAGATGATGTATTTCTGTTGCCGCTATAACAACAAATACTAAAAATAAAATAAAATGAATATTTAAGGGGGGCTCCCATACAACAAACGTGTTTTTTGCCGTTTTTGGCTTGATATTAAAACGGCAACAGGTAGAAGCTTAAAATGGGTCTAAGGGGGATCCCACACGGTACGGAACCCTTCGTGCGCGAGTCCAAAACGCACTTGGACGATTTTTATTATGAGTAGTCCTCTAACCTTGTTTAATCAATCAATCAGTCAACGAATAAAATGGTATAACGCCACAATCAATTGGACTGACTGTACTGTCTTTATTTCCAGCTTCAAAGACGCAATAAGGTTCGCGAAGGAGCACAACTTCGATAGTTTCGTGGCGGTCGGCGGGGGCTCGGTGATGGACACGTGCAAAGCTGCCAACCTCTACTACTGCGACCCTGAGGCTGACTTCCTGGACTATGTCAACGCTCCAGTGGGGAAGGGCAAGCCGGTCACCGTCGATCTTAAACCTATGATCGCGAGTAAGTCATTCTCAACAACAACAAAAAGGTTAAGGGACTATCCTTATCCCAAAGACCTTTGATAAATAGTCAAAGCCTTACTAATACCTATTATGTATCCGAAAGTGTGTTTGTTGGTTTGTTCCTCTTTCACGCAGCTCACGGAGCAACGGATTGATTGACTTTTGATATGACCTAAGTTTGAAAGACGAAAAATGACATAAAGCCAATTTTAGAGGCGCCATCGTAGCTATAATAGCTAATTAGCGTATTTCTGTTTCTTTTTCACTTTAGGCATTCGATAGAGAGAAAACTTTTTACGTTACTACTAACGATGGCGCCTCTAAAATTGGGCTAATAGACTACTTTTTGTCCCGGAAAAATTAAACATTCCCTGCTTGGGATAGCACACAAATCAAAATATTACGCGGGTGGAGCTGCGATCAAAAGCTAGCAGGGTATAAGTTATCGAATGGAGACCAAGTACCGGCAAATATGAAGCTTAGCAAAGGATGTCCACATAAGAACATACTGTATGCAAGCCACTTCCAACCTCCCGTAGGAATGTGTTTCAATTTCACAATAGGTATTTGTTGTCCTGTTGAACAAAAATAATACAACCTGAAACCTACTTATTTATTTTATATCTTTCATACTATGATGATTTCTCTAGATGAAAGGGTTGCCTGGAAGAGATTGCTGTAAGCAATAAGGCCGCCCTTTGCTGCACTAGTTAAAAGTTCCTTTTTTTCCTTTCTGTGTATTTTTCTGTATTCTGTGTTAACAATAAAGTGTTCATTCATTCATTCATTCATACTATAAGAATTTTACGAAACGCTCTAACAATTTTCACCAATGTGAAAGTTATGGGATTAGTGGTAAACTGCATGGAAAACCTGGTGTTCGGCTTATTCCTGAATTTCGAAGATTATTTTAGTCACTCAATCCCAATCAGGAATCAGTTGCTCATTTTTGCCCACCCCAAAAAAATAGAAAGTTTTCTAGAGTAAGCAATGACGTTTCAAAAGTTAGCACACATTATGACCGGCCGAAGCGGAGTTGAGCGGGCCGCGGCGCAATATTAGTATGGAAATGTGGAAGATGCGGCCCGCTGCGCCCCGGCACAGTGTGCTTTAGTTCATATAAAATACATAAGTAGGTATAAGCGATTTGAGCGGATTTTTGCGCAGCGATGCGGCTTGACATAATGTGCGCGATCCTTTACTCACCCGTGACCCCACCTATTTTAAGCTGTACCAATGTATGTTAATGTTTTGATAGCGAAAAAGTATTATTACAGTGATAATTTTAAATACCTAAACCCCTAAATTGAGGCGCACATTTTTGTTTTAGTTCCGACAACGAGCGGCACGGGCAGCGAGTCGACCGGCGTCAGTATATTCGACTTTGAGGAGATCCACGCGAAGACCGGCATGTCGCACGACAAACTGCGCCCCATGCTCGCTATTATAGACCCGCTGCACACGCTCAGCCTTCCTGAAAAGGTACTGTACCCATTCACAATACTTATAATAATAGTAGTTTATGCAACTGTCATATAATGAAGGGTATTAAAACACGAGTGTGAGTTTATGAAACGAGCGCAGCGAGTTTCATAATAGTAACGAGTATTTTAATACCCGTGTTATATGCAGTTGCATACACTACTTTATCCTCACTAATAAAAATAAAATAAAAAAATAAAAACATATTGCGAAACATTAAATTCACGCGTACGTGTATTGTCACAGTGAACTTGGCGCCATTAAAATCTAACCAATGAGAGCGCAGCTGCGCGCGCAGGGTCAATCAGGAGCGAGCGCGCGCTGTTCTTTTTTTATTTCATTGGCACAAGATCTGACCAAAGAGTTTTGTGTATGTAAGTTTAGTAGTTTCGACGAAGTTTTCACGTAGAACCCAACTGTTTTCAAAAGCCAGCCTACTAACTTGTATGAGGATTTTGACATAAGGCTCGCCAGGTTAATTGGTCGCGTTTTATTGATGTTATAATGAGATTTTACGATATCGATGTGGATATTATAACATCATGTGAAATTGCTTAAATTGAGTGTTTTGTTGTCTGCGCTATAACAGTAGTCATTATAAGTCAAGTATTGAAAACATAAGTAGAATGTTACAACATTAGTGTAGATAAAAGACATTACGTAAAGGTACCCTACATTTACGTAATGTCTTTTATCAATCTTTATTATTTGGCAACCAGGACAAGACGCGTGAAAACCCTTGATTTTAGAGCCCATAACCCGGACATGTCAACAGGTTTTTTTTAAACAGTAACGTGCGGGCACAGTTCGTGTGTCGCGAACGGCCCGAGATTTTTTAAACTTTTAAACCCGGACTACAAGTGAAGGCCCGCCCGGACGCTCCGCGGATGCCCTCTAAACTAGGAAATCCGGATGGCAACTCTACGTAAAGGTATCCTCAGAAGAAGGCCACTTGACTAGTGATGAGTTTAAATGCGGATGGTAGATCGACCAAAAAACATTGAATGGGATGTGTGGATTTGAATTGGGACCTAGACCATGCAAAGCGGAGCGCAATGGAAATGGGTGCAACTAAGTAGAATGTTATAGTTCAGAAGTCAATTGCAGAAATTATATATTTAGTTAGCGAGGAACAAAACACAGCCATTTCCGTTCATGACTGAGTTATGTTTCTTACTTAGCAAATCCAGACAATCATTAATTTTAAAAGATGGAGTTATAACTATCACTATTCATATTCATTTATTTCCAGCAAAATAGGTTAAATAATTTTAATGTGATCTTAAATAACTTACAAATAACGTACTCTATTTTCACAGTCAGCATGCAAGAATGTTGTTTTTCAAAAAATCGACGCGACATCAAAATTTGTCATTCAAAAAGTCAATTACAGTATAGTATGCTTTATCCAGTAGGAAACATTTCAATTTATGTTTAAACAAATGAGTGAGTTTCGTGTCAATAAATATGAATTTTGGCAAATTGTTATACAGTTGAGGAGCCATGCATAGTACACTGTTTCCTAGCAAAGAAGTCTTACGACATGGTACCTTAATTTTGTGTTTGTGGCGTCGACTATTCAAATGTTCGAAAAGATATAGGTTGTTTCGCACAAACATCACACACTCATAAATGTACAAACATGGGAAAGTAAGAATTTTAAGGTTTTTAAAATGTGGCTTGCAGCTGTCCCTTTGACGAAGATTACAGACTATGACAAACCTTGGTCTAGGTTTAATAGTGTTATTTATTGTTAAAATGTTTTGTATATATCAATAAAAAATGCAATTTATGCAGTAAAATTCGCAGGCTACAATACTTCGTCAGCTCAGCTCCATTGAGCCGGAGTGTGTGCCGACTATTGTACAGCATAGATGTGGCTAGAGATTTTCTTTAGGTTGATGTCAGCTGCCTACTTTTGCTTACCCAAGAGAAATAAAATATACTGAGTTTGAATGTTGGGAGTTGCTGCAAGCCGAAATACAGATGCAAACCTAGTTCGGCAGCAGACGCTCATATTTAAATGTTATTTCAGTTAGTTATAGTAGTTATAATGATAAGACAAAATACGTGATATTTATTTGAATAAAGAATTAAATTAAACACTATTTATTAATTTTTTTGAGGTGGGCAAAGAAGCTGAATGGGCACCGCCCACTCGTGTCCCCTCTGCCTACGCCCATGCTTGCCTGACTAACAAATTCTGTTCCAGGTGTCAAATTACTCCGGGTTCGACATATTCTGCCACGCGTTAGAGAGTTTCACTGCAATCCCGTTTACGGAGCGTGGCCCCGCGCCCGCCAACCCAAAGCTGCGGCCTAATTACAATGGCAGTAATCCCATATCTGATGTCTGGGCTAGGTTCTGCTTGCAGGTTAGTATTTAGAACTCCAGACTAGATTAGAAAAGTTCTCGAGTGGATACCACGTACTGGCAGGCTATCCCGTTAATAGAGCGTGGCCCCGCACCAGCCAACTCAAAACTGCGGCCTAACTACATCAGCAGCAACCTTATATCTGACGTCTGGGCTAGGTTATGCTTGCAGGAATGTATCTACATAGACATATTTTCAGGTGTCAAATTCTCTGAGTTGGACACATTGTCACGCGCTAGTAAGCTTCAGGGCTATACTGCTTACGGAGCGCGCAAAACTGCGCCCTAACTTACATACATCGGCAGCAACCCTATATCTGATGTCTGGGCTAGGTTCTGTTTAAAGCCAGGTCCCATTGTTGTTATTGGTTATGCCTTTTTATAAATTAAATGAAGAGACATTTGATCTCAAGACTCTCGAGTTGTACTAGTTGTTATAGTTTGACTCAACTATGAAGACACAACATACTAGTTGTTATAGTTTGACGCAACTGTGAAGATAAATACGTTGTGCGACAGCAAAATGTACCTATTAAATTTAAATCAATGTGTCATTGTGTATCATTTTAGCCGTAATAACAGCATGTAAAAAAGCAATGCTATAATAACGCTTAATAAATATCTTCACGTTCCTAGCTCTCTTCTAGGATTATATTATCTGTATCAGGGATGACACTAAACACACACAGGATTTGGATAAAGTCATCTTAGTAGACGACTTTGTATTTAAATTCATCACCCAAATTCTGCCCGGCTGGGAATAAAACGTTTCTTATATCGAAGGTCCTACCGACTGCGCCAGTTATGACTAATGTTATTATGTATTTCAGACTCTGCAGAAGTACTTCAAGCGTGCGGTGTATCAGCCGGACGACATTGAGGCGCGCTCGAGCATGCACCTGGCCGCCACCATGGCTGGCGTCGGTATTGGGAACGCGGGTGTTCACCTCTGTCACGGGATGGCTTACCCCATCGCTGGGAATAAGAAGGCTAAGAGCTTTCTGCCCAAGGACTATGGGTAAGAAATACTTGAAGCGTGTTTTATAACAAATAAATAGTAGTTTATTTCAGTTCACAATTTTTTTTACATTTACTGTCTATTGAAGATTCCTTAGTTGTAAACAAACATATACCTGTAAGAAGTTCCCGCTCTGATTCCAAATCTTAGAACAACGTAAAAAAAAAAAAATCACTGAAAGTAACAGCATGGAAAAGTTATACCATGCAATGCAAACTTATAGCACGCGCGATTTGTCCGTGTCCTTTTCCTTTTTTTTTTCGTTAATAAATGAATCTCTATTGTCTATTCTTTATGGTGTGATGATAGGCCCGATTCCAGAGTCACCACGTTAAAATTCTCTAAAGTTAGTGACTGCTTAAATTAAAGTTAATTAGTCAGAAACTGCTATTATAAAGGCACCACTTAGTTAAAAATTGAACGATGGCTAACTCTGTTTAGGTTCATCTAAAGGAAGTTCACAGATAAAAAAAAATGTAATGCCGTCTACACACCATCAAGTGACCGGCTTGACAGCGATTTAGTTCAATTTTTTAATATTATCTGTGGCTTCGTCGATTTAAAAATTAAGAAAGAGGTAGTCAGTGTTACAAGTTAATTACCACTTCCACATATTATTGCTTAAACAATTTTTATAATAGTATTTCGGGCTTCATAAATAAAAACATTTAAGCAAGTGACCTGGGGCTCTATTTTGAACTTCGAACGACTTCAACGTATACGGAACTTTCATAGATTTTATGAAGAATCCGTAGTAAAGTTCATTCTCCCTCCATACAAGCTCCCTACACGTCTGAACCGTACGAAAGTCAAAAGGGATGCCCCAGGGGCATGATTTTTAAGTTTCGTACACGACCGTATATGGAACTTGTATGAAAATGGCTAGGACGAATACGCAACATTACGGATTCTCCATACAATCTGTCAAAGTTCTGATGCGTTCGAAATTAAAAAATCGTGCCCCCGGGGCATTGTTTTTGACTTTCGTATTGGCTCGGCCGTATACGGAATTTGTATGAAGACAGCAAGGACGTAAACGTAACTTTACGGATTCTTTACACAATCTGTCGAAGTGCCGTAAGCGTACAAACCGTTCAAAGTTCAGAAATAGAGTCCCAGAAACATTATTTTTGACGTATGTAAGTATTAAACTTGTATGAAGACGGCTAGGTCATATACGCAACTTTGCGGATCTTTCGTACTATCTGTCAAAGTTAATACGTATACGTTTGAAAATCAGAAAAAGAGCCACATACCACAGAACGCATTCAGTGCAAGTGCACAAATATGCAGCGCAAATGGTTCTTTTAGTAGAACAACTATCCGTCAATAGGATTTTAGTTTTGAGTAAAGTTTAGAGTTAATGTTGTTGTTAATCATAAGCGTATAAAATGCATACATTAATTTAAAAAAAATATTCATTTCCGCGATATAAAACTTTACCAAGATCGTTTGTATAACGTATTTCATCACATTAAAAACAAAACAACAACGTAAGACACCGGGACGAAAGTAAAGCCGGGGTTTTTTTAATTCATATTGTGGCAACACTCCCACCATTATTATATTTTACAAAACAAAATTGTTTGGTTTTTATTTCGTTTTGCTTTGCTAGGTACTTAGCTTTTAAGGTAAATAATAGTCCCAGCCAGTAAAACATAATTATAAAGGATCCAAAGGCGTTATCACACACAATAGGTATTGCTGCGGCGGACAAGAAATATGCTTAAACGAATTGATCGTAATAAGATAACAAGGCTTTTTGAGCAGTTAATAAGCTAAACAGGCTGTAAATAGGTAGGTATTCGCTAATTACAGGAAAATACAGACTTCTATTGTCATCTTGTTTCCAGGAAAATAAACTTTTCTCAAAACTAAAAAAAGTTGTAAGTACCTATATAAATGTTGTTTTTATTTTCAGATCAGCAGCGGCTAAAACGTCTGCAGGTGGTCTACAGCACTTTCCAAGCTTACTACTAAAGATTACTACATTGAAAACACCAATGACGGTACTAAGACAAACCATGAGAAGGCAAACTCCCTAAAAATGTGAAATTGTGTAAAATATCAGTGTTTGTGTCTGTGTTAGTGCTAGATGCAGGTTGCTGTGATGTTAGCTACAAGCTGCGGACAACCCAACCCTGGCGCAGATGTGAAGTGAGCTTCAGTCAGGATTGGGCTATCTGCAGTTTGTAGCTAACATCACAGCTGACAAGATGTATGATTCGGTCTGTAAAATATTTATGTTCTAAATTAGCTACAAGCTGCACAAAACTCAAACCTTACGCAGCTGTTATGTGAGATTGTCAGGATTGGGTTTTGCACAGCTCGTAGCTAACTTCAAAGCAGCTAAAAAGTTAGATATAGCCTATAAAAGTCCTTAAACATTGTATTAATAGACCGAGACATACAACTAGGTAGCTATTATGTTCGGCTGGTACACTTATCCTAACCTAACCTAACCCAACCCTAAGCGCAGATGTGAAGTGAGCTTCAGTCAGGATCGGGCTATCCGCAGTTTGTAGCTAACATCACAGCCGACAAGTTGTATGATTCGGTCTGTAAATTGATTCGGTCTGTAAGTTGATTTAGCCTATAAAAGTCCTTAAATATTGTATAAATAGACCGAGACACACCACTAGGTAGCTGTTATGTTCGGCTGGTACACTAATCCCTACCAAGCTATGTTAGATAAGAGTTGTGGATAACCAAAATCCTCACACAGATGCTATGTGAGCTTCAGTAAGGATTGGGAGCCTGTAGCTAACATCACTGCCGCCAAGTTGTATGATTCTACTTAAGTGATGCTATAGTTTACATTTTAAGTTTTCTTACATAAATATATTATACATGATTAGTCATTACTACTATTTTTAACACATGTTCTAAATTATTAATTGTAATAAGTGTTTTGTTACATTCTACTTATTGATATAAATATTGTAACCTGACTTGTACATAAATAAGACACAAAATAAATGAATTTGAATACCTATTATAGAAGAAAGCATTTCATATTATAATTGATGTGGTGTTCTTGTGATCTTTTATTGGGCTGTTATTTGTTAAGCTGAAGCTTACCTACCGAATACTAATATATTTTTAGTAATTAACTACCTTTATCAAGTGATAGGTAAAATAAAGCTGATGGGTAATAAAAAGTGATTGATATTAAAAACTGCCTGGTAATTGAATGACTGTATCGAATAATTATTTTTGTATTGAATTAAATCTTTTCTTATTTCTTTCTGTAGTTTTGCTTTGCCCTGCCAAGGAAAATACAAACCACAATACAATCAATAGTCTATCATTTATTTAGCCGATATAACAATCTGTATCTTCCTCATCTTGTTATGGCTCCTGGTTGAAGTCTTGACACGATGATCAATTTAGGATGATGATTACATATTAGGGCCATTACTATACATCGAACTGGTTCACAACTTCATAGTCTTGTTTCTAAAGTTGGTCATCGAGAGGTATCTGGAAATTAATTTAATCGATAAAAATGTGTATAACTACTACATAATTATTTGAAACGTAGAGTCAGTAACAAAAATACCAAAATGTACAAAACCTGATAGCGTTCTCTACATATATGTAGAACAAACAAGCAACCAGAACATGGGTACTGAATAACAACTTATAAAATGTAAGCAATAAATAATTATCAAATTACAACTATTACCCTAGTGCAATATTTCACTATTCTCGCTGGTATAGGTCGAATCAAACTTGTTAGCGACTGTGGATGTAGCTGCGAGCTGTGTGAACCCAGTCCTCATGCTGCTTGTAGGCTGACTGAAGTCAGGATTGGGTTTTGCGCTCCTTGTAGCATATTTCACAGCGGCCAAGAAGTTTGAGATCCGCCCGTAATGCCGGGTCCTATGTATGTTTTAGCAAATAGGGTTTTAAGTTTGTTTAAAGCACAATTCTACTGTCATAGGCAAGCTCACATAAGAATTATTAATGACATAGGCCTCCGCTAGAGATATCTAATAAGACTATATGGAAGCGGCTTACATTTAGTACAATCATGCAGTCTTGATAACATCTGTACACTTTGACATCCTACTTTGCACTTGCCGATTGTTGTGATCTTCATTTGAGAACTTGACTCTGTCAGTTGCCCAACTATGGGCCCTGCCGAGCCGACAGCTAATTCAACTTGTCAATCCGCAGAGCTATATTAATTACTTTGCTTCTTCTATGCATATCCTCATTTCTAATTGGATGTAATGGATAGCTTATTATAATTAGATAGCTACTATTAATACATTCCATCCATCCATCAGACATATGACGTCCACTGCTGGACATAGGTCTCCCCTATGGATCTCCAATAAGATCGGTTGGAAGCGGCTTGCATCTAGTGTGATCCTACGGATTAATAAATTGCATGGACAGAAATGTAACTAGGTAAATTACTTACCTAGTTACATTTCTGTGTGTACAAATGTACTTCTTATCTTTGCTTTCCACAAAATGGTAATCCTTTCTTTGTTTCAACAAAAATGTGGTCGGTATGATGAGGTGGATTAATTTGACTCGTTAAGTCCAGCTGTTTCATTCTAGTTTTTGCTGAAAATCATTGTAAGACAGTTTCGTCAACATTTTTGTCATCGCGAATTCACATGAAATATAACTAAAATCAATATTTATAGGAACACCATCAGCTATGTTAAATGTAACTAAGTACATTTAATTGGAGAAAAACACAGCATTTCTTCTTTATAACTTACTTTTGAGCTTAATTATTTTTAACCACCATCTAATTCGGTACTGGTTAAAAACATAACCTCAATTCATTAAAATTCTTAAAGATGACGTCAGACAGCTCTAAAAGTGTGTCTCCAGAATACCAAATTCGCCTAAATCTCTAAATGTAGTTAGATTTAGTTGGTTTTCATTCATTCGATTTAAAATTTGAATGTGACAGTGACAGTGACATTTCTAAATGGTGACTCCGTAATACGATTAGGATTTTTAGCAAAGGTGATATTGCAAAAAGGGCTAAGACTAGGTACAGTAGCTCAAAAAATCCGATAAACTATGATAAATAAATGCGCAGAGTAAAACAACCGCATTAAATGCTTAATTTATGAGTAATTTCACATTTTTCAATTTGATTTTTGCTCAGTTATTGAATTACTGCCATTTTGGTCACATATAACCTTTTTTATATAACCTACATAGAATAAATAGCCTACGTGTAAAAAATGCACTGAAGAGTTTAGTTTAGTTAGCAAAACTTCTCAGACGTTAATGATACATCAAATTGATACGTTTATAGGTACTTTATACTTCGATCATGACTTTATACGTTTCTTTTGTTTCATTTATTTCGTTGATTTTTTTATTATGGGACCAACAGCAATCTTCAGTTGTTCATAAAAACGTAGGTGCTACATATAAGTGGTTTCAGTATTATTAGATCTCTGAGAGACACACGGTATATGTATGTATCTACCTTTCATATATCTGTAATTTTTAAAAGCATACTGCTGAACATAGGCTAGGCCTACGAGTCATATCCACTGCGCTGGCCCTGAGGAGGATTAAGTTGTTACTTGGTGAAGTCGCGGGTCACCGAGAAAGTCGAAGGCAAACGTGTAAGAGGTTTGTTTTTATTTTCCTGTTTATCGTAAATAATCAAGAACATTTTGTCGTTATATTAATTTTGTAAAACCATCATTAATAGTGTGATGAGTGTAATGTTGTTTATATTCTCTTAAAAGTATTATATTATATCATATTTCTGTATTAATGGATCTAAACAACTGTGAATTATTTCGAAGTAACTTGCCCCGCATTCACATTGCTGTATTCTTATAATGGTGTATGAAGATCACATAGCACATAGAAACCTCTTTAGTAATCAAACTCACGGGACAAGTTCTCGGGATCTACATATTTTTTTTTTAAAAGAAAAAAGGAGAATGAAGGATGAATACTTACTTTTTGGCGAGAAAGAAACTAAGGAGGATCAATGATGTTAAAATGGAGCGAAGAATAAAAAAAATGTTTGTAACTATATATTTCTAAAATCGGAGAATGCTGAATAAAATATTTTGACTACGAGGTGTTTAAATCCTGTAATAGTTAACAATATAAAAAAAATTGGTTGCCTGTAAAGTCGGTATACGGGCGAAAGTTTTACGTGACAACGACTTTGAGACGAATGAGAGCGCATGAAGTGTGAGCGGAGCGTAACGCAGTTTCTTGAAGTGTCACCCGGCAAACCAATTTATAAGACGTTGTCACGTCAAAATCATCCAACGAATTAAATGAAACGTGTTCTTTTCGTTGTTAAAAGAATCCAGGATAATATAGAAGTCGGTTTTAAACAGGCCTTTAGCCTATTTTTGTTATTTGTGACATTATATTAATGTTTCAAGTCGAGTATGGCCGGGTGGTTTTTGGCGGGAACGGGGAAAAATCATGTCGCCGCATTTTATTATTTTGTGAAATATGTTTCTATCAGTGATAATTAGTTTGCCGATGCTTTACTGAGGTCTAACTTGACCGCGACTTTTTCGGACTATGACGTGACTTAGACTGTAACTATTTTGATAAAATACAAAAAAAGGTTCAATACTTATAGGTAACACTAGAAAATGCATAAACCATGCGACACCAAAATATAAAAGAAAAAGAGTATGGCTGCCTTATTTTTAAACAATGTCAATGTTATTTTCAATCCGAATACATGAAATTACTTTTAATGGACACTGTTATTTTAAAAAATAACGGGAAAATAATTATCCGAAAGAAACGAAGCAAATTATGAAATACTGTACCCTTTGGTGGCCCAATTTCTATATATTTTTGCAATATCTCCTTTGAAGCCTTTAGGTCGGTTAGCTAGTTAGATGGTACCGCCATAATTGGCCCTAATATCTTAAATCTATATTATCCCCCCCAGGTCTGGCATGATACCGCACGGGCTATCAGTAGTGGTAACCGCGCCCGCAGTATTCCGCTACACAGCAGTAAGCGATCCCGACAAGCATCTTGAAGCGGCTTCTTTACTAGGCGCCGACGTCACCAACGCCAAGAAAGGAGACGCGGGCAAGATACTCTCTGACGTCATCCTGCAGTACATGGACTATATGAAGATTGAAAACGGACTGAGCGGCTTGGGGTATACCAAGGACCATATTCCAGAGCTTGTGAAGGGAGCTTTACCTCAGGTAAGATCTTTGAAGTGGCTTCATGGCTCGGTGCTGACGTCACCAACGCCATGTACTGCAGGATGACGTTATAGAGTATCTTGCCCGCGTCTAGGGGAGACGCTGGCAAGATACTCTCTAAAATCATCCTGCAGTACATGGACTATATATTATTAAGATTGAGAATGGACTAAGCGCGTTAGGATATACTAAAGACCGCTTGTAAAGGAAGCCTTGCCTCAGGTGACATTATTTAATATTATTTAATGTAATTACCTATAAAACTGTATACTACATAGACAGGGATATAATTATGAAACTAAGGCCGGGTTAGCATTTTGGACTCTTAGAAACTCTACAACTTTAAGATAATTCCGGATCCATTTGCAAAAGTAGGGCAATGGAACCAACATCCTGAATTCACGGTTTTATTATTCCCTGGTGGTTTAAGATTGCCTTCATAATCTTATTTGCAATGCTTGCAGTACCGACTATTATTTATTCTGTGGTAATGCTTGATACGATACTGCAGGTAGGTACAGTGTAGTTAGTTGTTCCTCAGAATAATGAAAAACAGCTGTTCAGGTGGAAAAAATTGGAACTACATGTGCGTCAGCCGCCATTTTGAATTCGTCATTTGAATTTGCGCCACTAGCGACGCCGTCAACTGAACAGCTACGTTGTTGGCACTGTAGTATTATTATAATAATATTATTATATTTTCTGTGACTGCAGTTTAGATAAATGATAAGAACGCCTTTCTCGAATGATCTTTCACTTTATCTCTTATCTCGTGACAGCAGTCGCGATAATTCTATAAACTCGATTGCACACTGGAGGATAAAATATCTACATTATATATCAAAATGTTTTTAAGATACTATTTTTAAAATAATTCCTGTCTTACGTGGTATAGACCCATATAACGGTGGCGTGACGATTTCCAAAAGTTTTGCGGCAACACGTACATTTTGTTTTTGTCATTTTAGTTTTACGGTAGTAACACGGGTAATTTATTATTGCTGTTCTAACAACTTTCAACTGCAGTAGTAACAACGGTAATTCATTTACCGTTCTTACTACTGGTAGTAAGATTGGTAGTAACACTGGTAATAAACCATTGTTTCGTACATTCTTCATCCGAACAGCTAGAACGTGGAACGCTTTACCTCAGTCTCTTTCAACTAAAGTACAACATAGGTGTCTTCAAATCTCGAGTAAATAGGTATCTTCTAGGTAAGCGTGCTACACCCTAGACTGCAATCTGCTTAAAATCAGGCAATATGTAGTCAAACGCAAACCTATATTAAATAGGCCTAATAAAACGCTTGAAACGCTTGCCATCTATAATTGACGAAAGAGGGAGGGCGCCTATGTACTACAGTGGGCTGAAATTAGCTGTTGATGACGAACTTGAACACATTTCAAGAAACGGCGTAGCCCAGTTTATTTAATAAAGTATCAAGACGAAAACCGGTACTAGCAGTTAGTAAGTCCAAATCCTGCGATGATGATACGTTTTTGAATATAATTATATGCTATTGCTCCACCTGCGTGTTAACACGTAAATTAGCGCGCTAATTGAGCTATTACGTAGATGTAGCTAGTTAATTTACGCGTTAAGACGCAGGTAGAGCAGTCACAAAAACGTTTCAATTATCTTTTGAAGTACTACAATGAAATCATCCTTTCTTTAATTTAGAATGGCGTCTGTGTTAGGTACAAGCAGCGCAAACCCCCTCTCCCTGCGCTCCTTACATGTGAATAATATGCTACTGTACAAATACAAATATACTTATTTGTTTTAGAAACGCTTGCTCAATATGTCGCCGTTGCCCCACTCTGAAGAAGATATCACTATGCTGCTTGAAGAATCTTTGACTGTGTATTAAATACTATAATATGTGTAATATTTTAAATATATATCTACAGTTTATTTATTTATTTACATCCATAAATGTAGCTCTATAAAAATTGAAGCGCTACTTACCTTATTATGTTTGTTTCTACTTTTGTAGCTAAACAGCTAGATTACTTTTGATGTGCGATTTGTTGCATTTGTTTTTGTCTCGTAGAGATTTTTGATCGGTTCTATTTTTAAACCGACTTCCAAAAAGGACAAGTTCTATGTTTGTCTGTATGTATTTATTTTTCATCGATAATTCCGCCAAATTATTGTGAACCGAATCGACAAATTCTTTTTTAGTTCGAAATATTTAAATTTTACAGATATCGGCTGAGCTGTTTTTGAAAAAATAACAATAACGTAAACAATTCTTGTGAAATATTCGTATTTTGTACGTGATGGAAGACGATTTTTGCCAAAAATAATTATATTTTAAACAAATAGCAGTTAGGTTTACTTTATTACGTTTAAAATGACAGCTCCGATACATACCTACAGTCGGCGCGCGAGTTGAATGCAGAGCTTAGGAATGCGAATGTCTCCCCCGCTATCCGCACGCCCAACCCGCCCAGGCGCGTGAGGTGGGGCGTGCGGATAGCGGGGGGAGATGCTCCCGCTCTTTACCTCAGACCCCGACTGCATTCAACTCGCGCGCTATCTGTACGTGTATATGTTACATATTTAATTAATTAATGTTGTTTTTAAACTTTGGCGATTTGAACATATTATTATTATTATCTACGGGACTAATCGCGCACTCAACGACATAAATAAATACCTCATTATCCCGACGTTTCGCCCGAGTTGCATCGATCGTGGTCCCGTAGTATATAATAATAAATTAGTTTGGATGTTTATTGTGAATGTTATCTGAGATAACTAAACTTATCTCACCATATTTAAAAAAAAAACGAATTTATCTATTGGTAACTCGTTGATTTTTGCTCAACAAAAGTATATTTTTGTTATAATTTTATTGTTATCTCTATACATTTTAAAGAAGTTTATCTTGCCATGTTTTACCTAGTGCTGTAGTTTTGTAAGCCTAATAAAATTTATACTGTAAGTAAATATTTTTATAAAATAAATGTACATGAATGCCTAAAGGCCTTAATGTGAATTGTTTTATTTTATAATCATTCTATCGATAGGAAACAATATGACTGAACTGTAACTTCCTTCCTGTTGCTCTCACTCTACACTCAAAGGGGTTTTCTGACTATGACCCCATAGTAAAAGTTGGTTAAATTACGAGTAGGTATAGGCCGAATCATGCAAGCGGACGGATGTAAAGTTAGCTACAAGCTGCGCAGTATCCAAACCTGACTGAAGCTCATAGCCCAGGAGATAAGTGAAAAAAATGAAACTACATTCTAAAAGCTGATTTTTGGGTATTAGGTAGTCATGGTGGTGTACAACGATACCCCGGATTCAGTCAGCTGGGATGCTTAGCGTTTGGTGGGGATACCCGTTTGAATATTCAAAAATGAGTATCTTGCAACTACTTCTAAAAGCTGAGGTGTACGGGTAGATAAGTAATTTAAAAAGAGTCCAAAACTTGTAACAGAACTATTCAGTCAGGCTTTAAATCGGCGCTATTTTAAAACTTGACTGACAGGCCTTGTTACTTGTTACAGGTAATTTGCTGCGGTTAAACTTTTTTTAGTGGCAAGATATTCCATTTTTTTTTTTTAAATTCAAACTGTTATCCCCACCAAACGCTAAGCATCCCAGCTGACTGAATCCGAGGTATTGTTGTACACCACCATGACTACCTAATACCAAAAAATCAGCTTTTAGAAAGTAGTTTAATTTATTGCCTAATATACCTCCCGGGCTATCACAAAGCTGCGCCGTTGATTGGATATTGCTCAGCTTGTAGCTAACTTCACATCCGCCGACTTGTATGATTTGACCTATACCTACCATTTATTTAATTTTATTCGTAGACTGTATATTTCATTCGTTCTTTCATGTTATTTTTCAATACCATATACTCGTAGGTACTATAATGATAATAGTACCTTTCATTATATTCACCTACTTACTACATGTATATAAAGCCCAATTACAGAGGCGCCAGCGTAAATTTAACGTAAAAAGTTTTCTCTCCATCGAATGCCTAAAGTGAAAAAGAAACAACTATGCCATTTAGCCATTATAATTACGCTGGCGCCTCTGTATTCGGGCTTATAGACGAGGTAGGTATTTGAGGATGGGTAAAATAAAGAACAATAATCCTTAGTGTTTAATTTTTAATAATTTTAAGTACATAAAATAAACCTATCAACTAATTTGTATAATATATAATATGTATAATCTTAAATTAATTTGTTGTAATTTGACTTGTTACTTTAATTATAAAAAGCGCTAGAAGGGAAACCTTGGTCGTAAAGTTGTTCGAGAGTTCGTAAAGGCACTGTACTGTTGTGTTAGATATGCATTCTGTGACTAGCGCTTACAACTATCACTTACTGCTTATGTAAGGGTTAACGCAGTGTTAGTGTGCGTGGCTGCTCACACATGCTCGGGCACTATGTTGGTGTGATGGAAGGGACTGCTTTCGTACATGTTGGACGCGTTCACAGTTACGCTATGAAGCGGCTGGTAGCGGTTTAGTTTGGGAGTCGCCGGCCCGAGCTCCTCAGAAAGCTGTTGGTACACCAACCCGCAGTCTTTCTTTGTGCGGTTCGCGTTGCTCATTGCAGCAATAATGGCACTGTTGTATCGCATCTGCTGGTTTCTTCTACTGCACACCATTGTCACGACTTTAGCGGTCACGATCAACAAGAGCAGCGCGCCCAATACAGCGATCGCAATCGGCCACATGTACTCGTATTTCCCGTGGCGCTTCTCCTCTGTGGACACTTCTTCGATCTCCGGCTCTAAATCGTCATACATGTTGTCTAGGAGCTTTATATCAAGCCTGGCAGGCTTGGGTTTGTCGGTCTGAGCAGACTCGGTGACGGGTACGGCGGGTGCTGGGGAAGAAGGAGGCTTTTCGATGAGTTTCACCTTAAGGTTGACGTCTTCATCATCGTCAGTCTCATCGGTGTCCTCGCTGGCGTCGTCATCGTCTTCATCATCTTCATCCTCATCGTCTTCATCGTCGGCCGCATCGTCTTCATCATCATCATCGTCTTTGTCGTCGTCTACAGTGTACTCATTAAGCTTGTTGGTTAGATTATCATCAGCGACTTTAGCGTCATCCAAGGTGTCCTTCAGGTCGAAGTTGCCGTCGCTGTCTTTGTCGATCCTCTCCCAGATCTCTTCATCGGAGACAGCCTCGGGCAGAGGCTCGACGGGGTGTGACAATGCGCTACCGCAAGTTTTATGAGTGAGGAACTCCCAGCTGTAGGTCTCATCCTCGTCTTTGGCGTCTTTGGACAGATTGGCGATGCTATCGGGAACTGCGTTAGGAGACACCTTGCGTTTGCTCAACCAAGTCATCAGATCCTCGAAGCCGCGGCTGCACGCTAGCGGGTTGTTGCTGATGTCCAGAGTACGTAGCTTGCCAAAGTTGTTCAGCTCGGATTGTTTCAGCTCCGTGATTCTGTTATGGGAAACGTTCAAGAAGGTCAAGTTGCTGAGCAGAGCTGTTGAGTGATTTTTCTCCGTTTTCCACAACGTGGTGAGTTCGCCGTGACTCAGGTCCAGCCAGGTCATGAGAGGAGTGTGGACGAATACTTCAGCTGAGATCACCGTCAAGGGGTTACCCTGCAAGTGTAGTTTTCCAAGTTCCTTGTTTTTCTCGAAAATCTTGGCGTCCAGAGTAGTCAACATGTTGTTAGATAGATTGATCTCATTCAATTTAGGGCAGATAGAGAATACCTTGCTGCTGATAGTTTTAATTTTGTTATCTGATAGGTTGATCACGGAAAGTGCGGTGAATGTTTGCAGGGAATTATCGAAAATTTCCTCAAGTCCACAGTTGGATGCGTCGAAGAGGTAAATGTTGAATTGATCAGCTGAGCATTCGAAACCTTCGGTGGGCAAATGTTTTATCCTAGGATTATTCGAGATTTTGAAGATGTCCAGCTCAATGTTTTCTTTGATGAGAAAGCTTGAAATGTAATCCAGATTGTTGTACGACAGATCCAAGTAGTTCAGTTCGACAAGCTTGGTGAAAGCCTGGTTGTGGATCTTTTCAATACTGTTTCCACTAAGATTAAGGTTAGCGATGTAAGTCATGCCGTTGAACATTGAAGGTCCAACGAATTTGATGTTAGTTTGACCAGCGTTAAGAGTCAACAAATCGGAGATCTGTAGACCATAGACTGTATCAATAGGGTTCTTCAGAATGTGGAGCGTAGCTAGCTCAGTATTTTCTGAGAATATATCATCTGGCAATGATTTGATCTGGTTATCACTGAGGTCGAGCTCTTCCAAGTCTGGGAGTTTCTTGAAAGTATCGGGATCCATTTCAGATAGTTTGTTACCGGCGACGTTTAGGTACATAAGGCCTGGCATGTTTTTGAATGTATTTCCATTGATGTTGTGAATATTACAATATGAAACGTCGAGCTCCTGTACTGAAGATGCGTTTAAGAAATATTCTGACCCGCTGATATCTAAGGGATTGTGTGCAAGCGTCAGCAGAAGGAGCTTTTTGTTCGACGCAAACGTCTCCGGGTCCAGCCGCGTGAGCTTGTTGTTGGAGAGGTTCACGGCATAGAGCTCATGCAGGCCGTGGAACGCGTTAGGCGCTACTTTGCTGATCGTGCTGTTTACAATCTTGATAGTCGCGACTTGGTGAAGGCCGACCTTCTTGAACACGAAGTCGTCGAGCTCTACGGGGAACACTGCGTTCTCGATCACGAGGTCTGTGATGTCGTCGCCGAATTTCTGGACACCGACTTCGAGACGGTTACACTTGGCTATCCTGTATCCCTGGGATACAGTACAGGTGCAGTCCCTCGGGCAGGGCCTGTCCTCGTTGAACAGGACTTCTTGGTCATCTGCGGAGTCGTAGTCTTCATACTGATAGAGGAAGTTATCTCCTTCTTTGGCGTCCTTGGCGTCTTTCTTGGGGACCTTGTTGCCGACCTCGGCGGCTGCGAGCGCGCACGCTGCCAGGAGCAGAAACAACTCCCGGTACCTCACCCCCATTTCTTAGCGAACTCTGGAAAGATACAAAAAGAAATGTTAAAAACAAAATTATTAACATTTAAGCTTAGACTATGGAAGGGTAACGCAAGACAGTCGTTGTGCTTGGCAGTATTGGCTTTGTATTGTTAGGACGGACGGACGGACACAACGAAGTTATAAGGGTTCCTCGTTTTACTACGGAACCCTAAATATAAATACACAACTACTAAAACTGGTACATTTGTAATTTCAACGAGATGGGCTCACATTTCTATGTTGAGATTATTTTGTTCACTGTTACAGTCTATTTAGAAACATTTGTTTCATAATTTGCTTATAATTTGGTCATTTCATTAGGAAATTTCATGTAACATGATATGGGTCACGTCGTGATAAGGATTTTGAAACAATAGCTTGGGCTATCGGAGGCAGCTGTCAAGAAGAATAAGTTTTTTTAAACTAGGTATTTCAATGTGCAATCATATTTTAGGCACCTACTAAACATACTTGATACAGCACGCACGAGTAAGTATTCTTGTAAGTAAGTGTACTTGAAAGTTAAAACAGTACATCGCTGAGGACTCTTTTTGAATGCCCCTTTTCGCCCCGCTCCAAAAAATGCGGGGCGAAAGAGGGCCTTCAAAAAGAGTCTTCGTCGATTCGCCCCGCGGGCCGAACAGCTTGCGGGGCGAAACAACGACAGAGCCACAAAATAATGTAACAAATAGTTCTGTTTCAATGTGCGAGTACCTACGTTTGTACGTTTCTACATCGTTCAATAAGTAGCATCTGTTTACACATATTAAGCCCTTGTTTAATATACTCGTAACTATTACAAAGGTACCTACAGCTTGCATGACACTACGTTTAAATATAATTATGTTTTATTTACTGCGTCTTGAAAATCATATATAACTACCTACTTATAATATTTAAACTTGTAATCTTGTTGTCCGTTTAAAATATATAGGGTGTTTTGTAGAGGGTCCGACAAACCAAATGGGCGTGTTCGGGGACCCATATGGAGAATACAAGTTGGCCAAAAAAATCCCTGACCATCAAATTTTTTTTTTGGTTAATATTCCGGTTTTCACCAAAATTGTACCTATTTATCTTCCTAGCATTTGTAAAATCTGTTTCACACAGGATGTTTGTACGTTTGGTCTCTGATATATCTTTAGGCTACGTAAAGTAAAATTAGATACAAATCAGAGCTACTTTAATTGATGTAGAGCTCATAGAACGAAAAAACGAAACAAATCAACTTTGAAGTAAAATTTATTTATTTATTACAAAAACAAAAAAATCTTTTAAAAAAATAAGGGGTCACGGATTTTTTATGGCCAACTTGTATTTTTAATGAGTCCCCGAACCGAACACGCCTCTTTGGTTTGTCGGACCCTCTACCAAACATCCGGTATTATGTTGGTAACTGGTTAGTTTTCCTACGTTCATTACGTAGAGTTAGTTATACTTCTATTGTGAGGCATATGTTGTCTGGGATTGTTTTAGTGAAATTGTATCTGCTTATTGTCCATCTGTTACGACTGTTGTTGGACCTTGTCATATGCTGCTATACGTGCTAAAACGGCTAATATTCTGGGAAAATTCCTGTCTTAATCGAGAAGCACCAAATTAGAGTATTGAATTAGTAAAATTAAAAATTTTATAAACTCCCCGACAAAAAATAAACTCTATGTCCTTTCAATAACATTGAAGTAATAAGGTACCAAAATACGAATCGAGATCATAGGACATATGGAAGGTAGTCAGATCCCCTCATCACTAGAAAAGAGTTGATGATCTTCAAACGGCTGAACAGATTTTCATGAAACATGGCTAAGAACACTCCGGATAAAATTATCTGTGACGCAAAAAAAAAACTCAACGAAAATCGGCTCATCCGTTTGGGAGCTACGATACCACAGACAGATACACAGACACACAGATACACAGACACGTTAAACTTATAACACCCCTCTCTTTGTCGGGGGTTAAAAAGAACTCTATTGCAAAATAGAAACAAATATCTGTAAGTATCTAGACATTGTGCATAATTATACAAGAGTTACTAGATACGATAGTAAAAAGCCAGTAAGAACAACTCCTTTTAAAACTGCACAAAAGTTTATTTGGGATTTTATTTGGAACAGTCTTCCTGCTTTCCTGTTTCCTGAGAGATATAATCTAAAAGCTTTTCAAGGTCAGAGTGAATAGGTATCTTCTAGGTCTGCGTGCTTCATCTTCGACCACAACGTCGCTTACCATCAGGCGAGTTGGTGGTCAAGCGCGGACTTATTCGCGATAAAAAAGGGATCTTGAATGCTGCTCGTACCTATTTCAAAATAGACAACAGTGTGAATATAGAAACTATTACAAGCATGGCTACAAAAGGTAGAACGAAGTTGTAACGTGCTTCAGCTAGGGTTTTAATTTAGTACCTACTTCATCGATTTTCTTTGAGTTTTCCTTCGATTAAGTTTCGCGCAACCTTGGGACAACAATGCTTCTGTACCTATGCGGTTGTAGCTATTATGGATTCTATGATGGGTTAGGTAAAGTTCAAGTTAGGTTAATACAAAAATGTTAGTAAAAACACGACCTTGGCAATTTTAATGGCGTACAGACTGAATATTTAAGAGTTTAGCAGTAGTTAAAGGTTGTAAACAGTTTTAGGCGAAATGTTTACCTACTGAATTAATTCGATTTTACTTCACAACATCGTTTGTTTGTTCGATACTACAGATTTCATATTTTTTTCTTTCGTATTGTGTGTACTGTACTGTACCAGCCTTTTAAATAGTCCACTGCAGGACGTAGGCCTACCTACGAAAGGAGTTTGGGCCATATCCACCTCGCTGGCCCAATGCGGATTGGTGGATTCACATACGCCATCGAATTTCTTCTACGGACGTATGCAGGTTGCCTCACGATGTTTACCTTCACCGAAAAGCCAGTGGTGTGTAATTCCGTACATAAATTCGAAAGAACTTATTGGTACAGGACCGGGATTTGAACCTACAACCCCACGATTTTAAGGCGGGTGTCACACTATCTCTAGGCCACCACGGATTGTTTGTACAATGGCTCGTTACTTAGAAGGATCAACGCTAACAGCTAAGATACTACATTTAATTCTTACACTTAGGTTCCTCATATAATTATCCTTCTTTTAGGATCTAGAGAAACCTATATTGGTAGGTTTGATTGTTAATAATAGGCTGTACCCAGGGGAATGAGCTCCGTATCGACAGAAAATGTACCTAAATCAAACCGTTACAGCAGTTTCTGAGATACCTACTTGAAATACATTTCCAAATGTATATTTACTTATTTACAAGAATCGCTCATTTCAGGTCAAAAGATTCTAGTAGGTACTGACTTGATAATGAAACCTAATGCTACTTGACTACCACACGATGTGATAATCTCGGTCTTTAACTTTTTTTTTATTTTTTTTTTTTATGTTTTTTTTTTTTTTTTTTAACAACCATTGACTGTAATTATTATTGTTGTTTTATATAGCCTGAAATAAAGTAATTTTGAATTTGAATTTAACAATTTTAAAATTGAGACTTGGATTTACTATAAATAAAATTTACTCTTGAACATAGCGCAAGCAGCTGTCGCAAAATATCGGGAGCTTTGACCAAATATAAACCTAAAACCTAAAAAACTCCAAGAACGATTTCTTGGAGTTTTTTTATTAGAATTATACTTAGACTTGGATTTCATATATAAATCCAAGTCTAAGTATAATTCTGATTAAAAAGTCCAGGATCATTCTTGGAGTTTTTTTTATTAGAATTATACTTAGACTTGTACTTCATAAATAAATCCAAGTCTAAGTATAATTCTGATTTAAAAGTCCAGGATCGAGCCTGGAGGGTTTTATTTGGTCAAAACTCCCGTTATTTTGCCACAGCTGCATGCGCCATGTTCATCAGTAAACCTGTGAAAACGTCAGCAATAAATCCGATGATTGTCACTTCAAATAGTTCCTTTATATACATAACACATAGATTATGTGCAAAAAGAGAACCGCTGTGGCGTTCCGGAGAACTAACAATAAGATTTTAATCAGCAGCCAAGGTATAGTGCGTGCCACCAAAGATGACACTTGACGAGCGTCAGTGGTGGGGGATCTTGCGCAGGTACAGTCGTGTACAAACTAATTATCCAGAATGTGTATATCTATTAAAAGTTTTACAAACCTTTTTTGAAACGTTTGTATATCTACTATCCAGAATTTGTGTATTTATTACAAACCAAAGTGGTTTCTCAAGTCTCATATTTGGTGGCACGTACTGTACCGACTATACTTGGTTGACGCGAGTACTGATTAAAACCGAATTGATGTTTTTCAAGTATCAAACACTTTATTTATAGTCTGACCGTTTAACTGAGTCCTCGCCTGCGCGGGTACAGGGGCGCGGGGGTAGACGACAAAGGGGGACTGAGACAGGTGCGGGCGGCGGGTCCCCACCCGACATAGTTGGACAGAGCAGTGTTGTCAACGTAACAAAATTAGTAAAATGGCACACGGGCCACCTCATTACGACGTTTCTCTTTTTGCACAAACTCTACCTACATTACGTTAAATGTACCTATTTGTATACTGTATCGATTGCTATATGATAATAATAACGAGTTATAATCCATCTCGGCCGATCAGGATGGTGTTAATTTACGTGTAGACCGGTCGACCTTACCATAAGTGATTTTTCCTTCGTATTTCGCAACGAGACGATTTTATTTGCATGTTAATGTGTAGAGTCAATTGTCAGTGCGATTTCTTGGAAGTATTCTGAGAAATAGTTTATTTACATTTTCGGTGTTTGAGGGATTTTTGAAGATTTGATAATATTCCTATAAGTACTAATATACTTCGCTTAACTAACCCAAGTTATAATGATATAGTTTTGTATTTGAAATCAGAATGTAAATTTTTGTCGTTACGTGTCTTTTAAAACACCTTTTCAAACAAAGTCTAACTTTTAGCTGTTATTTCAGTTACCTACTCGTACTTATAAAAATGGATGTGCTCTATCAAAGTTGAAATTATATAACATGAGCTCTATCTAACTTAAATAAGCGTGCTCTAGGTTTACCCAAAACAACAGTAGATAAACTATCGAGTTTTATGAGATCTTAGTAGTATTGCTGTAACCCGAATTTATTGTAAACAACTGAAACAACAAATGGCGTCGTTACAAGGGACGCCACAGATAATATGATATTATGTATTCATTCGCTATTGGTGACGCTTGTTATGTACTGCCAGTATTTAAAATTTGCCAAATTATTTGGGATTTAATTATTGCTTACAATGTAGGTAGACGTAAATACTCCCATAGCATTGTTTGAATATTCATAGAAACATTTTTTGCTATTCAATTGGCACACACACCTAAGTTAACGTCTTAGGTGATGTCAGAACTTCTAGAAACAGAATAACAACCCGCATTTGAATGAACTGAATTATTTATCCAGAAATAACAAAGATAAAAGAAGCAGTCAACAACTGATAGCAAGAGCTAACGCAGTAGACATCGCGATAACAGACTAAACCAAACCCTTCTACAGGTATAAAAACTAGACACAATTCTTGTATAAAACCTAAAAATACTTACATAAAAATGCACTAAAACTACAATAACAGTCTCATGTCACGAAATCCTCACGAATTGAACACTGGGTAGAAAGTTGTAAACTTTCACACAACACACGCGGTCCAAAACCGGCAACTCGTTCGAATGGCAGTCACTGAATGAAGGGCGCCGGATCCGATGCCTGATAATCACCAACACAAAGGTAATATCGCCGCTGTACTCTCAGACAGTACTTATTCTCTCGACGAACTGAGATAGACTGACGCCACAGCTGATGCGAGGTCAGCTAAGAACGTGAATGCGGGAATTGCCGGCTGGTAAAAAGGAGTGACGTGACTTGGGGCATACCCACAGGTATGAAACGTGTTGTAAATTGCTTGGATACAGTGCCAAGTTTACTTGGTCATCCTGCTTGTAGATTTGTAAAAAGAACCAAACTTTACAGCCAACAACAATTCGTCAGAATTTTTATTCGCGTAGAGCGAATTTACAGATTTCGTAGCTACATCATGTGAAGTGGTGTCGGTTAAAGCGGTTTCTTATTTTTATACTGTATGAGAATTTATCTTTATAAATCTTTGATAAGATTAGATGCATCGGTAGTCCATATCAAGCGTAAGCGGGGGGCGCGGCTGTCATTATTGATTATTCACTCTAGATATACCTAATTATTATAATTATTTAACTATATAGGCACCTGTTGATACCTTCTGACCAGAAACTAAATATACCTACTCGTAATTTTTGCTGCAAATATTACTAAGTAATATTTGTTTAGCAGTTGAACAAGTGATTTTGTATGTTGTTTGTTTTATGCAATTTTGTGTTCACTTTTTTAACGTTAAGGTCAAAGGATAAGTTAGAAGATTTTACCTCAAAAACTCGATGTCAATTTTTCGTAAATCTATTGAACTTAATCACTGCATCACAGTGTATTATTATCACAAGTACGTACTTGATATGTACACCTACTCATAGGTGTTAGTGTACACACACATACATTTTGTTTGTCCAAGTAACTAGCAATGCTGTTGGACGCTAAAATCGTCTTAAAAGATCTTGTATTGATAAACCGGAATTCAATATCGTGCTGAGTCACAGGTGTGTGCTATAAATTGTTGTTTAATGCTGCACTTCGATATTAATTGGCGGAAAAAACTGTAGCGATATTTTTCTGACAATTCATTTAAGTACTTAGATTCGTTTTTATCCGGTCCTTACGAGTATAACGTTAGTTGTATTCACTAAGATTTATTGTTTCAAAAGTTATCTAATTGGCTTCAAATGTTTTATGTTCAAATATCTTAAAGCCACTTTCAGCTCATGCATGAATCTTTGTAGTTTCTAATTTATAATAAAGTGTATTAATTACTTTATTCTCTAGAATCTAATTAAATTTATGTTATATCCGTAAAGGTTCGCGGTCTTTCCTATCAAACGTTATGTGGCCAATCTGTGCCTAAATCTTACACTAGGGTAAGTAAGCACAATAAGAAAATATTAAATTTAATGATAAAAAATACAATTTCAGGCTTATCTAGTTTGTAGACTCGTAACATTGTATCATAATGCCCCAGCTCTACCAAACTCTATAACTATTATATGAGTAGACATTGTGTTACGTAAGTACTAATATGAATGTTGACTTTGGTTTTCTTTCATCCATCAAAGCCAAACTACTGAACTCTGAAATGAATTCAGTCTTTATGCTCTCTTTTCCTGAGAAGTCTTCATTCAAGAACAGAACAGCTTAGTTTACATTATAGAGTATTAGGTACATGTTCACGTTTGATCAGCGTTGTCAGTAGAGGTAGTCTTATAAGGTAAGTTAAAATTGTGATTTAAGTACTTCCATAACACCTAGTCTATGGTTGTAGAGATCGGTTTATACCCTCGACCCTCTACATGAAAATATACATATGATTACTCTCTACCTTTGATTCGTTTAGTTTGAACCGATGTTTGCCTTAGCAATAATAGTAGGTACTTAAGCCTTTTTTGTACGAGGGGGAAATCTTCGTAAGATACCCAACAGCTTCGGGGTACAGCCGGGTTATGTGGGATTGCCTCCACTAAAACCCCCTCGGTGGCCTGCCTTTGTGCTATCTTGGGAGCACCGGGATCTCCAGGGGAACGCACCAGAGCTCCTACACTTTTCTATAAACGTCAAATAATTGACATAATACAGTCATATAGGTACGTAATGTGGCCACTCAACATTGTCGTCCTCCCCGGGCCCGTTTGAGTGGATGGCTAGAGCCCCATCTCCAACCACCCAGAGGCCCCCTTTTAGTAGGCTCATACTACAGGCAGGGGATACCGATGCCTTATTCTAGTGCCCCGGCATCAGGGCCATATAGTAGGTAAGCCTACCTTTTAATTGAATTCGTAAAACTTTGATAACGAGGTTTAAAGTCAAAAGTAGCGCATACATTTGGTTGCATTCGGTTTTACATAATTTTTTAAGTTAGACGATGTCTACGAACATATACGCTGGAATGTATACTGTACAAGGTGATAGGTACCTTTGTTAAGCCACTATCCGTATCAGGTGCGGTGTGCCATCGGAGAATCCTTGATAAGATAACAGCGGGCGCTCCAGTTAGCGCACATGATAATAGGTGTGAGCATTCGACAAAGGCACATTTTAAACTTTGTACCTATAAAGGTTTATTGGTTATTGTTATTTTTAAAACCAAATCCTTACTAATATTATAAATCCGTAAGTATATTTGTTGGTTCATTGGTTTGTAGATTTATTGATTGGTTGTTCCTCTTTCACGCAAGAACGGAGCAATTGATTGACTTGATTTTGGCATATAGTTTCAAGGCAGAGAGTAACATAGGCTACTTTTTATCCCCAAAAAGTGTTAGGTTCCTATGGGATAGCACAAAAATCAATATATCACGCGGGCTAAAACTAGTTACTAATAAATCTGTTTACCTAATACCTACTACTCTGTATCAAATCCTACAGAAGGTACTTAGCGCCTGTTTTAGGTATTTTATTTTATACGTAGGTTCTTTCAATCTGTCATAGGAATATTTGATATACCGTTGTTTTTTGCAAATATCATGGGAATTTGGGAAAAACACGGCTAGTTAGACGTTGGCTATGATATTTATATAACTTACTGAAAAAACTAGGACTTTTGCAAAAATACGAGTTGCTTTAGTAAGATTGATGATCCGTACATTTGATCAAGGTTCAAATAAAATTCTATGTCTGTAGGATTTCGTGGAAAGAATACACCGATTCCTGTAGAAGGTAGTTATTAAAGAATGTATTATTTTAAGAAACTTGTTCAATTCTTCAACGATTCCTTTGTTGTCAACACACACGTATTTCATGTCACAATATAAATTAAACGGAAAGTTTGAAGGAAATTATCTCGTAATTTTTGTAACGAACGTGTCTCTGTAATGTAGCAGTCTTTGATAATTTTATTGTTTTTACAAGTAACTATTACTAAATACGAAGGTATTTTGTAATTAGGTATCTACACCTTTAAATAATGGTGAAATAAATAAAACCTAAATAATATTGTGAAGCAAAGTGGCTATTTCTGTGTGTCTGTCTGCCCGTCTGTGTATCCGCTTGTATCTTCCAGAATACACAACAGATTTGAATGCAGTTTTCACTATCTTTTAGAGTGTTTTATCGGGAAGGTTTGCAGTTATAACAATCGTATCTGGGCGAAACCGGGACGCACATCTAGTTGCATATAAGTGCTAGTATACAATATCATGGATTCACAGTTTAGTCTGAATCAAACGCGGGTTTAGGATATCCGTGGGACGATGCACAATATGCACTTCCATATTCTAGGTAGTATGGTATACTACTGAAGCTAGTCATATAAGTAAAATGGTCTTTGGTGACTTGTAGTAAAAATTAAGAAAAGGGTCGAATACCTCATTGTGGTAGAAAGTTCAAGCACCTCCAGTCAAAAGTTTAAACTGACTAATATCCTAACGCAATAAAGAACTGAGTAGGTACATATTCCGTATCTTGAGCGGTTATAAAATATTCTGCTGAAGTCGTAGTTAAAGTTTCTCAAAAAACTTTGTCTGTAAATTATACCACAATTAGCTACGCAAATGAAGTTTCTTGAGTTATGATCAATAGTAAAATTATTTCTTAAAAACTTACCCTGAGGCTATGACACGTCGATTCGTATATTTAAATTTGTAGCACATATTGACCAAAAGAGTGTAAGCAGACCACTAGGTAGGTATTAGGCAGTATATTTTTTGCTATGACATGATATGATTGCTGCATCCACCTGACTTTCATATCGTGAAAGAGCTCCTATAAAGTAAATATAGATTCAAAGCTGAAGATGAGGATGGAAGAAGCATAATGACGAGGAATACGAAGGTAATAACCAATTGAAGTTGAGGGTTTTAAAGTGATTTCCACAACCATACAACCGTAAGACGTCCTCGGCTAGATACCTATAGATCTCCCCTATGGATTTTCAATAAGACCGGTTGGAGGCACCTTGCATCCAGCGTATTACCGCGGTCTTGATTACCCATGACCCCATCGATCATCCGTTTTTCGAATTATAAACATTACGATACATCAATAATTTAGTACCTCACTCACACTCAGCACGACTAGCTATTATGCGATACAATGATAGGTGTGTTATAAATTATACTACGAAAATCGTATGCGCGATGCATGCCTCAGTCATTAGGTTTTGCCAATCGTTGGATAGATGATAGTTGCTGATCGGACGCAGAAACGTAGGTACCTACGTGCGTTGCTCGCATGACATCCATGTTTTATTGCGTCACCAATTCCTTGTACATTAATCTGCCCATAAATTAAAAGGGAACAATACCGAAAGAGAATTATATCGCGTCTGTACCGCGTCGAATATTATGCGGATTGCCTGTTAGATAAATGATTTATTTTGCATACAATCGATGTTGGTGGGCGCCATGGAATTTGGATTCAGTTCGTAAAGTTTACGCCAATGAGGAGAGTGAATCGTGAAGACGTCAATAGTTGATTGATAAAGTATTTTCAGTAGAAATGACGCATAAAGAAATGAATTTATGTTTATATCAGAATTTAGATATTAACATTCAGATGTTACGTTATTGGACTTGTATGAATGTGCTTTGGTATTGAGCAGACTTGATTATGTGTTATTTTGAGAGGAGGAGGAGGAGGTTTCTATTCAGCAGAGGACGTCCTACGGCTGATACGATAACCTAGGTTTGCGTTCGACCACATCCAGCCTGACATTACGCAATGATGCAGTCTAGTAGCCGGGCTAGCATGCGCGCCACGAAATATTTCTTTCGACGTGTCAGAACGAGACAGAGTTATGGTGAAGTATGTATCTGTAACTTTTTCACACGTCGAAAAGAGTTCTTTTCGTGGCTTTTCGTGGTCGCATGCTTGGATACCTACCTATATATCACGTAAGCTTGAAATTCATACTATTGTACCTATCTTTGTCACTGTCTGTCTACACTTATAATGTTAAAATTGTAAAACTGCACTGACGCCATTGTGCGTGAGGATATGCATAACTATGGCTACGGTACGAGTAATAAAACACTTTGTGATGGGGTTATGGCGTCACGTAACAATGCATTTAGTTCATGTATGAACACTAAATCGCAAGATGACCAGAGGCCACATTGAAAATGAAAATTGTAGAACTTATTACCTTGCATTACTTATTTGTCTCACTTTATCTAAATATAGAGCACAGAGAGCGAGATCTTGTGATGCCTCCTTGGAATGTACTTAGGTAAAAAATATCTACAACATTCTTACTTTGAGATCTCAGCAAGAACTATAAACACATTTAAGAATAGACTGGACCTTTGGATAAGGAAGGAATTTTCTTTGACAGATAATAACAAATTTTATTCGACTCTGCTTTATATAGGCACATCAGTACACACTGCTCATCTATAAACAAATAAATAAAAGATTGGCTATTTTATTGAAACTTTGAATCTCTAACACACCAAAACAGTTTTTTGTTATCAAAAACCGTTCAAAAGTGTACTTTTATGTACCTATTTGATGAATAAATGATTGAATTGAATACCTATTAGAATATGATCTGGCTAAAATCATCTATGATGATCATTCATATTCATTTCACTGTTTAAAGAGAAAAATATCAGATAAATTTTGAGCCTTATTTGTGTTGAAAATAAAAGAAATAAAGGGCAGTTAACTAAAAGGCCTACATTTACTACCGTATGCTCGAGAAAACCCACATACGCAATACGGTTTTCCGGGAAAAAAGAACAAAACTATAAAGTAGGAATTCAGGAAAGATGGTAATCTAGTAGACTTCATTTGAATACATGTTATGGTGGGTCATAATGCTATAATTATTCTAGTTAGTAGCAGTGAAAGAAAATGTAAACTCTAACGTTTTCCCGCTGTAGTTAATTCTAGTTTTTCTGCAATTCCTGCGAAAGTTTTTCTGATTTTCCTCTAGGAAACCTTAACTTCCTTGCCAAATTATATTCAGATTAAAATACGCACAGTCAGGAAGTGTGAATTTTGTAAGAGATTTACGAGGAAAACTCGTACATACGTTGCAGTTACTCAGTAAAAATAAGTTAATGCATAAAAACGTACGCAATTAACTTCGTCTTCAGCTTTATTATTTTAATATTTTTTATAATTATTTGATTTTAACTGCAGTATTAATAACACGGAGTTTAATATTGAGTTATATTGCTCTTAATTACACAGTTCGTGCACAAATACTTAGATGCTGTTTTTTTCGTAGTTCATAGGAACTACATTGAGCTAATATGTGGCTCCTCTTTAATTTTAATTTATGAGAAAGTACTGTGACACTGAAATATTGGTTGGCTGTTCAGTTCTGGCTATGAAGACTAGTAAATGCAGTCAAGACAAATGTTAATCGTTTAAAAAATCGGCCAAATACAAGTCGGACTCGCGCATGAAGTGTTCCGTACAGTATAGGAGCCCATCGGCAAATAAAACACGTATTTTGTATGGGAGCCTTCCTTATATATCTATATTAGTATTCTGTTTTTAGTATTTTTTGTTATTTGCGAAATACATCATCTGTGAAAATTTCAATTCTCTAGCTATGAATGTTCATAAGATACAGCCTGGTGACAGACAGACGGACAGCGGGGTCTTAGTAATAGGGTTCCGTTTTTACCCTTTGGGTACGGAACCCTAAGAAGTTACTGCAATCTTCACTGCACTGTAGTTATATAGGTACAATGACTTTGTCAAACCAGCATTGGTCTGCAGTCACTGCAGTCAAATGCTGGTTTGACAATGTTTTCAAAAACAATTTTGAAAACTTCCTTACATAGTATAAAATAAAGTCGCTATTTTTGTTTGTTTGTTTGTCTGTATGCTTAAATCTTTAAAACTACGCAACGGATTTTGATGCGGTTTTTTTAATGGATAGAGTGATTCAAGAGGAAGGTTTATATGTATAATACACCTGTGCGAAGCCGGGGCGGGTCGTCTAGTTGTCTTATGATTTACTAGCGAACCGCCCGGCTTCGCAAGTTCGCACAGGTGTATTTTACATAAACCTTCCTCTTGAATTAAGACTTTATCTATTAAAAAAACCAATCGCATCAAAATTCGTTGCCTAGTTTTAAAGATATAAATAAGCATACATAGGGACAGACAGACAGGGAAGCGACTTTGTTTTATACATGTAGTGATATATAGCTGCCTAAATAGCTACTCAATTTTCATAAGCCATATTACTCAGTAAATCAAGTAATGTAGGCCTGTGCTGCAGTAGACACATACCTATGACCACGTTCAGCAATCCAGTGACTTTTTTGTAGTTAACCTGAAACAATGCAAAATAATAATTAACAAAGGGAAATACAAACTTAGTGGTCTTAACCCCAATATGGAGAAAGTTTGTGGGAAACCGCCGAGAGTACATCACTACTGCTCTAGAAATTCCATTTTTTTATTTGAGGCAGAGTGAGGGATATTGTCAATCACTCTTAGTGGGTAGGCCTATGTTCAGAAGAGGAATATAAGTACATAGTGTACCTACATACAAGTATGTCAAAAAAATATCCTCCTTTTTAGATAATCGGACTAAAATAGTCTACTAACTGGCCTGATGGGCGTAAGTAAACATGTCGAAGACGTCATCGATCGGATGATTGAATAGGATACCGCAATAATCGAATAAAAGTAAAAGCAACCGCACTCCGAACAGATGGCTCAGGTCACTGGCCGATGGTCCACTGATGGACGCCCAGAGTTCACGTTCCAATTTAAATAGTAAATCGATTGTGCATACGAATCATTCATCGATCATTTATAGCAATCGCAAATCGTTCGGCCGGTTTAATCAACGAAATACTGCAGCTATATTTTAAAACTAAATTGAAAATAAAACTACGCCGGTTTTTGTATTTTTATCATAGATGTATTTTATGTACAGAATATGTAAACTATTTACATTTTTTTTATTATAGCTCTTAAGCTAGACATAATTATATTGGTGGATTAAACATTTGGGAATACTCAAATGACTTGGATACCTAGGGTAGATGCACCGGTTGTGGCCATCTTAGTACCGTATGTGGCCACTTTGAATTTTAAGGATTAAAAAGACAATTTTATTTTGTGTTAAAATAATATTTTTAAAGAAATTTTCAAACATTCACATTCACATAAACAATATTTATGGTATTAAGTACATTGTTTATAATTATCATTTATGCAATAATTTTGACACCAAATGGCCACAACCGGGTCAGTGGCCACAACCGGTACACCTACTATACGTGTGTTTTAATGAGTGATTGATTGATCCTTTTTGAGGTATCTACGAGTACATAAATTGGTTCGTCACTTTATAATATTCAAAATATCACAAGGAAATATCAAAGTCAAAAAATACATTCTAAGATAGGTATTCTATAACTCGCATAAACAACATCGAAGCATTTTCAAAATACGAGTGCCCCATCTAATTCCTAAATACATTGTAAGATGTAAGGTGGTATAAAACTGGCGAGAGCAACATTGAAGCAACGTTGTATAATTTTGTCTGATGTCAACACAAGTTTATCTTCAAAATACTAGTGCCCCATCTAATTCCACCTCGCTAATGTACCCCAGGCATAACAGAGGCGTGGTTAGACAACCTATGAGTACCTAGACTTGTTCCAATCCAGTCTCTTGGCTTTCGTGTTGTAAGCCGGAGGAAACATGAAACTAAATATCGTTTGTAATAGCCAACTTGAATTTATGATCGTAAATGAAAATGAACCGACCAAAGGCATACTGTCGCGAACTATGGAATTTTGACGTGGGTGACATAGTGTTTTAATGTTTGTTGAATTTCATTTTTTCTTCTTTCGCAAAAACCAAATACATTTAACTAAAAAATTGAAACCACGTAGTCCAAAGATATATAATAAGAATTAAATTTCGGATAAATAAGATTACATTATAACTTTATCACACAGTAAATGTAATGAGGTGGTTTTGCATGAAAATTTAACATGAAAACGCATTTAAAAATTCTTAAACATATTTCGAAGGAAGCTTTCAAATTTTATTTCGCAAATTATAATGTATTTATTTATTCTATTTCGCTGATTGGTATTTAGCTTCGTGGGCTTATACTGATTTTAAATTTTAATGTACGCGAGATACTTTGTATCCACTTCTACTTGTATAATATAACAAAAGCTGAAATCTAGATTTAAACGTACGGAAGTCACGTCTGAGACCTTCAGACGGCTGTAATTGATCCATAAAATTGGTTTGACTAAACTATGGTTCACTAAACGGACTAAATGAATGAAAAAGAACAATATTTAAATACATTTTCCTTTAATTTTCCGTACTTAGAAGGGATAGTAACTACAGGAATTCGCGGTTGACATTTCATTGGATGACGGATACGTTGGTCACTTTGTGGTTGGGTGTTTTTTTTTAATTCCTCAAAGCTGTACCACAGGAAGACTGTAAAAATTAGTTCACGGCGACGAAACCTATTAAAAAAATAAGAACGATGAGGTAGAACTTGAAGTGTCGCGGTTTAACATGTAGAGGTATGAGGAATGGTAATTGGTTACATGGATATTCCTTTGTTTAAAACATTTACTTGAGGAAAGAGGAAACCGAAGAGACATCCGATATTGACTAACATAATAATTATGTACATTATTGTAGCTTGATAGATAATTTTATCGGTAGGCTTTAGACATAAACGAGACACACCAATAAATAATTATGATTTGTACTTAGTATTTATCACGTTGCCACTACAATACTACACATAACATTATGGAATTAGACTACTAATAATAGTCATGATTTTGATTTGAATATAATTATTGAATTTGAATTGATTTTTGTTATATAATACTGTAGTTTCACTGTAAGTTTTATCTAAGAACCAATTGAATTAAGAGAGAAAAACCACAAAGTAAATAGAATGTTCACTGAACTAAGAAATTGGATGAAGCCTGTAACAATAGCCGATAAATAGAACGTTTAATAGAGCAATCAATTAAGACTCAAAAGGAACGTGACCGTAGACGAAACACAACAGAAAGTATAATCCCAGGGATCTTCTAATACATCCATGTATAATCCAAATAACTTGTAATATTCTATTCATTGTCAATTTTGAAATTACACATGAAATGATTAAGCGTGAAAAATTACGACCACATTTAATTTCGATTATGTCGACACATGTTCTCAAACGTCTCTACGATTAGTTGAAATTTCGCGAAAAAAATATGTACAATACCACCTTATTATTCGATTCTGGTCAATGAACTTTTTATATGGCACAGCTGTTTCTTTTCGTGAAATTTCAAAGTCGTAGCATAAAAGTTGAGAAGAGCTGCGGAAATGTGGTAAACTATTATTAATTCATAATCTTATAAGTACTTATTTTTACGAGTCCATAGGAGGCGAGATAAAATGTACATTTTATTTTATCAATAATAATATAGTTTAGCTACTATTTCTCTAAGACATACATGACTTTGTGATTTTAACTGTTTTTTTAATATTTAAAATACCTACTAACAAGGAGGCCAACTGACAAACTGGATAACAATGTGACAGCTAAGTAGCTAGGAATTAGGATCGCCTTGAACGAAGCAGGTCGTAAAATAGGTACATCCCTGGCTTGAATAGCAATGGCTCCGACGAACGATTTGAGCAACGGTGTTATTTTATTGGTAGGTAAGTTTAGGAAGTCAAATATGAATAAATTCTGTATTATTAATGCAAAAAAAATTCCATACAAAAATAAAAAAATAAATTATTGTACCATTATAAATAGGTACATGTTTCTATGTTAATAGTGATAACACTCATAACATATACCTAACAATAGTAAGCCGTTTTTGACAATAATAAGGATGATATTGCATTATCCTTAGGTATTATATGTGTAGACATAAAATTAACATTTTACTCTAATTTCAATAATAAGGATATACATTTTATGTTCAATCAACAATCATTTAGTAGGTAGGTACTAGGGTATTACTTGCGAATCGGCACAAGAATAGTCAAAATGAGAAAAGCAATTCCATTTTTGTCCACATCTATGTACTTCATTAATATATCTATGATTTTTCATATATGGCAGCTTGGCCTAGCAGTACGTAAAAGGATATGCAATAAACTGACACAAGTGGTCTAGTTCATTTCTATAGCGGTAGCTAGATTAAATTTTAAATAAGTTAGCATAGAAAGAGAAATCTGTGAAGAAATTGATCCAGTTGTTTAAGTATAAAATGTAGTTTGGAGATATTACTACATAGTATAAAGCAAAACCGTTATTTATGTGTGTATCCGCTTATGTCTTTCAAACTACACAACATATTTCAATGCGGTTTTCACTATCGTTTAGAACATTTCTTCTGGAAGGTTTATACAGGGTTATTTCTAATCAATAAGCATCCTCTTAGGGGCTTATTCTGTGCATCAAAACTAACAACTTTTGTTCTACGACTTTTAATACTTAATTCTCAAAAAAAAGTTAGTTTATTGAATCAGGCGTTACTTTGCGAAGTTCATCTTCAAATTCTTGTTTTGAATAAATATTTAGTGTATTTCCGCTCTGTCGTAGTCATATAAGTTAAGGGTACCATTCAAAATCCAAATTAAATCACAAACAAAATCAGTAATTAAAAAATGGTTAGGTTAGGCTTAGGTATGTTTACCTGAAACAAAATTATAATTAATCCGTTAAAAATAATAAAAAATAATTAAACCTGTAACAAAAATAGTGATTAGTGATCTGTTTAAAAAATGTAGTAAACCTGAAAATATTATTTAATTAATATGTTAAAATTACAAATATAATTTATTTATAAAAAATGGTATAAAATAGTTGAAAAAATACTTAGTCAATAAATAGCACCCCTATTCTTACTGTACTCTATTCGACACGTGTTTCGCCTCTGAACGAGGCATCTTCAGGACGTGTTGACTCTTCGAGCTCACTCGCATCGAGTTGCTGAACGATCAAACTACCGTCACATCGCCTTTACTTCGGTGCTTCACGACGAGTATTAAGAAGCGCCGGCGCGGTGAGCCGTCATTCTTGCGAGTGAGCTCGAAGAGTCAACACGTCCTGAAGATGCCTCGTTCAGAGGTGAAACACGTGTCGAATAGAGTACAGTAAGAATAGGGGTGCTATTTATTGACTAAGTATTTTTTCAACTATTTTATACCATTTTTTATAAATAAATTATATTTGTAATTTTAACATATTAATTAAATATTATTTTCAGGTTTACTACATTTTTTAAACAGATCACTAATCACTATTTTTGTTACAGGTTTAATTATTTTTTATTATTTTTAACGGATTAATTATAATTTTGTTTCAGGTAAACATACCTAAGCCTAACCTAACCATTTTTTAATTACTAATTTTGTTTGTGATTTAATTTGGATTTTGAATGGTACCGGAAATACACTAAATATTTATTCAAAACAAGAATTCTCAAAAAAAAGTTGTTGTTCCATAGAAAAATATCGTTCACCCGCGATAAAATGTATGGAACAGAATTTTTTTTGAGTTTAGACAAAAGTCGCAGAACAAAAGTTGTTAGTTTTGATGTACAGAATAAGCCCCTAAGAGGATGATAGTTGATTAGAAATAACCCTGGATATAATTCATTCGTATCCGAGCGAAGCTGGGATAGGCAGCTAGTTTTATCTAAAATAATAACCTGAAGAGAAAATGTTAGAGGTAAATAAATAATAAAGTATTATAAACGATAATAAAGTAATAGGTGAATAAATAATTTAGACATCTTTTGTACCTATTTTCGCAATCGCACGAAAATCAGCTGTATACATTTTATCGAAAGCCGTTGAACTTTTATACGGCAAGGCTAATTTATAAATTGGCTAATTAATTTGACTAAACATAGTCAAAGTCAAGAGTCACAAGATACAATGATTATACAAGGGATACTCGTATGCAGGTACTATTCCCCAAACTGGGTACAATAAAGTACCCGTATCTTGGGGCCTAGGCATTCTCGATATGTGAATGGGAATGTGATTAAAGATAGTGATAAATATACTAAATCCCAGTGGTATTCTCTATAGTAAAAGATGTTAATAATGAACCCTTGTAGTGCATTGCAAAACAGCACCTCGTCTGTACAAGATAAGTAAGTATTCAAGGGTGTTGATCGTTATACGAATACCTTTTTTGAAATATTCATTTGAATTATTTTGAAGATTTGCTCTGAATCACATATATTCTGTCTGCCTGATAAGTAAAGAAAAGAGGAGAGTACTGCCGAGACATAAATTAAATAATAACGGGAAACTAGTCAATGTGTGAGCAAATAACAGTGTCGCGTGCTGTGATTTTGCCGTGCTTAATTATTTATTACATTAATTGACTTGTGACATTGGCGTTATTAATAAATGATTGGTATTTGCGCATTTAATAAACAAATAAATAAATAGATTTAAAGATGAAAATTCCTACCCGATTGAGGAAATTACTGTTGCCTACAACAAAGCGGTAAAACCTTCGACAGGAAAAAACTGTAGTCTTGTGACAAGTAAGGAAGTTAACTAAAAGCAAACATATTGTTGTTCCGTGATTTATTTTGTCTTCTTTTTAGTGTACGGTTTTGGTAAAATGGCATAACTTTGATATCTCTGTAGCATGTACAATATAGATACGCGGGTATCTGCCGCAAGAGGGCGATTGCGTTGTGAGCCAGCTCTCATTGAAATAAATGTTTTTTTAATAAATTTACACCCTATCTCCAAAAAACAGTGATATAAATAAATAAATTATATGTTTAAATATGACGATACTAGGCCAAAAGATGTGATTCAGACCATCATTATTAATAATTTTTACTATGATGCCAACCTAGAATTCAATAGGCCTCATAGTAAACGCTGTTTATAATGATGGCTTGAATTACCAGTTTTGGCTTAGTACACTTTTCCCTGTAATCTTGTAAAATTATGCAAAAAATCCGGACGGCGTAAGAGTACTCTAGGAAATAAACATTTCGTAGTAGAGGCAGTCCACCAGTGAATTTGTTCTATGAAATTATCATTAAATAATTCTAAATATAAAACAGTACTATTTAGGGTATTTTTATTAAGCTACGCAACAGCGGGCTAAACTACGTCATCAAGAGAACAAATATGAATTCTGTGGCCACCTCTATTTACAAGCAATTTTTCGCTCATTTAAGCCAAACTAAGAATGGTAATTTTAATAATTATGAATAGTAGGTAGGTACTTATACGTGTAAGCCGTGGTGGTCTAGTGGTTGTAACGCTGGCCTGTCATTCCTGAGGTCGTGGGTTCAATCCCGGTCCCGTACCAATGAGTTTCTTTAGAACTAATGTGCGGAATTTCACACCACTGGCTTTTCGGTGAAGGAAAACATCGTGAGGCAACCTGCATACGTCCGTAGAAGAAATTCGATGGCGTGTGTGAATCCACCAACCCGCATTGGGCCAGCGTGGTGGATGTGGCCCAATCACCCTTCATGGGTAGGCCTACGTCCTGCAGTGGACTATTAAAAAGGCTGGTACAGTACAGTACAGTATCTGGATGAAAGATACAATTTTCGTGTATTGAAATAGCTTTATTTTGGCAGCTAAGATGACGTAGAGTGCTAATATATCATTCGATTTGCTATCCCTGGCGCAAGCCCAACTTGAATTTGGTTATTTTTTCATTTTCTTTATTTTGCTAAAATATTATGTGAAATAAACAAATACTCGTACATCAGACTTTTTAGGTACGTATTATTGTTTGTAGATTGAAAAAAATATAAATTGAAAGAAATACATTTTTTGCCTTTTTGACCCAACTGTGAGTAATACATTATATACTACAGCTGTTAAAATAACTTCATAAAAAATACCTGGCTTTCTATCACAGTTCTAATTAAACATGTAAAGACATAGAAGAAAGCTTTTTGCTCTAAGACTTTGCAAAACAAACATGAATATTGTATAGGTACATCCGGTACTAGAAGAACCATTATTAATATCGGGTGTAAAATACTACCAAAAATTCAATAGCCAGCATAAAAATAAGATTAAGTTTAAACTTATCGTTGTCAGTCTATTAAAACTGTCAGAAGATCTTTGACATTGTTTATCGGTTAAAGTAACTGTTAAATACTAAATATGTAGTAGGTATAAACAATGATCTAACAATCCTATCATAAATCAATAATTTTTGCGTAATACCTACCAAATCAAACCTTATTACATAAGTTAAGGTAAAAACAAAGATTAATCAGTGCTTTTATGGTTTTGTTATTGCCTAGAAAATAAAGGTAGGTATAAATAATATTAGTGCCGTCTCCGATACACCTGTTCTCTTGACTTTTGATCAGAATGTGAGTCATTTTCACGAACCGAGCAGTTTTTCGGCGATATCAGGTTACTAGCCGCGGCCACCTGGCCGGGCATGTGGCTATACAGTATGTTTTGCTAGGAAAATGTTTGACGATAATAAAACTAGAGTAATTATTTTTCGCAAAAAATGGCAAAACCGCCTTCCATCTTGTACTAAAATTCGAATATTTCGCTCGAATTGTTTACATTATTGTTGATTTATCAAAAACGGTTTAGCCGATTTCTGCCCTTAACCAGGCTATGGTATGAGCATTTCCCACATCGATTTTAGGAGTTTATTGCCAGGTTTTGGTAAAGAATCAACCACAAACTGTCAAAAATGCCCATAAAAATATTATCTATGGTCTCAAAAAAAATAGCTTGAAACGGAACGCAAATGTCACTTTGACAGCCATTTTTTTCCAAGGTCGGTCGTTTTTGTAAAATGTACGGTGTTTGTTATTCATAATGGCGAATCAGAGAGAGATAAATCGTATGATTTTTTGATATATTGTAGAATTTGAGTTTTTCTAATGATATGTGCATAAATTATTGATAAATACTTGAATTTTTTTGTGATATCACAAAATAAAACATGTGGGATACCGTACAGCCTTAGCCTATGAAGAGCCCAATTCTTGTGGGCGTCATATACCCGTAGCCCCGTAAATTGAAAAAAATGTTTTGGATACCAATTTTTGGCGCGGGTTTTCTATCTGGTTTATTCATTATCATTTTACATTATAAGTTACGTAGACATTACGTTTTGTTTTATCGAAATATACATTTTGGTTAGTGGTAAACTTCTCTCTCTTTTGTATAAATATATACAAAAGTCAACGTCTAGACAGGCAACGGAATTATGTTTTCCCACAAGTTTTTTTCAGTTTTTCAGCTGCTTTTCTAAATATAACTGATAAAATCTCAAACTAGACGTAATTATTTATACAAGTCTATAAAAATATTGCTATTACTGCTTGATTTGATCGAGGCCTGGTTAAGGGTTAAATGGGACTACCTTGGAGGTATACCCTTTTGAACTAAAAAAGAATTTTTCGATTCGGTTCACAATTGGCGAAATTATCGATGTTCATCGTGCACAAAATTCGGATATTTCGCTCGAACTGCTTACATTATTGTTGTTTTTTTCAAAAACGGCTCAGCCGATTTCTTTAAAATTTAAATGGGACCACCTCGGGAGTTTACCCTTTTGAACTAAAAAACAATTTTTCGTTTCGGTTCACAATTGGCGAAATTATCAATGAACATACACAAAAAAAAAGATACATACACACGAACATAGAACCTCCTCCTTTTTGGAAGTCGGTTAATAAAAACTAATAGAATTCTAATGCAAGTGTCAAATTTCGGTTTTTTTTTAATACAACTGTCAAAATTGTCAAATACTCGTATGTATTAAAATTTGGTGCACCTAGGTATTAGTCTTTTTTGCAATAAATTCACGAAAGTAAACGGCTATTTATTTTAAGCTAGAAATAGTAAGAAAATGTCAATGGGATTGCTCTGGTTCTACTACCATACTACTATTTTGAGAATATTGTAAGCCATAACTCACATACAATACAATATGTTTAAATGCTGGGGTGAGGGCAAAACATTTTGGGCACGACAGAAAAATTGAAAACAAAATTTAATTAGTTCATCTATTATAGTCTGTTATTCGGTATTCGGCATCTAATTTTCAATGGCAAAAATACGTTTATATGTTTTTATTCACACCGACATAAAAATAGGAAGCAATACGATTGCTCTACATAACCGATACTCATGAGAGAACAGTTTAAGTTTTGAGAAACTAAAACAACTTATACGGTGGTTTCGGACACCCTGGATTTACTCATATGCAAATGTAGTGCGGTCGGTGTATTTGTTGTATTAGTTTACATTCAGAGGGGCAGACGGTGGACCTTGTTTTCACGGTTCTCGCGTTCAATATTCAGTATGAAACTGTATACACTTTGAGGCGATCGAAACGTGGACCAAAAATTGTGTATGAGAAAGTAACTTTGGTTAAGTAGGTAGGTATCTATTGCACAGTTACTGCACCTAGCAAGTTACTTAGGTACCTAATAAGTTGATAGATTATCCTTTATTACTAACCCCGATAAAATAAAAGAACATCTAGCAGTTTATTCAGTTTTTAGAATTACTTAGAACAGTGATTCGATATTTTTAAACAATACTTTTTCTATTCCAACACATTCGCCCACATGGAAAATTACGTTTCTCCAAACAAAAGAGAAAGGCTTTTCTAGCTGAAATGTCAACTTAGACGTTGTAGATTCTACCTACATATAAGGACATGGTAGCTACTGTTATAAACTTGGTATTTAATGATAAGCTGCCCCTACAAAGTCACCATCAATTACTATCCAAGATCGTTTTTTCAAGCACGCAAAAAAATTTGTTCACTCCTTTACCAATTTATCCTTACAGCTTGCAAACGATAATACTAAACAATTTCTAGAGATGGTAGATTTTTTGTTCAGAAAACGTGACAGTGGCTCCTTCAACCTCCTTACCAATAAGTTTGTCGCACTGAGTATGCCAGGTGGCAGCAAAATGACATCTGCAGGACCCGACTAACCAGTTGTTTGGCACTAGCCGCCAGGAGACTGACAAAGATGAACAGGGAAAGAGCAAGGATTTAAGTAAAGTGCGATCAAAAAGCAAACGAGATGTAAAAATATACTAATAAAAAGAAACCGATAAGATATAGAGTTATAATAAAATAATATACTAGGTAGTACTACGAATAGTAGTTTACTTAATTTATTTAGTTTATTGAAGAAATTGTCTATGTGCGTGTGTTCTCTAGCAACCCCCAAACGATGAATTCAAGTGTGGGGCTATAAGTATGAATGAGTGGGCGTCATTTATTTATCTCTATAAACGCATAGTTTTTCTATATCTAGCAATGAACTTTTGAAAAAAAAATTATAAGAGTAAGACTAGACCTGTATCCAACTAATTTTCTATCAAAGCTTTCTTGACACAAACCTACTAGATACATACAAAATTGTGCTTAAGCAAACATTTGTAAATTATGGCAAGCATTTAATGCCTCTGCGGCCTTAAATTGAGTACCTAGATCCTGTGATTTATCAACTCTAATAGGCATTATAAAACTGCTTCATTCATAAAGCCTTTGGTGTCAAAAGTCGTGGGCAGTGACCCTTCGGCCCACACTTATTTCGACTCTGTAAATTCAACGTGCCTTATGATAAAATCCCGCAATTACGTTGCTGCTGCTGCTACTTATTATAATTAAATAAAAAATGTGAACTGTTCACGTGCATTGCTTGTATAGAAGCGGTGGGAAAAACGGCATCTAACGTTGTTGTTGACTTTGTTGAGATGCTTATATCCATAAGTCTTATATCAAATAATGATTAAATTTTTCTATAAAATACCTACTCGAGTACAAATAGTTAATTTCACTACTCGATCACTTTTATAATGACTAATATAATATAAGAAATATTATACGCCAATTTAGGTTACTATTATTATTATTTTTAATTATGTATCTAATAGTAGTAAATTCAAAATAATTATGTTAATCTTAATTTTATTTTTCTTTTTAATTTTCTCTTGGCGATCTGTTTAAAATTGGGAGAAACAACTGGCTTTAGAAATAAAGTTGTGAGACTAGTTCGGAGCCAGTGGAAGCAATTAAGTTATTGTCAACTGAATCAAACGATTAAATAAATAAACATTTGAATTTTATACCTACATATAATTATGATATATTTAACAAAGAATTTATGAGACGGTGACATATTCATTGAACAGGTAGGACGGTACTTTGCAGGCATAATAGCGCAGAGACTGGGGCGTATTCAATTACTTTGCTACTAGACGAGAGTTCGAATTATACGTATAAAATGCCTGCCGGTGAAGATACACATAGGAAATCAATTATATAAGTCAATATTATGCAATCATATCAATGTAACAGGAATATTTCCAACCGGCTTCTAAAAAGGTAGAGGCTCACAATTCATCTGGTTATTTTTTTGTTTCAATGTTATCTTATTTGTCTGCCACTTATAGGACGAATCACGTGATTCATTTTTAGGGTTCCGTACCCAAAGGGAAAAACGGGACCCTATTACTAAGACTTCGATGTCCTTCTGTCCGTCTGTCTGTCTGTCTGTCACCGGGCTGTATCTCATAAACCATGATAGCTAGGTAGCTGAAATTTTCATAGATGATGTATTTCTGTTGCCGTTATAACAAAAAATACTAAAAAGAGAATAAAATAAATATTTAAGAGGGGATCCCATACAACAAACCTGAATTTTTAGTCGTTTTCGTTCTATATTAATAATGGTAACAGGTAGATGCTTGAAATTTTCACAGAATATTTAGTTTTATATTCAATTCAATAATAAATAATAAAATTAAAATAAAATAAATATTTAAAGGTGGCTCCCGAATACAGTACGGAACCCTCTGTGCGCGAGTCTGACTCGTACTTGGCCGATTATTTAATTTAATTTAACCATACAAAAGTGTTCAGTAAATATACAACAGCTGTTTACAGTAATAACTCCTAATCTTTGCTGTTTTTACCCATCCCATCACTACATAGTGTAAAACAAAGTCGCTTCCCGCTGTTTATCCCCATGTATGCTTACATCTTTAAAACGACGCAACGGATTTTGATGCGGATTTTTAAAATATAGAGTGATTCAAGCGGGAGGTTTACATACACCTGTGCGAAGCCGGGGCGGGTCGCTAGTCCTTACATAGTATAAAATAAAGTCGCTATTTTCGTTTGTTTGTTTGTTTGTCTGTATGCTTAAATCTTTAAAACTACGCAACGGATTTTGATGCGGTTTTTTTTAATGGATAGAGTGATTCAAGAGGAAGGTTTATATGTATAAAAATTCCCGAAATTCCTACGGGAACGGGCACAACGCGGGTAAAACCGCGGGGCGCTGCTAGTTATAGTTTATAATAAAGGAACTCTAGCCCGATTACAGTATTATATATCATTATCACGTGGCTGCCGTGAAGTCGTTAGTATTTGCCGCTTGTAGCAATAAAAAGTGCATCGGCTGAGGCGCCGACGCCGTGCCAAGGTTAGAAAAATATTTATTCGTGTTATTACAGCTAAACTCTGCTATCACGAATAGAACGAATGCCAGTCGCGCGAACTGAAACGGGAAATGTTTATATATTATATCAATAGATAGCAGGGAAACGCTGGATGCAAGCCTCTTTTAACAAGAATACTATAAGTAGTAGATAGACCAGATAGTAGGTGTTTTGTGTGTTTCTACAAACGGCGGACTAGACAATTATTGAATTAATTATCATGAGCTAATTTTACTATCACTACATAGTATAAAACAAAGTCGCTTCCCGTTCTGTCTGTCCCTATGTATGCTTATATCTTTAACACTACGCAACGGATTTTGATGCGGTTTTTTTAATAGATAGTATGATTCACAAGGAATTAAAAAAAAAAATATATTTTAATTTATAGTGAATCCTACACTAGGTTTATCTCAAAGAGTTATTTTTATGATAAACATTTCAAAAATTCGTCGCGGATGCAGGACTCGAACCTCCGAAGACGCAAGGTTCGAGTCCTGCTTCCGCGACAAATTTTTGAAATGTTTATCATAAAAATAACTCTTTGAAATTAAATAATTATGTACATATAATACACCTGTGCGAAGCCGGGGCGGGTCACTAGTTCCTGTATAAACCCTGAAACCCTCATAGCGTCACAGAACAATAAAAATCGGCCAAGTACGAGTCGGACTCGCGCACGGAGGATTCCGTACTGTATGTATGGGAGTTGGGAGCCCCCCTTAAATATTTATTTTATTTTAATTTTATTATTAAGTACGAGTCGGACTCGCGCACGAAAGGTTCCGTAGTGTGTGGGAGACCCCTTAAATATTTATTTTATTATAATTTTATTATTTATTATTGAAGTGAATATAAAACTAAAGATTCTGTGAAAATTTCAAGCATCTACCTGTTACCATTATTAATATAGAGCGAAAAACGTCTAAAAAATCAGGTTTGTTGTATGGGAGCCCCCCTTTAATATTTATTTTATTTGGTTTTTAGTGTTTGTTGTTATAGCGGCAACCGAAATACATCATTCGTGAAAATTTCAGCTGCCTAGCTATCATGGTTCATGAGATACAGCCCGGTGATAGACATACAGACGGACATCGAAGTCTTAGTAATAGGGTCCCGTTTTTCCCTTTGGGTACGGAACCCTAAAAAAGTGAGTTGTTTCATACAATACCTACTATAAAATAAGTGCATCGACTATATTTAGGGAATGGCTGACTTTTTGCATTTAGTGATATCGATTAGTACAATGACATCCTAGAATAAATGTCCAGCGAGAGGCTACTGCCCAGCAGTGAGCCTTCGATGGCTGAGGCTGAGATGCTGATGATGATCATTTTGAACTGCATAATATATGGTTCTGTAGACTTGCAACACAGTTTTATTTATGACGTCAACAGCCCGTATAATGCAGTAGCAGTAGTAATTTTCCCGTAAGCCTTATAGGGTGAAATCCCGCTGCTCTGGTATGCGCTGGGCGATGTAAAGCAATTATAGAAGGGAAAATCTCAGAGTAATATCAGGGATTTTTATGAATTGTTGGATTTTTTTGAACTTCCCCAATAGGTAAAGAATCCCCAATAGGTAAAAAAGAAATCTCATTTTGTGGCTACGATGTTAGGTCTTGTCAAAGTCATACTGAACTGTTTTCTGAGGTCACTGATAAACTAGGAAAGAAACGGAAATCTATCTCTTATATCTAACTTCCATTTCATTGATAACAGTATGATGAGAGCTCAAAATATTGCATTGATTTTTGAACTGCATATAGTTCATCGGTTAACTTAAATTTTATGTATGCCTTACGTAGAGTATTACAAAATGTAGAGCTAATTACGATTCGCAAGAATTCGTTTCCAATCGTGTTTTGTTACAAAAGCCGATGTTTTAGCGTTAAAGCATGGCTGAAGCTAAATATTTAGAGCGAGTGTGTGTGGGCCGGACCACAGTCGCCAGTCTTTGTCGGGAATGTGGGTCATTACACCCGACCCCAATAGGGAAGCGTTTCGCACTTGCAGAAATTCGGATCTTTGTGAGATGCAGTACGAAATATGGAATCTGTAATAGGCTTCATGACTATAAAAATATAATTAGTCCGTCAGAAGACTATGAAAAAATGTTAGACACGTATTTTTCCTTTCGTCAATTCAACAAACATTTATGAAGACATATCCTATTAAAGTTCCGCGTGACGTCACAAGTGCCATACACAACCCCCACTCCCAAATTTTGACAAGGTTTATCTTTGTCATTTGTTGTTTGATTGACAAAAAATAAAATACTTGTCAATTATTTTTGATAATCTAACTCTCGGACTAATTGAAACAATGTTTTTTTACCCAGTCATCATGCCTATTGTTCTGAGGGGTTAGTCCAGGTTTACACGTAAATTGAAACTACAGTTGTTTCCGTATGGCTCTATATATTTTTGTACAGCGCCCCTGGCGGAAACGAGGAAGAACTAACCAAGATGTATGGAGCCACACGCGAACGCGAAAGTTTAAGTAAACTACGCAAAATCTGGACTAAGGGCTCTGTTTCGCTAGTTGACTTGTTTACTTCTCTGCAACTGAGAAGAAAGAGAAACAAGCGAGTATAGTCATATTTACTTTAAGGTATTACATTTTTAACCAACAACACAAAACGACGGAGTGTTTTAAGTTTGCCGTGTCTTTGTATGTGTGTCTGCGTCTGTAGCATCGTAGCTCTCAAACGGATGGACCAATGTTTTTAGTTTGAAAGGTAAAGGAAACTCTTTGCTGTGTTTCATCGAAATCGGTTCAGTCATGCGAAAGTTGTATCGTTTTTCAGATTTATTGTGCTTTTTAAATTTTAAATTTAATCTTGTCGTTCTGCCAACCAATGATTCTGTTTTTAAATGTATAATGTTTAAATGGCAATAAGACCTTGAATTACTAATTTGGCAATTGGAAGGGGTTTGATTCGAAATCTATACATCTCTCTGATACAATGATAGTAAGTAGATGCAGACATAGAGACTTGCTAATTCGTTATGGTCTATTTTGCTCTGAATACGGTATTGGAACCTAGAATCCAAATCTATTCAGACAAAGTAGTGCTCGAATGGAAACTCTTAATTTTATAAATAATCGTCCCAAGTACGAGTCGGACTCGCGCACGGAGGGTTCCGTACTGTATGGGAGCCCCCCTTAAATATTTATTTTATATTAATTTTATTATTTATTATTGAAGAAATATTCTATGAAAATTTCAAGCATCTACCAGGTACCGTGTAAAAATTCAGGTTTGTTGTATGGGAGCCCCCCTTAAATATTTATTTTATTTTGTGTTTAGTATTTGTTGTTATAGCAGCAACCGAAATACAGAAAATTTCAGCTGCCTAGCTATCATGGTTCATGAGATAAAGCCCGGTGACAGACAGACAGACGGACAGACGGACATCGAAGTCTTAGTAATAGGGCCCCGTTTTTCCCTTTGGGTACGGAACCCTAAAAAAGGTAGGTACAAAGAGCTATTATAAAAGCTTGAGTACAATATTCTTACTTAATAAAAAAATATAGGGGGAGAGACGTGGAAGAAGGACCTTCACCCATCTGATAACCAGATGAGACATACTTTTTAGGGTTCCGTACCCAAAGGGTAAAAACGGGACCCTATTACTAAGACTCCGATGTCCGTCTGTCTGTCACCAGGCTGTATCTCATGAACGGTGATAGCTAGAACGTTAAAATTTTTATGAAATGTTATTTACATACAAATAGGCCTGTAATACCAACCCGCACTGGGCCAGCGTGGTGGATATAATAAATATAATAAACAAACATTTGGGACATCTTACACACGGCCTCTGACCCCAAACTAAGCAAAGCTTGTGATATGGCTGTCAGAGACTGATATACTACTTATATATTTTTAAATACATACTTATATAGATAGTAACTAAACTAAACCCAGACACAGAGCAAACACATAAATATTTGCCCTGGGTGGGGATCGAACCCACGCCTCTTTGGCCCAGTAGTTAGGGTCACTAACCACTGAGCCACCGAGGCAGGCCCAATCACCCTTCTTGAGTAGGCTTACGTCCTGCAGTGGACTATTAAAAAGGCTGGTACAGTACAGTCCTGTAATAGCTTGCCTATCGAAAAGTGTGACCAGATATCCAATAACATTCACAAAATAAACCAACCAAAGCATGTCAATCAAAATCAATATGAAAATCAACACAACGTTCTCACAGCAGTCACAGCAGGCTGGGGTCGGCGGCATTTCCTGAATGCGTTATATTTACCGCGGCTTCATTGTGTCCATAAATGCCATGGCACCATAAATCGTGGGCCATGGAGAGACATTGTACGATATAATATACCCACTTGTAAACTGGATACAGAGTATTGCTTTTCAAAGAGCAGATTGAAAGAAGTGCGCTGTATGTTGTTTTTAAACTTTCGCGATTTGAACACATTATTATTATGTACTACGGGACTAATCGCGCACTATAATTACGAGTCTACCTGTGACCACGGCCGAGTTGCATCGATCGTGGTCACGGGTACACTCATGATGAACGGGATGATGAGGTAATTATTTATCTCGTAATTTTAGTGCGCGATTAGTTCCGTAGTACATAATAATAAAGTGCGCTGTATATCCCTATTATAAATCCGAAAGTATGTTTGTTAGTTTATTGGTTTGTTCGTCTTTCACGCAGCAACGGAGCAATGGATTGACTCGATTTTTGGCATGAACTTGGAAGACGGAAAGTGAAAAAAATATTTATTAGTTAAAAAGGGTATACTCCCAAGGACCCATTTAAATTTTACAGAAATCGGCTGATCCGTTTTTGAAAAATTTATAATAATGTAAACAATTCGTGCGAAATATTCGAATTTTGTACACGATGGAAGGCGGTTTTGCCATTTTTTGCGAAAAATAATTATACGATATCATATGACCCACTTGTAAGGCTGGATGTACACTAGATATATGCCAAGTCAAACTTAATGGCGTCTTAAAAACATGAGGCGAGTTGTTGCGTAGTAGCAATTTATTCATTTGTCAATTGCGCAGATTTGACATGATTGGCGCAGCTTGTATTGGTCAAATAAAATTTCTGGGCGGTTGTGATGTTAGTTACGAGCTGTGGATAACCCAATCTTGATTGTACCCAACACTTTGTACCCAAGTATTGTGCGACTTCGCACCTCGCGTCAAGTGGAGCGCCTTCTATATTCGTTTGGGTTTTCACGTAGGCTTTTACTAAAATAACCCTATTTTAGTAAAAACCTACATGAAAACCCAAACAATTAAAGGTACTTCACTATCACTACTTAGTATAAAACAAAGTCGCTTCCCGCTGTCTGTCCCTATGTATGAATATATCTTTAAAACTACGAATTGGATTTTGATGCGGTTTTTTTAAACAGATAGTGATTTAAGTGGAAGGTTTCTATGTATAATACACCTGTGGGAAGCCGGAGCGGGTCGCTAGTCTAAGAATAAAACAAATATTTGGTTATAAGTACCTATTATGCAATTACACCTGACGAGTACATCGTGGGACATGGAGAGTTATTTTAACACTAAGCTGGATGCACATCAGGTATAGTGCAGTCTTGAGCCTCGCTTCAGAAAGTGAAGCAACCTTGGACGTTTGGCCCTGCACGTATGTTTTTAAGAACCGTTCTAGAAATTAATAAAAACGAGCTGATGTAAAATAAATGATTCCGTTGTCAGTATATGAAATGGAACTCCTTCCACTTCATATACTGACAACGAACGGAATGAGAATGAATAATATGGAGATACGAGTATTTTAGAGTTAATTAAACTCTGGAGGTTTTTATGTACAGATATTGAAACTAAAGCATGTCTACACATCTATTCTTATTAGTTTATACTAATATTCGATAACTTATCTAGTCGCAAACCTGTATAATCCTTTTAAAAATGGAATTTTGTAAAGTATTCAAGTACAGTTGTAAAAACCACCACCGGTCACCCATCCGAAGATTGACCGTGCCGAACGTTGCTTAATTCGGTATTCACTAAGAAACATCACCACCAACACTATACACTAGTCAAACTACGCTCTAGGCGCTACAATACTATATAGATAACCCTTTATTGCTTACCCTAGTAACAACGTAGATAACACTAAATGGCTTAAAACTAGTGTAACAACTATAGTATAGCGTAGTGCCGTAGTAATAGTCATAAAGAGTACAGTAAAGGTGTAGAGAGCGGGACATTGACCTATATCGATAGGTCAACACAACATTGACGACGGTAAACGTGATTTTATGGGGTCTGAACATATATTTGGGTTTGTTTGTTTAGTTTCGTGAACATACATACGTTTTCTAAGCTTTTTTTAGATTTATGCCAATATAATACGATTTGTTATGTTTAAATGACTTTTAGGTTGGTAAAAATCTGTTATGGCGACTACAGATCGACAAGATAGCTTAGAAAAAATATCTGTACCAAAATGTTTCATGACGTTCGAGACCGTTTGATAAAATGTACCGAAGAGTTTTATAATTCTTTTTTCAATTTCAGGGTTGATCCAATTCAGCGGTAGACTGTCTGATAGAGAGATCTCAAATGTATGATTAATTAGTTTCAAACTTTAAAATTCCTCTAAGCTTAGCATAATCATGTTTCAAAACAAGTCCCCAAACGAAATATCACTCTCTACTTGAAACATTTACGATGGAAAGTGAAAAGATCAAATTATTTAGTACATCTATTTACCTATGCTAGAATGTCTGATAATAAAAACAGTAAATTAAACCTAATTCCTTTACAGCTTAGCGCCAATTTGGGTCAGAGATCACAGACCGTAACGAACGTGCGCTCACAATGGTATTGTGTGTAGCCAGACCAGTCTAAAACTAGATCTGAACTGTGCTTATGTTTGCTGTTTTTATCTGAGTATCTAAAGAAAAATATTTTAGGATATGTGTGTCTTAGGTGTAGGTATATTTAATATAATTCCCAGAGCGAGACAAGCGTCTCTGCTTGGCAAGATTTTCTTATAGCACGTTAGTTTTTTTTTTCTGTTCCGGCGCATAGGATATTCGATAACGAAATCAGGAGGGTATGAGGGAAGTAGGTATGTTAGTTTGGATGGTGCGAGAAGCGACGCCCAAACTGTGTTGTAGTCATCGCCTTTTCATTATACCTATATAACCAAGAGCGCGCAATTTGAGTGAAGTCTCACTTGGGTTAAACAGACCTAACCAAGTCTGGACCTAAAAGTGGGTACTGTTACGTTAAACAATTTTTTTATTCCGTGTACTTCAGCTGAGACTTGTATAAAACAGCCTATAAATGTTCAATGTAAATAAATAATCAATCAAATTTAATCATCTCATTATGATGATGATGAATAGTAATAATTCCAGGGCTGTCTAGCTGAGTACGTTCAGTGCGATCACATGTGTACAAAATATTGTACGAATTTGTGACTTCCTCTTGGTGGCCCTGAACCGCAGACATCGCCACAGTATTCAATATCACGATCTTACGTCATCTACGTACCAGTACTTGATGATTAAATATATAAATAAAACTGTTACATTCGCAACTTTGTTCTAAGAAATGTAGAGTCAAGCGGAGTTTCTGCGGTTGACTTTACTTTTAATGCGAACAAGTAAAGTAGTCGCAAATGTTAAGCGCAATCGCAATTACAAATGAGCTAAAGTTTTATTGAATCGAAATTGAATCGAATCGAATTAGGTAAAGTTAGAAACATCCGGCAAGTAAGTATAAGACAAAATCAGATTTAGTAAAGAGTTCAATTCTGACTTCTATTTTATAACATTAACCACCTCAAGTAAAAATAAGTACTACAAGTACCAGGTAAAAGTTGTTTTGCCGTGTGAAAAAATCTGGAGAGGATGACCCTTATCACTTATGCTACATAGGCTATAAAAATAGCCTAAGACCTATATTGTGACATTAAATATACCTACAAAAAAATGGTCAAGTTGTTTCGAAGGAGTTCGATAAAAACACTGTGATAAGAAATGTGCTTTTTATCGAATAAAATAAAAATATACTTAATATAGAAAATGTTCTCTATTGAGTAGATTATTTTTTATGGCCGACACTTTAAGCAACAGAAATTACACTGAGATAACTCTGAACTAATAAATAACTATAACTCTGAAACTGTTTTTGTCCTGACATTTTGCTCTTGGATCCGAAACTCTGTCACACATATAATGTTCTGAATTGATGAATAATTTTGCTCTAAATGAACATGATGAAAGATATATAGAAAACAGATCGATCACCAATGGATCTATCAGCGCGTTGAATTTTGTTCTTAGTGCAATCATTTTAAGAACTACAAACATCGGCACTTAGCAAATATACATACGAGTATTATAAAACAATGAAAGTAAATAGAGTTAGGTAAATATTGCGCTTAAGAAATTTTGGGGTATTGAAAAAAAGGAAGGTTTTTATCTATAAAAGCTACGATTTATCTATGAAAGCTACGATTCCTTAACTAATACCGTCAGGTTACCAAATAAGGTAATACATTTTCGTTCCTCTTATTTTTTCTAGTTGCTATGTAATATCAAGTTTTGACGTCTATTGACGCTAGTAAAATGCAAATATAACAAATATAATACTATAACGCAACTGAATATTCAGCGCATTTTTTTTGGCAACACTATATTTTAAAAGTAGATATGAAATGAAATGTCATTGGCTAAAAACAATAAAACTTACAGTAGGTGGTAGTAAAAGCTTCTATAGGTATGCTTAAATAGTAAGAGAACTTTAATTATAGTAAAATGTCTAGCAAAAGCTTCGATCTTCATCATTCATTTCATTCACCTTTAGGTTAATTTCAAAGCTTAGTAACCGTTCTATTTAAATTTCAATTAGAAGATATATTCGCTCGGGCCCTGTGAAATCAATGTCTAATAAAATACGTTTAGTTCCAATAAACCGTTGTCCATAAACGTGTATGGGCCTGCGAGTGTCATGGGAGAAATTTATTGCTTGCAGTCGGACCTCCATGAAAGGTCTACGATACTTCGAAACCCAATGGCTTGGACGTTTGGAAAACTGCTATTGGCTAGTATTAACTATCTTTAATTAAGTCTACAAGCCTATGTATTCTGTAAAGTATAACGTGGGTGTCTTAAATCTAGCTCTCTAATCAGGCAGTCGTGGGCGTCTGCCAATCTAGAGTTCTCAAAATAGATCGCCTTTACATGTAAGCGCGTTACATTTTGACTATTTTTGCTTTAAATCGGGCAGGATGTGAAAAATGCGAACGTACTGGTAATTTTGAATAGTTGAAGAGATAATTTTGTGTATGGTAATAACAAAACCTGTTCGAGAATTTCTAGACTAAACTAATAGTTTTTGAATACTTAAAAAATGAAAACTATAAGGTTATAAGATAAGGATGTGCTAAACGTTAAATTGAAGTTCTTAAGCAACTTTGGAATGTTCAATGAAGTTTTCGTTTTAAGTTTAAAAATACATTTTTCCTTTAAGTACTCAGTAGTGTCTTGACGCAGGATAGTGATGATGATAATTCTCCTTTTGTAGGGGTCAGGCTCAAGTACTTATGACATGATCATAAGAAGTAAAACAGCTTTCTATATGAATGGCCGCAATTGATCCTTGAGAATAGAATTACGAAGAAAGAGATCCGAGGCATTTCAGAAGGAAATGAGTATAGAGAACCGGACAGGTCAGGACAGGGATGCGAAAAGTTCTACTAACCCACCGCCGAACTGAAAAGCCATGGTGGTCTAGTGGTAGTGACACTCGCCTTACAATCGTGAGATCGTGGGTTAAAATCCCGGTCCCTACCATTTAGTTCTCGGGAATTTTTTGTTTGGTTTTGACACCACTGGCTTTTTGGTGAAGGAAAACATCGCGAAGAAACCTTGATATGTCAAAAAAGTGTGAAAGATATTCGATGGCGTATGTGAATCTATTACAAAAGACTTTTTAGTACAGTACAGTACCGCCGAACTGCTGTATGTATCTGATGATATCAAGATTCTGTTTGCTTGCAACAAATAGAGCATAATTATTCGTTGTTTCCGCTTGCCAAATGTGGCTTTGTTTAATTGTAAACGTTACTAATTGACATACATAAATTACGACCAAGCCAATTGGTTGGAGTACCTACCTTTAATAGCAATCATGGATAAGCTCTATATTATAATTAAAGCTCTATCTGAATGGATCATCTGATATTTAAGTTGATGTATCTGGATAGAAAGAAAGGTAGAAGAGAGCATTTTTAGACCTAATTAAAGAAAAGGTAGATAAATATATTTCAAATACACTAACATTTTAATACTTAATCTCATATTTTTCAAAACTCTATTTAATAGGACCTAAATAAAGGTCTTCTCACCCCATTCAATGGGCTCCTGACCTGTGAGCTCATGTTTGACCTGACATCACGTTATATTAGTCCTTATTTCAAAGGATTAAAGTTCAAAACTTGTTGACAGAACTTCCCCCGTTGATACAAACGTAAGTACCATGCTTTCTATATTTTCGGGGTCACTCGTACTTCCGCAGTGAATCATTCAATTGGCTATGAAAGCATGAATCAGTTACTTATACTCGTAAATAAACATTTATTTAGTGTATATCAAAATCTATGTCTTGATCAAAATATAAACTTATTTAGCTGCCCATCAATTTTACATGATGACTGGGTAAAATAAAAATCGGCCAAGTACGAGTCTGACAGGCGCACGAAGGTTTCGTACCATAATATTTTATATGAAGGCCCCACTTAATTTATTTTATTTTAATTATTTACTTAGTTTTGAAGGAAATATGTATCTTAATATTCTGTGAATAATTCAAGCATCTTCCTAATTAAAGTTATTAATATCGAGCAAAAAAAAAATACGTTTCTCGTAAATTATCCCCTTAAATATTTATTTAATTTTAATTTAACTACTTGTTTATTTTTAAAGTGAATATTCAAGTAGGTCATAAAATACAGCTTGGTGACAGACATACAGACGGACAGCGGGGTTTTAGTAATAGGGTCCCGTTTTTACCCTCTGGGTACGGAACCCTAAAAATAAATAATATAATTAGTCTGTTAGATAATAAAAAAAAAAAATAATAATTAAAATTTATGGATACGTGTTTTTTTTGTCAATCAAACAATAAATAACATAAATAAACCTTCTCAAAGTTCAGGAGTGGGGGCACGTGACGTCACTTCTTTTGTCAAAAGTCTATAACTTTTGTAGTCTAGTCGTGACGTTACGCGGAACTTCATCAATTTTTGTCTAATATTAATTCTCTATTTATTTTTGATAAAATCTATCTGACGGACTAATTAGGTATATGTTTTTAGTCATCTAGACCACAAAACAGAAGAATCTATCTAGCCTGTTATAATTTAACATAATAGTAACCACAAAAGTAGTAGATAAATTTGTTACCTAGGCAGCGCTCATAGCGTAGTTTGACTAGGATGTTTCCTAGCGATCACAGAGGGCATCGCTCGGCACGGTCTTCGGATGGGTGACTCGGCTAGCCAGTTCTTTATGGATCTCGGGTCTATATAAAATTTGGTTTGTAGGGTCGTCCCCGAAAATGGCAATGATTTTTTATTTGGTTCCGGCTGTTTTTAGCCGCTTAGCCATGTCAGAGGCCTTCTAAAAGGCTGCTGAAAACTTCTGACACCAGGAGTAGCTATAATATCCGGCCCTACTGTAGCTCGGATGAGACGGTATTTCGGATCTATTGTTTTCTAATCAAATAGTTTTTCATTTGCTTATCAATTTCATAGATTTGTACGTGCGTCATAGCAATTTTGTTTGAATTGCAATCAAGGGCAGCAGACAGATAGTAAAACTGACAATGTTGTCGCGGCGCTTGCAATGCCTTCATGAAATCTATTTGTGCTGCTGATGGTTGTGGATTCCACAATACCTGGTTGTTATGCCTATTGCTATAATAGAGTAAGGAAGAGAATATATTTTAAATATCAGAATTAATGATTTAGATTTTTAAAAATAATGATAAAAAATTGGCTAGTTAAATTCAGAGATAGATACATGTTTGCAAAGATTTTGTTATGGATGGAGAGGTGATGTCCTGTCTTTTCCCCACAAAACAGCATGGCGTATATGACGTTTACAGACAGTGACGTCATAGTCTGGTACCATCACTAAAAAGCTGTTCTTTGTCTAGTTATAAATTATGATAATAATAAGCCTATTATTTTTATTTACATTAATCAGCTTCATAGTTAGCTATTATATGAGAGCATGGAAAACATAATGTCAACTAGCTTATTGCAATCAAGTGCAGTTGATAGATAGTAAAACTAACAATGTCCCTATGTTGCGTGGCTTGCAAATGCCTCCATAAAATCTATTTAAGCTGCTGATGGTATCTGATTCCACAATACCTGATTGTTATGCCTTTTGCCATAATTCAAGGCCTGAATCATTGAGCCTGTTAGAGCATGGCTTAGTCTCGTATGATCTTCATGGGTCGTCATGGTGCTGAGTGCTGACGCCATCGGTAGACAAATTCAAGAGATTAGAATGGTTGCTGAGGTAGAACAGTTATTTGTTTATTTATTTCTGTAATTGTTTTGCTTTGTTCTATATCATGCCGATCATTTTAAAATTAACCTGTTTTCGTATTTTTATTCAAATATTTTCTGCGATAATCTATTAAAATCAAGCTCCAGTTATTAAAATATATTGATAAACACATAAGTAGGTTACTAATTTAGCGTCATAGTCTGACCTAGATTAAATGATAAAGCGTCTCGGGACAAAAGCCCGTTCCGCGTGCAGGTTCAAATCCTGCGCTCATGATTTTTTTTTTGCATTATTTATCTTAAAAAAAAATTGATAAATAACAAGTTGGTGTTGAAAATATCAGATATTTTTTTAATTCTTTTTTGGTTAATTTCGTTCTCAATTTAACCGAATATTTACCGTGATATACAAATCGCGGCGCCAAAATACCGTGTCATGACTTCACGATAGCACTAATTTAGTCCCTGATCGCGACCAGTAAATCCTTCTGCACTCATGATTTGAATTTAAAACCTCTATTTAATACTGACAGATTTATAACAGACCGTTCAAGCTACCTTTGCCCACCCATTGCCCATTTTACTACTGGGCTGGCTTGCAATATGTTTTATTCATGAGTCGTCTACTTACCTAGGCAACTAGGTATTTAGCCAGCTACAGTAAATCATGCTAAGAAGGTACAAGTACATCTCACAAATTGATTTTATTAGTGTTCATATATGGTAATGATTGAGCCTTAAGTAATTGTTAAGACTTTAATAGTATTGTTTAAGAGGCAATTGAGTTTTGCAGTTGTGTTATGTACTGTATGATATATTTTATTATGTTTTAGCTCCTGATTTAGTGTGATAATAAGCAATTTAACTGTTCTGCTACATAATTAAATGGTATATGATTGTCTTTCGACGTCTGTTGACAAGTGATGATAGCAATAGCAACTAGAAAACATATCGAATAAAGTACTACACTACTTTTTGACTAATTGTAAAACTCGAGCAACCTTCACTGTACAAAAGGCATAAAATTTACGTTGCCAGTGCAACGATGATATCACTTTTGAGATTACTTTCCTGGCCTCGAGTTGTTAAGCAGTTTAAGAAAAAAGTGATCAAAAAGTAATTAACCTACATAGTATAGCTTAGAACCCGTCGCAAACATAGAGTAGTCATCTATTATTCAATATACAAGTACATTTTCAAATACGTAAATTATTTGATTTACGAAACACATGTGTTTTCTAATCAGGAATATTGACTGTACTAATACAATTTCAGGGTCTACTTATATGTCGGTATATTCGAATCATCGTTTTGTGATGATGTTTCGACTAAGCTAACTGTGACTAAGCCCTTCTTGCCTTCAAGTCCTTGAGATTACGTCGAGCGGAGGTAGCCGGGATCTTCACGTCATCGACTAAAATAAATCAATGGTACAATCTGACATTGGATGGCGATTCTGTAATGTAGTCACGGTGGATGATTATGTAATCGATCAAATAAAAATGCAATAGCTTATATGTATCTTGCCTTATGCATAATGTGCATGCGGAATTCTGTAGCTTTATAAGACTAGGTACAAATAGACGTAATATAGAAGAATATTCTGAAGTTTAAATACTAACAAGAAAGATGAAAATGCCAAGATAAGAGCCAATCCAAAAATCAAAATCTTAGATATAACAATTGTTTGGTGGTTTTGAGTGGAATACACAGTTGGTAATATCTTAACAAAGCATTGTCCGGAAAACGATTTACAATTTGTTTAGTAGGTACATGTAAATGAGATAGGACCATTAAAAAGACTAAGACCTGAAAGAAATTTATTCTGAAAAAGAAATAACGAATAATAAATTCTACTCCAGATACTCCACAGTGAATTTAAACACAACTCAGACAAACACCGTGAATGTGAACGGAAAGAAAAGGAGGCTTCCGAAAGAGAAATGTAATTATTTGAAGAAAAATAAGTTTTTGCTAAGAAATTTATTCTTAAAAAGAAATAACGAATAATAAATTCTACTCCAGATACTCCACAGTGAATTTAAACACAACTCAGACAAACACCGTGAATGTGAACGGAAAGAAAAGGAGGCTTCCGAAAGAGAAATGTAATTATTTGAAGAAAAATAAGTATGTTTCATAAACAAGATCTGAGAAAGGCAAACAAGAAAATTACCGTTGCTTGTTTTTAAAGATACCATGCAAGAAACAAACTAAAGCTCGAACACACAAGCGCAAAAGCCAACAGTGAAGAAACGACGTTTAAGGTAAAGCTGCAGTAAAACAACCTACCTATGACTACTTATGGACTTAACGTGAGCTTTGTTTATTTCATAAGCGTTGAAGGCGTAATTAAAGTAATTTTCCTAAGATGTGAAGGAATTGCCAGCGTTCTGAGTAACATTCTGCATGTTGGAGATTATACTGCTGTTTATGGAGTTGGAACTTTAGGCTCACCTTTAGATTCTAATTGATTAATACTGATTGATTTTCTTACAGTAGATGATCGAATCAAATTGTTTTTTTTTCATGTTGTGTCAATATATTAAGTGATAAAATTAATCTATGTATAGTATTGTTCATGTGTTCTTAGCGTTATCAAATTTGGACCTTGCTTATATTTTTGTCGGTCGTAATTTAACTTATACTTCCCGTAATTTTGACTTTTTATCTATATGTACGTATGGTTAGTTGATAGCGAATTTGTGATAATTAGGCCGCCTTTTTGTAGTAACAACATTGGCAGTTTATGGATGCTCGCTGTTTGCTTGGGCTGACTATATCATCCACGCTAGCTACTATTATCAAATCAAAGATTCTAAAGATATCAAAGAAATCAATCTAAAACAAAGTACATACCTACCTAACTGATGAGTGAAAATGTCCCTACAAAACTATACACAAAATTCGTAACCTGACAAATCTATAAAAAATATAATTAAAGCAATAGACGCAAATAAAGCATACGAAATTAGATACGTGTAAAAGATTACACAGCTCGATTATAAGCAAGAAACTGGCTTGGGTGAGTCGTGAGGCCTCCAGCACCTTGCTTAATGTTTACCTTATTACTTACTGCCACCGACGGTTGCCAACAGAAATAAAAACACACCCACGTGTTACTCTACCAGAATAGATACGACAACAACTCAATGATAACCTGTATTAAGAAGAACCTTTTCAATTTGGTCGACAAATCAAGCAATGGTGAGAGAAGGCGATTGTAATTGGTTCTAAATTGTAGGTTTATGCCGTACGCACGTTTCAATGAACGTACCTACTTACGTATGAGTTAAACTGATATTTACTGATAGATCTCAAGCTGCCGTAGATATAGAATACCTTCAAAACTATATTGTAAAAAAAATACGCAGGGCTATACCTACTATGAATTATTTTCCCTAAAACATAAAACGCTTAAAGTATTCGGGAATAATTGAGCAGATCTCTAGTAACCACTTAGTTAATACAGACAAGATGCCTATAAAATTAAGAGTGATGATTTTGCATGCCTTGATGCTAGAGCATGGTGCACCTAATTTGTCACCTACATGTTACCCATGTCTCCGCGAAATAAATACTTTGACTTTGAAGACATGGAAAGAGTATATTACTATCCGTACAAATATAACCCTAGATAACTCAATACATATCTATTCTATTATAATGGGGGAAGGATATATTATGGTACAATAGATGGATCAATCAACCAGCCCGGGTAGCACGGCAAGGGGAGAAAACCATTTTATCCACTCTTAATGTCAGATGTCATTTTCAATCCATACTTTATTTCCTCTTCGAGGGGATATAATGGTGGAAAGACTATTAGTCCCTTTGCCATGCTTTCCGTGCAGGAAAGAGCAGGAATACAATTGACATATCCAAATAGAGTAACGGCTTCAGCATCTTTACTCAGTTTTTTTTTACATTCAAGCAAACATTCATGTAAATTGGGTAATGACAGAGATACTCGTAAAGTGTTGTGTAAAAATAAATTGTGATTTCAGCCATAATTTAGCCAAATCATCATATCAAGTCTGGTGACGAAGTTCTGTGTGCTCTGACTAAAACTGTCAATACCCACTTAACGATTTAGTTACGGCAATTTTCCATCATTTTTCGCTATCCTCACTTGTAATGCAATGGCATTGTCAACGATGATTCCTCGAAACGACTCATTGAGAACCAATCGAGTGTCAAATTACGTAAGCAATAGTCGTTAATGTTAGGACGAGAACAAAAAGTCGACGAAGGAGACAAAATCCGGACAAATAGAAGTCGTCAAGATTTGTTTGCAGACGGTGAAAGTTCACGGTTGTCTGACTAGAGATCAAATTGATGTTAAACTAAGCAATAATGTGCAATGTTAACTGGATCTTTCGACGATTTTTTGATTTGAAAAGTAATGTTTCGATTAATCGATTTTAACTATTAACTTAACTTAAAGACAGTACTAAAGTCTGTACTTATACTGTGTACTTATAGAATCAAAAGGTAATGCTCTAGATATGCTAATTTAATTTTATTGTCTGAGTATCGGTTTATCTTATATATTATGAATTTATTTTACTCGTGCAAATACGGTTTATATATATTTTATAGAGGAAGTTTTTAGTTATAAATAATAATTATCCATGTTTTTGAAGTTTTGTCAAAATCCAAATACTTAAGTATTAAAAAATCAAGTTTAATAAAGGATTTAAAAATATATCATTATAACAAAGACGGTGTGCGAATCGCCTATGACTCTTTTTAAAGGCCCCCCATTCGCCCCGCATTGTTTGGAGCGGGACGAAAATGGGTCGAACAGCTTGCGGGGCGAAACGACGACATAGCCAATTGCAATTGTGTAATTGCGCATGTTAAATATAACATGCATGCGTGTTAGGTGAGTTTTTGATGTTTTAGTATTGAAATTAAAAAGACAATATGAAGCAGCATCCATGTAGGCAACTCTGTACTTTGTTCAGGATAATGGTGAAACAGAAACTTCAATAAACAATCAAATTGATAAAAATATCTATAATTATGACTTTGCTGTGCAAGTTGCTTTGGAAAATTTTCCTCCTAATACTAAAAACATTATTTATTATACTAATGTTTTTAGCATGACCTAATTATACCTAAACGTAGAACTTGATCGAATTCCAATACAGTCACGCCAAGGTTCATATTTCATAAAACATACCTTTATTTTCTCGAGTGTAATGTTAACATTGAGTTTATTACCTGTAACAAAATAATGAAAAATATTAGTTAAATTAAAATTATACTTATTAGTATTAATTAAAAATTATTAGTATGTATAGCAGAAAACCTTATTATCAACAAGTACCAACTTTAATATCATTATGAATGCAATTATACATTTTCAGTTCAAGGATTCAACTTTTTTTCAATTCAAGGAGAATAATTGAGCTTCGTGTTGCTTCCATCGTGAGAATATTTCAATAACAGTTCTGATAAAACCCATTTTATGATACGAAGTAGAATCATAATAGTAGTTTATGCAACTGTCATATAATGAAGATTCTCGTTACTATTATCGTAACTCACACTCGTGTTTTAATACCCGTGTTATATGCAGTTGCATACACTACTTTATCTTCACTAATAAAAAAAAAACATATTGCGAAACATTAAATTCACGCGTACGTGTATTGTAACAGTGAACTTGGCGCCATTAAAATCTAACCAATGAGAGCGCAGCTGCGCGCGCAGTGCCAATCAGGAGCGAGCGCGCGATGTTATAATGAGATTTTACGATATCGATGTGGATATTATAACATCATGTGAAATTGCTTAAATTGAGTGTTTTGTTGTCTGCGCTATAACAGTAGTCATTATAAGTCAAGTATTGGAAACATAAGTAGAATGTTACAACATTAGTGTAGATAAAAATTATGATGAGCACGTAAAAAGAGCAAAACTTGCGTGATCTTACAAACACAAATCGACATAGGTAGGTGCACAAAAAATAAAATAGGTACTTGTGGTAGTTTTCTTATCTACACACATGTTCAGCTCAGCTTAACTCGACTAGTTAGTTGGCAGTCGGCACTACTCAACAAGGAATGTCTTTTTAGGGTTCCGTACTCAAGGGGTAAAAACGGGACCCTAGTATTACCAAGACTCCGCTGTCCGTCCGACTGTCACCAGGCTGTATCTCATGTACCGTGATAGCTAGAACGCTGAAATTTTCACATATGATGTATTTTTGTTGCCGCTATAACAACAAATACTAAAAACAGAAAAAAAAATTAATTCCCATACAACAAACCTGAATTTTTAGCCGTTATTAGCTCGATATTAATAACGGTGACAAGTAGATGCTTGAAATTTTCACAGAATTTCTTGTATCTATGTTGAGAAATAAATGAAATGGATATTTATTTAATTATTCACTTCAAAAATAAACATTTAAATTTAAATAAAATAAATATTTTACGGGGGCTCCCATACAAGAAACGTACCTAACGACAACAGGAAGATGCTTGAAAGATTCACAGAATATTAAGTTGTGTACTTAGTTCCTTCAAAAATAAATAATTAAATTAAAACAAAATATGTTAAGGGGGGCTTCCATACTGTATGGAACTCTTCGTGTACGAGTCCGACTCGCACTTGGCCGATTGTTTCATAGTTCATCTAATTAAATTGAAATACTGTGTCATAAAAAGGGCCATAGTCTCAAACACAATTCCGTTCTAAACGTAAACGGTGAATAAAATGTTTGAAATTTCAAGCAAAATTAGCAAATTTTTCACTTATCTAGTGGATTTTTTCCGGAATGATTTTTTGGAGCAGATTGTGTGCATCTTGTGCATATATTAATTCTAGATCAATGTCCAAAAATTTACGATGTTGATACCCGGTTTTGTCGATATGTGCCGAGCTGAGCAAGTAGTAGGCTTAATATTCTAACAGTACCTATGTTATTCTTTGTCTTATTACTCGTAACACATTTAAAATTAAGGTGACATTTAAAAAGGGAAGATGTCGTCTTTGTACAGTTTAGCCGGAATCTTATCTCGATTTCTCCGAGAGTCAGGATCAAAATATCTCGGCATTCAGTGCTTCTTTGTTTGATTAAAACATTCCTGCGATAAGACACGACGCGAATCGTAAAACAATGCAATCATTTTGGAGCTGTTTTATACTCGTATATTCTGGGTAACAAATCTAATGGGGTCATACAGAAAACTTGTTTATCTGAGTTTTTGCACAACTGCCGTTTCAATATTAAATATTATTTTTTCACAAAAAATGGAAAAACCGCCTTCCATCGTGTACAAAAATCGAAAATTTCGCTCGAATTGTTTCCATTATTCTTGATTTATCGAAAAACGCTTCAGCTGATTTCTGTAAAATTTAAATGGGACTACCTTGGGAGTATACCCTTTTGAACTAAGAAATAATTTTTCGATTCGGTTCACAATTGGCGAAATTATCGATGTTCATCGTGTACAAAATTCGGATATTTCGCTCGAATTGCTTCCATTATTGTTGGTTTTTTCAAAAACGTCTCAGCCGATTTTTGTAAAATTTGAATGAAACCACTTCGGAAGTATATACTCTTCCAAACTAAAAAAAATCTTTTCGATTCGGTTCACAATTGGCGAAATTATCGATGAACAACCACAAAAAATACAAGCACACGAACATAGAACCTCCTCCATTTTGGAAGTCGGTTAAAAAAAACCAGAAGATGCACCGTTATTGCACGAGTACGATTAAAAACTTCTCATAAATATAATGTTTTGCTCAACACAGTAGTCATGAAAAGTGATGATATTAGAGACATAAATAAAAACGCTATGGAATGTATTGTTTTTGTGAACAATGCTGCGGTTTATCCAGCACCTTTCAAACCTACTTATTTGTAAGATTCTAGCTATGTTGTAGGTAAATGTCTGTTAGTCACTAGTTTTCTGATTGATGATACAGTAGCCTAACATGGGGTAAACATAAGGTTGTTGACTTTTTGACTCAGCCTCCATTCCGGAGATAAACAGTGAATTGAGGTTATCGGGGAAAATCAACTACGAAGTACAAACAGGTTGGCAGAATTTACAATGGAAAACCTGCGTTTTGTAACATTTAACGGTAGCTAACGCGTATATACTTCAATTCTTAATACATATTATCAATTTGTGGTCAATCCATAAACCACAAAACGGAATCATAATAATTTATGGAAATACCTATGTCTACTTATTTCCCGTTGCAAACCAGATTTTAAAATACATATAAAACAATAAATACTCCTGGAATGAAATTCTCTAAAATGCCTCTACTTTAGGCGTAATGATCTTCTTCACTTTATTTCAGTGTAATGCATGTCTAATGAATACCTACTCGTATATGGTTTCGTAGAGGCCAAAAGTAAAACTTTCTTTTGACACATGCTCAAGTCAGTGACGCACAACAAAATCCCAGATCGAAATTCTTCCAAGAAACAAGTGGGTTGAATAACTTGAATTGGTGGTAATCAAGACTGGAAATGCAGTGTCATCCGGGTTCTCATCCAAGTTGTCATGCACTAGTCATACAAAAGAGATAATGCAAAAATATATCGAGCTTGGGCCATTACCTTGTACAGTATTTATTCAATTATTTGCTTTATTTGTTATGGCAAATGATTTTCCTATTATTTTCTTTTATAACAATCTTCATCTACAAGAATTTCATATTTTCGAATCTTAATATATTACCTTTTGATATAGCTTAGCAATATGGCGGCGTGATAGGGTTCTTGAACTAAAATCAAATTAGAAAATATAAAATTCCATACAAATTAAGCATTCAATTCGCAGAGTAACTGCGCATTTATTTACCATTTTTAATGGTTTTTTTTGGAGCTACTGTACACATTCTGGTCCAAAATCTACTTTAAGGAGTATAATATTAGAGAAAAAGCAAACATAATTCGGGAAAATATTTTCAATAATCGGCCAAGTACGAGTCGGACTCGCGCACGGAGGGTTCCGTACTGTATGGGAGCCCCCCTTAAATATTTATTTTATTTTAATTTTATTATTGAAGTGAATATAAAACTAAATATTCTGTGAAAATTTCAAGCATCTACATGTTACCATTATTAATATAGAGTGAAAAACGTCTAAAAATGCAGGTTTGTTGTATGGGAGTCCCCATTAAATATTAATTTTATTCAGTTTTTAGTATTTGTTGTTATAGCGGCAACAGAAATACATCATCTGTGAAAATTTCAGCTGCCTAGCTATCATGGCTTATGAGATACAGCCCGGTGACAGACAGACAGACGGACATCGAAGTCTTAGTAATAGGGTCCCGTTTTTCCCTTTGGGTACGGAACCCTAAAAAGCAAACATAATTCGGGAAAATATTTTCAAAAAGTATGCTTAAAATTAGATAATGAACATGAAGATAAAGGACTGAAATAAAATCTTAAGAAATTCGCACTTCTTTGATATGATATATGCCCCCGATTTGAATTAGCATGTTTCAGCGTTTCTATGTTTATTAATTATCAGTCTATCTAGGATGGATCAGTCTACCTGGATGAACGCCGTTTGGCTGTTGGTCCTTTGTTTGTAGAACCCTGATCCTTTATGTCTAAAAAATCTTGTGATCCTTGAGACTGTGCGCACTGTAACGATAACTTTTTGATTCGATTGATGATAATAATAACAAATTAATACATTCCTATTGGTATGAGGTTCGGTAACTACCAGACTGAGGTCTCAATCAGAGATCTCTGATCTGTAGTCTCTACGTTAGTCAGAAAGTTAGGTTTTAATCTTTAAGTTAAACTTGTAGGGACTACTTCTAGAAGGATTAAAGTGCTCGTTGGTGTTATTTTGTGTAAGTCTTCTTTGTTGTTTAAAATCTTCATGCTGTTTTGTTGTCTGTCAATAAAAAATAGTTATAAGGCAGTTATAAGTATAAAATAAATTCATAAGCCGTAATAAATTTATGCAAACTGTAGTACTTATATGCTAAATAAAAGTAACCGTCGACTTGCTAAGTTGTCTAGCACTTATAGGGTCATGAACTGTGACCATGACCACTTACACTGGTAGAAGCGTGTTATACTATATTACAGACTTACGTAACTCTACAAAAAATTCCCTGTACTGATAATTTTGTATGGTAGAGCCAATGGGTAGAGCTTACTACGTTTTTATTTATTCTGAGGTAGAGCCGTCCACTTGAACATCTTTTTGTTATAGGTTCAACTGTTCACCCGTGAAGCATATTTTAGAATAGTAAAAACTTTTCTATGCTATTATTTTCTAGCTGTTATTTTTTGAATAATCTAGTGTTAGCCTTTAATTTTAAAATTAATTTCAACCTATTGATTATTTTATGTCCAACTAGCAGCGCCCCGCGATTTTACCCGCGTTGTGCCCGTTCCCGTGGGAATTTCGGGAATTTTTATACATATAAACCTTCCTCTTGAATCACTCTATCCATTAAAAAAACCCGCATCAAAATCCGTTGCGTAGTTTTAAAGATTTAAGCATACAGACAAACAAACAAACAAACAAACGAAAATAGCGACTTTATTTTATACTATGTAAGGATGAAGCAAACATTAGTAACGAGTGTGTAAGTTTAAAGTTTAGCGTGTATTTAACTGTACTGTGATTCAATGTGCATAAATGTACAATGTATAACATAGGAATGCCTTTTCCTCGTCATCATGACTCATTTCATAGATCTGTTTCTCAAGTACATATTTCGAATACGTAAAATGTTCTTTGGGTTGATAACTTTTCCGTGTGAACATAAAAAAACGTGTTACTATGCAGCTGGTCAAGTCCACACAAATTGACAGCAGACAGCAAAATTGAATGTAAGTATAAGAATGAATGTGTGAGAAAACTACACTAGTCATATTATAAGCTGTGTCGAGTCCAAGAGTCTTGTTCAAGTTCTCTATGTACGCACCCAATACAGCTAGGTAGGTTGATCATCAACCAAAAATAGCGACATTGATCTTTACCAATACCAACATTGCAATCTAAGAAAATATTAATCAAAATTCAGGTTTAAGGTGGAAGAACCTTTGGACGTAGTAGGGTAAAAATCTGACAAATTTTCCCGTTGACCAAGTCTCAACAACTCGTGTCGCGCCGCTTTGCCATCGTTTCAAACGCGTTCAAAGCCTTCAAATAGAAACATCTCATTTAGCTTACGTCATGCCTCAATACCCCACCAATAAAACCTGGTGTTTGGTGTCTGCCTACATCGTTTAACGAACAAGGCCTAACATCTTTATGATGTACGGCTAGCTAGAGGAACCTTGGTATTTCACTATATGTATATATACTACATTATCTTGGTTTTAGTTTTCTTTCTGGACCATACGTAACCAACGTAGATTTCTATTAATTATGATGGTTCGGTTGTAAATCATTCTTAGATAAATATATCTGTGTCGAAGAATGTAATTAGATATAACGAAGTTATGTCGTTATATTTACACCTACTTTCAGTCTTCCACCATGTACAGAATTCGAATAAGTATTTTGCACGAATCGATGTGACATCCATGTATATTATTGATGATTTATCAAAAACGGCTCAGCAGATTTTGATGAAATTTTAATGAAACTACCTTGAAAGTATACCCTTACGAACTAAAAAAGTTTTTTTTAATCGGTTCACAATTAGCGAAAATGTCGATGAACATACACAACAAAAATATACACAGACGAACATAGTACCTCCTCCTTTTTGGAAGTCGGTTAAAAATATATTATGACACTCTAGATTCATTTTCAAATTTTGAGCAAGGCACATTTTCAGCTCGTGTTGAAATGTTCTCATTGTTAATTAATTTAAATTGATTGTATTTTTTGTTGGTTGTTGTTTTAGGTTTTATCTTCTTTGTCAAAAATAAATTATTGCTGGACTTTTACTATTCATGCTATTTAGTGTTCATATTGATTAAATTAATTTCATTACATATTTTATGTAGGTGTACAATTTAGAGTTTTGTTCCTGTTTCCAACTAATTTTTTTTTTTTTTTTTTACCTATATGAATTGGCATAACTAATTTTAAGTTGATTGTCAATAAACAAAGTCCAATTATCACGGCCATTGGACGTGGTAACGTAAGCAATGTCGTTTCAACTAAATCTAGAATATACTTAGGTATCTCTAGTACCATTCAAGCTACTTTTAAACACCCGCAGTTTTAAATTACTTCCTTAAAATGCAAAGGAAACTATTCCGAAGCACGATGCGTGCACAAAAGATTACCAACGCTCAGTCCTGTACTCATTTTAAACTTCCATTTTGAGCTTTAGTTCTGACTGTTAGGGCTTAAATTACTTCTTGCATGTTAGTGTTCACTTTGCAGAATGTTCGGAATGCACCGTGCACTTCTGAGAATACGGCTGGCCCTCCGTTCCTGCCCTTAGGCACTACAATTTGCTCCATTAGTTTTTTTATAAAGCCTTTATACGATACCGCTCGCTGATTTCTTTGATATCTAATTCCTGTCTTCAGTTCAAAAAACGATAACACGTGAACTGAGTCTGGAAAACGAAGAGTTCTTTTTTACCATCCAACTGTCTAAGAAGAGTGGGTAATGTTTCTGAGAAGTTCGTATATTATAGTATAATCGTCAGATATATTAGAGGTACAAAACTCAAAATACATATTTTTTATTCGTAAGATCTAATATATGTAGAAATCTGATAAACAAAATAATATACTTCTAAGTCCGACATTTGCTACGTATCAAATTATGTTGTTTTTGAATCGATTCTTCATAGTAAGTACATGAAGATTATATTTACACTTACAGATTCTAGAATCTGACTACTCTGCTAGACATTGTGTAGGTACCGAATTACCTATATGAATAACTTAACTGCAATAACAATGTTAATATACAAGAAATCGCATGGAATATTAAACATGAATGAATAATTATTGTTAATTTGCAAGATAATTAAATAATACTTACTAAAATCATAAATAGTTGAGATGAATTGTATAACCCGTTAATATTTTGAGTTGACTAACATATTTCAAATGATACGACACACGAGACTATTAATCACATAAAGTATTAAAGCCACTTTAGCTCATTTGGAGGTATTGTGTTTCTAGTTATCTAACGTCACTCGAGACAATCTGACACAAGTTATCGGTCATTCAGAAATCTTAGCAAAGCCTTTGTATTAGTAGCCATCCTACAAGGTTTGTTTCCATCTTTGACTGAGGTCTTATGACCAATGGTTAAGATCACATTTTTGTTATTTGGATTCTTAGAAACAGTCTTATTGGAACAAAATGCCCGTATAAACCAACATGTCTTCAGAAATTCAAAGATTTTCTTCGTATGTATAACTATTTACAGTAAAAACAAGATTTAGAAATCATCTTAAAAATGATATCTAAATGTTAAAAATGTTAATATGTGATCCTATTACTCCAGTAGTCGTTTAGATTTGATATGATTTAGTAAAGGGACAGATAGAAATCAACTTTCATGCAGCGTGTTTTCCAGCAATCTTTATCAGATCGTATATTCACCTTATTGGTCGACCTACGCTACGCTTGGTAGGTACGGGTAATATCATTTTTATTACTTAGAGTTTGAGAAAACGTTATATCTATTACTATCTCAACAAGGCGTGATTAAAACCACACCCGTATTGAGGGTACAGCTGTATGTATCTAGATATATTTTCTACACGCATAGAACAATTCTGGCATTTCTAGAACCTAGATTTTGCTTCTGTTGTCTAAAATACTAGTGTACATGACTCACAGAACACGCAGCGTATTAACTTTAATAACAACGCGAGGCGAATTGAGAACGAAAAGAATAATATTTTCCTTGTACTTGTAAATAGAGCGTTTATTTCAGAAGTCTAGAATTTCTAGCAGCTGGAATTTTGTGTTTGAGCGAAAACAATACCGTTTCCTAGTAGGCCATGTTTAACGTCTCGAAAAGTAGTGCGAGTGTGGTTTCGCCGTGACTGCATGCATCTTGCATAAATCTAGACTCACGTATTTGCACTTGCGAAATCCTATATCGCACGAGTTTTGAGATTTTGAGCTATTATTCTGAATACCTACATCAGAACATAGAATAACAAGAGTTTGTGCGTGTTGGAAATAACGTTTTAAAATAACAACGCATTCAAACCAAACAAATGCTAAGCTAATGTATGGAGTCTCAAACAAAACCTGTGAGTTATTGTTCTTCCTAATGGCATTGTAACGGATAAAAGTCTTATTCAGAAGAAAGTTTGAGACCAAAAGATACACATTCTACATAACGGTTTCGTCCATAATTTGTCTCAAGTATCATTTCGGCCGGTGTTAACGTTAAGCCATCGACTGGTTCGCTACAAAAGATCACATGACTGAGTTTGTGTATCGTGGTTTTTGCTGACCGTCTGGGCCAAACCAACCTTGTTCAAACAACCGGTCACTTCCACTCGATTGATTGTCCACAAATTGCTTTACTGCCAAATGTTCTCTTGTTCCTTTTCTGTCATGGGGGCAATTAGGTCAGTTAGAGCGCTATTAGAAGCTAAATTTAGACTACCTTTATTAATAAAAATAGCTTTTGTTTATTTTTCGCAGATATAAATAGACTTATCTGTATTATCTTTTAGTTTGGTTGCAAAAACAAAATAGGAAGTAAGTATTATGAGGATGTAAAAAGTAGTTGTATAAAAAACTGGTGTTTTATCATTGTTCGTTTTTCAGATCCTTAGGAGCATGAGTAGGTAGACTCCAATTACAGGAAGCAGTTGAATGGCTGGAATTTTATGGTAGAGCGAGATGGGAATATGCATTCAATGAACGAAGAGATTCGATTCGACGAAGAATGGAGTGGAGTCGCAATTTGAAAATATATTTGGATAATGCTCAATGCGGAATAATTGATTTCACATTCATATTAAAATTACATTGTTTCATAATAACAAGTGCGACTGCTGAGGTCGATGTACAAAAATAATTTAAATGAGACTGTAAAAAATATGCAAATCAGGAATGTATATACATGCATACATCAAATATAAGACAGCAGCTGAAACGAAATTATCGAAACAATGGGTGGACAAAAACAGCAAATGTAAATGTCGAGGTAATGCACAATACGGACTTCCGCCCAAAAATGATGATTTAGTAAGAGACAAGTTATAACATCGCAATTTAAAGAAAAATAGACATGATTTTTTAAAGAAGATATCAGTGTAATTTAGAGAGTTAATGATACAATGAATTTATTTGTCTATGAAACTAGGCGTAATCTAGGTGTTAAATAATGTAATAAGTGCTCTAGTTTCTACCTTTAAAGGTATATGAAGTTTACAGTTTTATTATTGCATTCAATATATAATTATATTATGTAACATAATGCGAGAGTTAATAATACAAAGTTGATGCACGTTTAACGTTTTGCATATGTTTCCGCAAATTGTCACGTTAGTTAGTTGCTGCATCTGAAGGTCGATTAAGCAACAGTTCCTCCGGTTTTACGTCGATGCTTGTAATAACATTCACCGTGTCGTCAGACTATTTCTTGGAATTACGATTCCTTCGCTTCAATAGTGATGTTTAAACAGCCTGTGGTTACATCAACGTTCCTAATGACTCCTGTAATATTTTTAAATTCCGTGATCGCTTTAAACATGTCATCATTATCGTTTTGATTGCTTTTAGTTAATTTTATTGCAGAGAAATGTTTTAAACACATTTTCACCAGAGAAAGCTTCTGCAATATATGCATTGCGCAAGCTGTGATCGTGCCTTTACTGGTTTTCATTATTTCCATTAGTTGTGTGACTTTTACATTGTTGGTGGCTCTGATAATAACTTTTATGATGGGAAAAAGGCTTTAGCGATGGAATTTCATAAGAACAAGTGTGTTATCATTGCTTTGGGCGCCATGTAGTGTATTTTGATTATCTCGATTGTTATTTTTGTTTGTAGTTTGATACCTATTAGTATTAGGGCTAATTGCTCTAGATTGGGCTTATCTGTTCGTGACTTATAGTTATATTGTATTTCCTATGAATATTAAATTTGTTTTATAGTATTTTTGTCTACATTTGTAATCTTTTTACTTCAAATTAGGTATTACTGCTGTTTCCATAGTTTTTTGTATAAATGTGTCTAAGTAATCAGAATTAAGATCAGAAATTATTAAAAGTGATTATTATTCCATAGTTGTTGTTTGTTGTGTCTTGTTGACATATGGCAGTACATAATATATTGTATTGTTTTATGTATTTAGGTAGGTAGACCGATATTAGATAGGTACTCGTCTAAATAATAATCTCTGTACGTGAGGACATTATCGTTTCGATGTACTGCTCACTGCTCAGATGTCAAAGCCTTCATGTTTACAACCATGAGCCAGATAACATCGAATCTTTGGAAGGCACAGATTAGAAGGATTATCCGAGCGCAAGTTGTCATTGTCAGCACTTTACGTCACATCACAGCTATGGAAACGAAGAGCGCTCACAAGTTTCACAACACAAAGAAACCGTAACCTTATTGTGTCCTAATGGACGACGACCGTTCGAGGCACGAAATAAATCACCACGCGACACAAACAAAGGGCGCAATTCACAGTAACACTGAGAAATATCACGTGATTAAGAAAAATTGTCACATTTATGTATTGAGAAGTGCGCAGGCGGCCGAGTCAGCGCCGCTCGCCGCGCCTCGCCGTCGAACCTCTCGTAAGCACACACCCTCGCTTAAATTCTTTGCAAGGAACCGAGAAAGCTCGTCACAATATACACTAACATCACTTCACGAAACTCCAGAGCACTGCTTCCGACACTTAAAACTAACTTTCTTACCTTCACTGCGCTGTAATGATGTTCTAACACGATCGATGGAAAACTAGCGATATCCAGGCACAGTCACGTCCGTACGGATACGTCGAGAGTAATGGCGCCGCCGGTTCGTTCGTTGGTCGTCTTTCGCAGACTAGGCTGGCAAGCCTTGTTTGCTCGGTGACGTGAGCCTTACAATCTTCTAGCTTTCTCTCCGCCGCGCAACTCGACGTTTGATAGAAGGAGACGGCACTAAATTCATCAGCACCGCCTTCTACCTGGCTTGGTGCAGCAACCTACATCACCGGTGCGTCGAATAAATTGAACAATGTCAAGTCTTATATTGTATCGGCATAGTCTCAAAAATGTATGCGAAAAGCCTCCGTATTTCTGTTTCAAGTAAATAAAACGTCAGAGATCACCTGTGTTGCGGTGGTGACCTCAAAGTGTTAGTTTGCTTTGATTTGCGTGACTCTATGTAAGTTGCAAAGCCTGAATGAGGTGCGTCACGCGTTTAGATCTAGGTAGGTAGGTATATTTATAGTCTTTGTAAGTGTCGTATATACCTACATGTCTAGGTAATTAAGTACTTATAGACAAAACAAGTCTAGCAAGGGCAAAATATTATGTATTGTAATGAGTTGACACGAAAATCCAGGAAGTTAAGTATTATTATCGTAGTATCCTTTAGTTTGTGATTATTATGGATTTCGCTACATTATGTTTAGCGCCTACAAATAAACTTCTTTGTAAGTAGGTAGTTGCTTACTAGATAACATACTTACATATAAAACATACCTACCTATAGAGTACCAATGAAGGTACAATACTTAGAACATTAAATAGTATAATTTACCATCGAGCTATATTACTACGTATAATATTTCCTCAAAGTAATTTACGTAGGTATGTTAGTGTTAGGTGTAGAGATATAAAGAAAAAAAATGTACCTATGCAGGTAATTTGTCTGAGTGCTCATAAGATGAAGTTTATTATTGACATTGAATATCCAAAATCCAAATTATTTATGATAATTATCCATTCCAGTGACCATTGACTCAACCAAACTAAATATTTTGGATTTTGAAAATTACTTAAGTATAGGTTAAACTCTTGGTACCGTAGTGTTATTATATATTCTTTGACTCAACACAGCATTCAAAATGATTGCTTTATAACCACAATCAAAACATTTTAACAATTTATAACAATTTTAGTATGCACTGCCATCTATCGGTTAATAGTAATATTAGCATGTAGAGCAGATTCCAAATTTTTTTACAAGTTGTTTCAGCCAGTCTCCGTTAGAACCTTCTTACGTTTGAAGTAGTTTGTAGGTAAAGCACTAGATGGCGTTGATCACAAATCAGCGATGTGTCTACAATTTATTAAATAGTTTTAGTTTTTAATAACAAATTGCAATTTTTGTCTTTTCATAAAATATTCCTGCAATGTTTTTGCAGCGATATTTTTTCACACAATTGAATATAACTTCGTAACAAACATTTTCATGAAAAATGTTACCGGGACGAAACGATGATATGCGCGATATGGCTGACAATGTCAAAAAGCTTAGGAGGGCTCATTTGCTCTACAGCACTCTACAGTACGGCAGACGACTACTCTACAATAGAGCTTCTAACTCTACACCCTTTAACTTTACAAACTCTACATTTTAGTCGATATATGTGGCTTGGCAGTTTCGCTACACATGAGCGTGAGGTAAATTAACTATTAATTTATTTTACACAAAATTGTATTCATTCAACCATTTTAACCTAATTCGAATTAGGTATATACCTACAAACTTTATCCTTATTTTTTTACTTTTATGACAAAACTACAATGCTGACTGCATTGGCATACAGGTAGCTAGGTATTTTGTTCGTTATCGTTATATTATGTTATTTATACAATACTTATTTACGATTACGTAATGTGATTCTCACGTTTACTCGAATATAGGTAAGGTCTACGATTTATACCTACCGATACTATTATTAAAACGTATTACCACCAATAAATTTATCCGTGGCTAAATTGCTAAGTTTTCGACCAGTGTGTGTTGCCAGTGATGACTTACGGCACAGAAACGTGGTCTCTCACTATGGGCCTAATTAGTAAGCTCCAAGTAGCCCAACAAGCTATGGAGCGGGCTATGCTCGATCAAATCAGAAATGAGAAGATCCGTAGAAGAACCAAAGTTACCGGCATATCCCAACGGATTGGCAAGTTGAAATGTCAGTGGGCAGGACACACAGCGCGGAGGACTGATGACCGATGTGGTTAAAAAGTTCTGAAGTGGAGACCACGTACCGGCAAGAGTAGGACATCCACCCACAAGGTGCACGGATGACTTCAGTAAGACTGCAGAATCGCGCTGGATGCAAGTCACTACCAAGCGGTATTATTAGAGATCTTTAGGGGAGGCCTATGTCCAGCAGTGGAGGTCCTATGGCTGAAACGACGACGAAATTGCTAAAAAGAATTGTTTAACTCAGTCAATACTAGGCTGCTTTTTTGTTCGGTATCTGCTGTTGAAACCTACATTTAACCTGTCTTTTACAAGCTTTAATTTAGTTTCCCCTTTCCCGTTGTCGGTCTGTAATCAAATCTTGCAAGTTGAATTTGATACACTTCCCGGTGACCGATTGAGCTGAAATTTTGCATACATGTGTAAATCGCGTGACAATGCAATATTATGATGACATGGTGCTGATCTGATGATAGAGTTGGAAGGTGGCTAAAGGAACTTAGCAATGAAACGACACAATCTCATCAAGTTTGGGTTCATTTGAATGGTCTTGGCAAGTAGTTTGTCTTTCAATGGTAACCGCAGGGTGATGATGGAGCTGGAAGGTGGTCATAAAAACTGTAATGAAACTACGCAACTTTATCGAGTTTCGGCTCGTTTGATTCGTCTTGGCGAGTACTTGTTAAGTAAAAGATTGTTTAAAAAAAAGGTTTTCTTAAATATAATAGGTACTTGTCAATCTTCTATTGTAATATTACTAGTTGACCCGGACAGCGTTGTTTTGCTATGTTAAAAAATCTAGAGAGAATATATTAGATGAAGACCATTGAACTTTTTTTATAATAAATATAAGCAATGACAGTTTCATTAAATATTTTTAGCAAGAAATGGCAAAACCGACTTTCATCGTGTACAAAACTTGAATAGTTCGCTCGAATTGATGTATACAATTTTTACACTATCGTTGATTTTTCAAAAACGGATTACCCAATTTCGATAAAATTTAAATGGGAGTACCTCGGGAGTATATTCTATCGAATTAAAAAATTTTTTTTGATTCGGTTTACAATAGGCGAAAATATCGATAAAAATACACAAAAACAAACACATACAGACGAACAGAACCTCCTCCTTTTTGGAATTCGGATAATAAAGGGTACTGTCAATGAATCCGGATTATAAGCGTTCAAGGTCAATGTTTAAGAGCCCTACATATCCTCGTAAATTCGTGAATTGTGCCAATCCCCATTAAGCCAGCGTGAAGGACTATTTACTAACTAATTTTTAATCTCTTAACTTGGTGAACATTGAAAAGTAAAGATAATACTAGCAGTTCTCCGAATAGACTTTTTTTACGAGGGGAAAATTTTCGAAAGACACCTGACTGCTTTGGAAGAAAATTTTGCCAATACGCTCATAATATAGCCTAGAGTCTATAGGCAGACCGTTTGCAACTTAGTCGTCGCCTGCGCGGTACAGGGGCGCGGGGGTAGACGACAAAGAGGACTGAGACAGGTGCGGGCGGCAGATATAAGCGTATTGGCAAAAAAATCTAAGTAAGCGAAGCGTCTAGGCCCTAGAGTGCCCTAGACACTTCGCTTCGGTCACTAATCATAGATGCAAAGTTGATAGAGAGTGAAAACTTTCATCTACGCAAACGTCGTTAAAGTTAAATGAATCTCTTCTGTGAGTATCGTAGAGCTGTGATGAATTGATTCCAGTGCGGCGGCCACTTTCCAACCAGTAGTTATTATACACTTAGAAGGCAATAAATGAAAATCGCGGAGATATACATCACGATCAGTGCTTTACGCGGCTTTACTCTAGCCGCTGGTGAATTATTGAAATTCTGCGAGTGCTCAAGGAGGGATGAAACGGTGGAGTTGACAAAAACAGGAATCATAAGAATTTACGAAGCTTGAGTTTTGTGGGACTATACATAAAATCATCAAAATACTCGTATGTATCAGGTAGCGGTATTAGTTAGTATCAAAATATGTATCATCAAGAATCTTTAGTATCAAGGGTTTGAGTATTGAGTATGAGGTATTAGCACGAGCTTGAGCTTAGTTCAAATGTAATATATTATACTTAACAGATCAATATAGACTGGACCTTAAAGAGGTCCTAAACATTTATAGTTTTAAAGTATTGTCAGCAGTATTACTACTTTTTGTACTAAAGACAGCATTTATTTTGAAGTAAAACTTCTAATGCGACTTGCGGACAAGGTTGCGTTAAAAGTTTAACGCTACCATGGAGGGGGTATGAAAGCACTGTTGCGTCGAAGTTTCACTTCTTCCGCTTGCACTTGCATTTTTTTCCAGTTGGGTTTTCATATTTTCCTTGAGTTTTAGCAGTGATGCGGTAATGCGGCTTAAAACACATTTTCTTCTCTCAAATTAGCTGATTTTCTTTATAATAATGTTTTAAATTTGCCTTATATGCTTTAAACCACAAAACTAAACTTTCATGTGTTTTTTATCCCCCACTCAAGTTTTTTACATTACAAACCCGTATTAGCCCAGTACGGTGGATGTAACCCCATCGCGCTTCGTGGGTAGGCCTATATTCAGCAAATAACTGCAAAAAGGCCAGTACAGCACGTTCAAGTTTATGCCTCATCGTTTCTCCCATTCCTACATCGCTAGAGGTAATCCTCAAAGCGTGCCGCGTGCTTTCACCGCCATTGAGAGTGCTTATTATTTCACTCACCTCTGCTTGCTGTCACGATGCACCCGGGAAATGATTTTATTGAATGGTTCTCCACGAGCTATCCACTACGCTACTACATACAAAGTACGCGCGGAAATTATAAAGGTTATTGATAGTAAAAGTAGTGGGCAGAGGTCTAGCTATATCTGTCGTATCAATGATACCTACAGGCCTCACAGGCTATAGAAACCCCGTACGCCTTATTTATCTACGCACGTGGATTTACTCCTAATATAAGGTGCTGAATTAGGTGCGTATTTAAACCTCAAAAATAGGTTATAATAAAATTAATTAAAGTTGCACAAGTGTGAGCCGAACGATATCGAAGCAAGGAATCGTGTTGAGAGGATAGTACTTAACAGTAAGTTAAAACGAAACTGCGCATGACGTCATCTCCTGGTGTTAAGTTCGTTCGTGCACCAAATTCGCGCTGGAATTTAAGCATCGCGCATTGACTTGAAAATTATTATTTTTGATGAATTTGGGTAGTGGGTATGCCCTTATTGCGTGTGTCCCTAATTGCGCATGGCCTGAAAATGTTCTTACGATGGCCTTTAATAAACCTTTACTTTTTACTATCCATACAAAGTACTAGCTAATATATGGTTTAAAGTCGACGTTCAATGAGTTGTAGGCGTAGGACCCGCCATTATAACTGCTCAGTCATTTTCGAAAGTGATCCTCCGTCGATCAAGTGCTTGGCAAAAACTGTTACAAATTATTTTGATATATTATTACAGATAGTTATCAGCTAGTTAGAGGTGATTAGCCTAGATTTATGATCGTTTATTAATCAAAGTCACAGGGTTAAAAAGATGCTATTATAGTCTTCGTTCTAGGATCGAGATTCTATCAAACTGGAGTGGAGCGCAGCAACCCAAAGAGGCAAAGAGATTAGACCATTTTATTCACATTAGTATCAGTTGTCAATGTGAATTTGCTTTCCCTGTGAGGGAATCATTGCCATTTGTATTATGTATATGAAGCTACCTACATGCTGATGAGCTCAATGTGGCTACCGTCACTAGAGTAGGAAAAGAAAAAAATACTTATAAGTCTAGAATTTGACGGCAATCGTCAAGAATAAGTGGAACAAACTACGAAGAAGGCGAGTGTGACATAAATGACAACGCCAAATTCCATAGATCCCAAAAATTGTGGGGGGATACATATATGAAAAAACAATTTGCTATGATAGGGGTGCAGATGGGCAGAGCGTGCAGAAATGCTATATTGCTCAGCGAAAAACAAAATACAACTCCGCTCCTATTACGATTGTATCTTTTATCTCACTAAATAAATATAGCTCGCGGGTTATAAGACTTCACTCAGTTCCGCCTCACTTTGGTGGATTCTAGGCCTAAAATTGCGGTATGGTATTCATATGATAATGTACTACCATGCCGTTATGTTTATGGCAAAATTGAAGTGTAATAAGTACACGGGTGTTCTTAGAGGTGGTCTTAAGGACTTTTTATAGTGTGATCGAAATTAAATCGAACTTACTTTATTATCTACTATCTCCACTTCTTCTATCTTCTAGTGTGGACCGATTTTTTGCGTATCCATAGTTTATCTACTAAACTATTGCCAACTATTGGTAATCTAGAATAATATATATATATATTTTTTTTTTTTTTTTTTTTTTTTTTTTTTTTATTAGGGCGACATCTTACACACGGTCTCTGACCCCAAACTAAGCAAAGCTTGTGATATGGCTGCCAGAGACTGATATACTACATTTACATATTTTTAAATACATACTTATATAGATAGTAACTAAATAACACCCAGACACAGAGCAAACACCTATGTTCATCACATAAATACTTGCCCTCAGTGGGGATCGAACCCACGCCCCTTTGACCCAGAAGTTAGGGTCACTAACCACTGAGCCACCGAGGCAGTCATAATCATAAATATGATTGTAAATTCATTAGCATAACTCTACATCCTATGATGTAGATGTAAAGATTTCTACGAATAAATAATACATCGATTCCCACAAAAAAACTTCGAACAGAGTTATTACCCAGAACGTAGATGTAAATATTGGTTTATTCGAATCTGCAATTCACCAAATTAATGTGTTACGCCTAACGAACCGTTTTGTTAGTTTACCTAGGTTTACTTACCTCGGACTCAGACTAGTCTGGTTTTTGCCGTTTTAGACGAACGTTATAACTCAAAGATTATGCACATACATAGTAAACTTTAAAAATGAAGGATTGAGAGTGTTTTGCACATAATAAGAGATAAATTTTATTGATAATAAATCTTAGTTTTAAATATTCAACCTTTTAGCAAATATTTATATTTAACAGTGAAAAATTGTCGTTTGCTTGGAGTGACGACTGACTAGTTCTACCTGAAAGCAATGTTGCAGCTGAAAATAGAGTATGTAGACCTAGCAGATTTCAAAATTCACTCTTGCCTTAAATATATCCAGATTGTAATCGTTGTGTCTCTACATTATTGATGTTTAATAAAAATCTCTATAGAGGATAAAAAAAATTACTTGGATAAACATGACAGTCTAATTGCCTAAAACGATTTCTTCCAGGAACCATGGACGGACAGAAAATATAAAAAAAAATTGTTCTTAAGTATCTAAAAGATCCACGTTTTTGAAGTAAATAAAAACCTAAATTAAATAATATGCATGCAAAATAGTTCATTCATAAATACCTACTAAGTCCTCCTCTATAAAATGTACCGTCGATTTCAACTAAAAATTATAGGAAGTTAATATTATGGCGCTTAATTTTTGCTTCATTAACCGTTAGACCACTAGGACATTTTGTGAAATAATATACGTATAAATAATCACGAGATCAAGTAAAAGCAGGAGCGAGCTTAAAAATATATATATGAACGAACGGGATAGCATAACGTGAATTCTAAAAGTCATTCTCAAAAATTGAGCTCAAGACTCATAAATATATCTTCGTACTAAGTGATTCGCTTCTTCCTTCATAATGCAGACCGCTAGGGATTGAAATGCCCTGCCTCCGTCATTGTTTCCTGACAATTACAACCTGCGGGGCAATTCTGTTAGCCAATCTCTTTACTAAAGTGATACGTTCTTGAACCTCTCTCGTTTTTCTAACAGTTCCGACAGCTCAAAACTGTCATAAAAACGAGACAGGTTTAAGAACGTGTCACTTTAGTAACGAGATTGGTTGACAGAATTGCCCCGCTGGATATCTTCAAGTCAATAGTGAATAGGTACTATCTTCTAGGTCTACATACTCCATCTTTGGCTACAACTTCGCTGTCCATCAGCGGGGCAATTCTGTTAGCCAATCTCTTTACTAAAGTGATACGTTCTTGAACCTCTCTCGTTTTTCTGACAGTTCCGACAGCTCAAAACTGTCAGAAAAACGAGACAGGTTTAAGAACGTGTCACTTTAGTAACGAGATTGGTTGACAGAATTGCCCCGCTGGCGAGTTGGTGGCAAAATGTAGCCCTGTTATGTAAAAAAAAAAGATCGTAAATATTGGTTTAACAAAACCGACAATGTACTACAAGTAAACTAATGCGTTGAGCCTAACGAACCATTTTGTTAGTTTACCTAGGTTTACTCACCTTGGACATATACTAGTCTGGTTTTTGCCGCCATGGAATCGATTTTCAGATCGTGAACGTTTTCACGGTCTGACATAATGGCTTCTCGTGAGAATACGATGGGAATCTAGATTTTCTTGGAACAAATCTTTCCGTATCTAAATGTTTAATGAGGTGATGAATAAAATGTATTAGTTTATCCAAGGTCATTTTCCTGCCGACTCACTTGACAGGGGATAATAAGATATTGTACTCGTAATAGCTGTCTGTGGTGTTAACATTAGAACACGAAAATTCTGTTTTTAATGATTCTATGAAAGGAAGAAGTTTAGTGTTCATATTGTATTGTTTTTAAAACCTCATAATTAAATGGAATACACTTCGAGCAAATATCTATCACAATCGTGTATAAAAAGTGTTAGAGCCAAAAAGCTAGCTAGCTAGTAAGTAGTGGTCAGGCTTTTTAGTTAGTCGTAAGGTGATTGCAAGCCGACTACAACGCCGCGCGATGCCAAAGTGCTCAATTTCAAGCACTAATTAGGTCACATAACGTCGATATTACAGAAAACGGGTCATTGTGAATTATTTAATGTAAATATCTAAGGCGGTATGTATGACGGCTCTCGGACATTTTTTACTACTTTCACTTAGGGACTGTGGCTCTGTAGATATTTACTCGAAGGGGATAAAGAAAGGGTTCTTGCAGTCGTCAGACCAACTTGTCGCTATTCACTGATGTACCTATAGTCAAACCGCTAAACTCAGACTTCGCCTGCGCGGTACAGGGGCGCCGGGGGAGACGACACAGGGGACTGAGACAGGCGCGGGCAGCGGGTCCCCGGCGCCCGCACCTGTCTCAGTCCTCTTTGTCGTCTACCCCCGCGCCGCCGTACCCGCGCAGGCGAAGTCTGAGTTTAGCGGTTTGACTATAATACTGCCGTGCAGTCTTTAAAATGCAGTATGAGCAAAAACGCGGTTTCGAGAAAAACGCGAAAAACTTTTTGATTTGTTTTTTTTCTATATTACAAGGTTTTATGACGTATCTTTTGAATGCCATTGGGCGCATCTGAATTCGAAGAAAGACTTCAGGAAAGAAAATATGCACTTAGATTATTATATGATATTTAAAAACGATTTTGAAAAAAAAGATCCCAAAAATGAGCAGTTACTACACATAAAATTTAGTGAAAAAGTTCGCATAATCAGATTAAAATGCAGTAATTTGAGTTAGTACTGCAAAATTATGCGGGACATGTACTACTTTGCCGTTTAAAATGCAGTATCAGATTTATTTTACTGCATTTTAATGTGTCTCTTTAATAAAATGTAGGTGCAGTATGTAAATAATTATTGACTAAATTACGTAAGCTACTTATTTTATGGAGTAAGAAAGAGTATTTCGATCAAAATATTTTTTATTAAAGATATATTAAGAAATCAACACTGCACTTCAACATCAACAAAAATCAACACAATCACTTTTTATTATTATTTAGACTATTCTGGCTCAGACTTTTGTGATATCATAGCAATTTGGGTTAGTCACACTCACAGTATAGATGTAGTAATTAAACCTTAAATCACTTATAACATTTATGATTAACACTGCCAATAATCAGGGCTGGATTTAGAGGTCTAGAGGCCTCGGGGCAACAAAAGAGTGGAGGCAACCTGGCTCAAAATTATTTTCCAAATGAAATAAATAATATTTATCGGTCTAGGGAGTTAATACTTCCTGAAGATGGGTAGTAAATTGCAAATAGGGTCATTTGACATTTGATATTTTATCGATTGCCTGATTGGAGTGAACAAATATAGATCTATGATTTCTGTTTATATTTAAGAACAATACAATCATGTTTGTATAAAGTAAAACAGTGAAAAAAATATCGAAGGGAAAGTTGTTTACTAGTCAGATAAGTCGGATATTGAAAGGTTTTTTCCCGAAGTCTCTGTTTGTAGGGACTCCTCTTTTGTGGAGGCCCAGGGCTATAGCCCCGGTTACCCTCCCCTAAATCTGGCCCTGCCAATAACACTTACGAGAAAACTGAAATATGCAATAAAAACTAATGAGATCTTTCAATAGAACTGCTCAGACATACTTAAACACTTAAATAACTATCTAGGAACAATAATCATAGGTATTCTTCTAAGTATATATAACATAACAAATGCTCTCCTTTCGTATGTTTTAACTACGGACGTAGTACGGACGCACCACGGCGCCGCTGCCCGCGCTAGTTCGAGTCGCAGCGTCATCCCTTGAAGGCCGCAAGTTCTACGTGTCCGTCGAGAACGTCAGCTCCGGACACAGAAGAATGGCTGCGGGAGTTCCTCAGGGGAGTTGCACATCACCATTCTATTATGCCATTTACACGGACGACATACCGATCCTGGAAGACCTCAGACCAGGAGAACGGGGAGTCGTCCTCGCCCTCTTCGCGGACGATAGCGCTAACATTGCGTCGTCCAGGAACAAGAGAATAGCCGCTGGTAGGATCCACTAGTCCTAGACATTCTGCCAGAATGGCTCGATAAATGACGGATTGCCATCAACGTGGGAAAGACGGCAGCGCTGCTGACCGGGAGATCACCAAGACTACCACCATTGATGAAGCCACTGCAGCTTAGAGGACAAGACATTGCGTGAGAAAGCACCTGCAAGTACCTGGGTGTCTACATCGACCGGGCCCTTCGCATGAGCTCGCAGACCTTGCACGCCGTTCACCAGGCGAAGGCTGTTCGAGTCTTGCTGCGGCCCGTGCTGAGCTCTAAGCTGCCACTGAAGACCAAAGTAGGGATTCACAAGACCTACATTCGTTCCTGGTTAACTTACGCAACGCCCGCTTGGTACGCGCTCTGCTCAGCCAGCCAGAAGAAAATGATGCAAGTGGTGCAAAACGTCGCTCTGAGGATGATCTCGGGAGCCGGCCGGTACTTTCGCAATGACGTTATCGCCCGGGACGTGCGAATCGAAACCGTGAGGGAGTCCGTGGCTCGTCTGTCGCGTGGCATGTTTGACCGCGCGGACAATGGGCCATAACCCCACCTGAACAACATTGCGCCGCTTCACGCACGCCTCCCTGCCGAACGTACATGGCGTGCCCTCCCTAAAGATCTCCTCATGGCTGGCTCGGACACGGAGCAGGACTCTGAGGGACCAAGCGGCATCCAAAATAGAGATGAGGCCTAAACTAAGAAGAGAGTACCACCAAACCAAAGAATGGCCACCCCAGTACAACCAAGCCAAGATGTGGCCAGCGATGGCCATACAAGTGGCTAGCGAGGGTGCTGAGAAAAGCCGCCCGTCCTCGCGGACGGAAAAGGGTACTCGCATCCTCCCAACATTGCCCCTCAGCTCGATAGCTGAAGCGTCCAGCCGCCGAAGAGAGCGCAAGCTCGAGTTGGCATCCTAACCCTCGCCAAACACGGGGGGGAAGAACCCGCATGATGATGATGGACTGTAGGGACCCGCCGCCCACACCTGTTTCAGTCCTGAGTTAAGTACTGTCTCAATACTGAGTTGAGCGGTAGGATTATACTTGTAACCAATATTCCATAAAATAGAATTACGTGATCTATCATTGTACATTCATGTCAATGTAACAATTATTATGTAAAAATTAGGTCTTAGAAATAGGTGATAGATTTGGATAAATGTAAATGTGTTATCATAATTTATTTAGAAACCTTAAAAACATCGAAATTACCACACAAAACAAGTAGCTACGCGCTGTCGACGTCCTCCTTCCACGGCGCGGCGTTCGGCACGCGACTGATTGAGCGACAAATACTAGCTAAAATGCAGTAGGTAACTCCACGAAAACAGTGGAATACAATGACTTGATTTGAATTACCAATTAAATTGCAGTAACTACGACTTATACTGCAATTTAGGCTGTAAAATGTAATTATTGAAGTGATAGATATTATCGATTATACTACAGTAAATAACCAAAATACTGCAATTTAATTAGTACCATTGACAACAAAAAGTAACCTATGATATAAATAAAAGACAGTTCAATTAACTTCACTGCATTTTACTTTGTTTTGACCGTATGGAAAAAATAGGTGATGCTATCTTAAACACCGCGTCTTAGTAACTTACTGCAGACTAGTCTGTAATCATTTTGAAAAGTAATAAAAATAAACTTTGCAGTATTCATATTTTCAGTACATTATCTATTTACTGCATTTTAGTTTATGTGTTCACCATATTTTTAAGGTTATGTTAACCGTTTTTTTGTAGCAGTGACGACATTTACTGCATTTTATCTGGGAAAAAAAAGCTATTAAAATACAGTAATTGCTCTTACTGTATTTTAGATAGTTTATCGTTACAGTTTGCATAAAACATTCCTAGTTACTGCGTTGAGGTAGTTGTTTTTTACTATCTTGTAGTTGCGATAATCAAAAACCGATTACATCATTCGATTCCTTATGACGTGCCCATTACGGATCAATATTTAACTCAAAAACGTAAAAAAGTCAGATACTGCGTTTTAAGGACTGCAGGGCAGAATAAAGAACGTATATTTATACATCAGAACAAGATAAAATAATGTAAGGCAGAATTTGATACTACTCGTACCTATTCACTTTACATCATGGATTCGTTTGGCTTTATATTCACGATTCAAACGTACCTACATTAACAACCGGTAGAATAGAATGTTAATCAGCTATGCAATGAATGGGCCAGTAGTACAATCAGTAAAAAAATGTTTTAATGTAACTTTTGTACAATGTATCCTACATGATATTACCAAATTACTATGTGATATTTCTTTTTTTTCTGCAATCCGTTCTGGGTGTAAACCTCTAAAATTAAATCTACAAGACAATCCTATAGGTATCCAGTTGATTTAAAAGAGTACATATTTATTTTATGTATTTACCTACTGTTATATAAGTATGGACAAAAACAAAATCATAAAATGCTATTTGTTATTTTATGTCTCAATTTTTAAATACTATCATAGAAACTGTGAGTTCATCAAACAAAAAAATCATCATTAAAACCATTATTTCGTCATCCATCATCCACAGCTTGCTATATCCCATGCACTGCCAGGCATAAGACTTCTTTCTAACTGTGACATCTGCCTCAGTCCTGTGCCAATTGTATCCAGGTCCGATCCGCGATTATCGTTATTTACAGTTTTTATTTCAAGTCGCCATATTTTGTAGTTGGTTCAAATAAAGTTGTAGTCAAAAAGATAATGCACTCGTCAGTCCTCAGCACGCGCGCATCCTGCCGACGCGCAGTGTTTGGTAAATATCGCTTGAACTCTATGACCCATGGTACACTCAGTGACACCACTATTTTATTAGTTGAAATAATTCATATGAGCTGTTGCGCTCTTCTTACTCTTCCGTTTGCTTTTGTAGCTGCCTGTTCTTTTCAGTTTTGAAGTTTTTTCACTTTTCAGTTTCAAGTGACCACAAAATAGCTTGATGGAAAGCGACGTTGTGGTTGAAAATTCATTTTAGGCTGACTTAAAACCTTTACAATTACTTTGAAAAGCTTGCTCAATTACTACTCACTACTCAAGTGACGATGAAATCTCCTAGCTGGTTTCGTTCTCAGCGACTTTGCACTTGTTCAATTACATAAATATTAAGTTTGTAGTAGATACTTGTAAAGGTAGCCGTTTTAGTAATGAGAAGAGATTCTTGATCAGCAAATTGGACGCAGTTTAAATATATAGGTACTAACGAAATCCTATGCGCACGCAGAACGCTATAGCTTTTGAATAACTTTTCTAAAAATGAGCACATGAAAAAATATCTACGCAAGATGCTTTGATTAGGTACTGCTTAATACCTACATAGTATGAGTTTATTGCATCATCTATTTGATCACACATATGATAGGTATCTTAAACTCTGCAAAACGTACATCAGTTCCCATACTCCGTTAGGTACAGAATCCTGGCTTTATAGGAGCATATGTCATGTTGATTTAATGGGGAATTCAACTCATGTGAAAATGCTAAAATAGTATTAGGTAGATAAGTACATCATTTAATATCATTGCAGTGAATTTCAATAAAGTACCAAGTGATTATTACTTACTAAGTAGTAGGATAATGCCTTTATTGAAAAAAAAAAAAAAAAAAAACACTACAATGCTACATATTTAAGCTGCATATTTAAACAACTACTACCACATAAAATGTAGTTAGATCATTACTCAGAGAATTAAGTGCATAAAAATGTGAAGCTCTCTGTACTCTATCCACGTGCGATGCACATTGAGCTGCTCTCCTATTGTTTACATTGCAATTTATTGCAGTTGCCATTGACGTTGGCTACAGTTATAGAATCGCTCCTTTGTTCATAACTGACACAACTAATTAAGCTGTATCGGAAGTATGAAATTGTATATCTAACCATGTACGAGTATCACTTTCCTTCATAATGCTTCATCGTCGTTGTTCTGTGTTAAGCGTGCTCCACTTCTGTACATGGACATCTTTTCGTTATTAAACGGGTTGCCAGGCTTCACATACCCTAAAGAACTTTTTGGTATTAAGTTTGGTGTTAATCATATTATTAGGGCTATGCTCGGAGTTTCTCTGCGAGATCGAATCAGGAATGAGGAGATCCGTAGAAGAACCAAGGTTACCGATATAGCCCAGCGGATTGGCAGGTTGAAGTGGCAATGGGCAGGGCACATAGCGCGGAGGACTGATGACCGATGGGGTTGAAAAGTCTTCGAGTGGAGACCACGTACCGGTAAGCGCAGCGCAGGACGTCCACCCACAAGGTGGAAGGAGAACCTCATTAAGACCGCAGGATCGCGCTGGATGCAAGCCGCTACCAACCGGTCTTATTGGAGGTCTTTAGGAGGCCTATGTCCAGCAGTGGACGTCCTATGGCTGAAAAGAAGAAGAAGAAGAGAAGATATTAATTTTTTGAGGTTTAACCCGAGGGCTTCTGAATCAACACCAATTTAATCACCAAACTAGTCTAAAATAATTAACAGATTTAAAGATAAATATTTTGATAAGAATCCCTGGTCCTCATTATCTATGATCATTACTTTACTAATCATCTTTCAATACTGTATCAGGCTGATATCCACTACTAGGTATAGACTTGCTTTAAAAAGGTGATGAGCCATGTCCAAAGCGCTGGCTCAGTAGGGATATGGATATTTTTTGTCTGGATATACCTAATAAGCATGTTTCCTCACGATTTATTTGTACACCGAAAAAGCAGTGAATGGTAATATTATGTTTTTAATTACGAGGCTGTTCTCCTTTATGGATTTGGCCATCTATTTGCCTAAGCTTAACGTTTATGAATGTGCGTATTCATTGGCACACAATATTGGCAAACCCTACTTTCTACCACTTGTTTGTTTATTGAATTAGCGAGTGTGCAAGATTCGCAACAACTTGCTACAGCTTGCACTGCTCTCATCTATTAATGTAACGGGTAACAAAGTGAATATCAACTTTTCAAAAACTGTTTTTGTCCTATTTCGTTATCGACCTGTTGGTCATACGCCTACTCTCTAATGTGATTAGGTCATATCTACCACACTGGTTGTTTTAGATAAATTATCACTAGGCGTTTCAGTTTTTTTCCCGGATGTTTGCAGGATTCTTGATCATATTTTAACGAAAATTGTCGATATCATAATTACGAGCCGTAGGACGTTCACCGTTGAACATAGGCCTCTTTTAAAAGTTTCTAATAAGGCCGATTGGAGGTGGCTTGCATCCAGCGCGTGCGTGCGGAAATGCCCTATTGTATCAAGCATTGATCATTTCAAATACTGACTTCTTTAATTTAGTGCAAAACAAAAACTCACAGTAACATGGAGTATTAGATTTGCGACCTTCATTAGTCCGTGGATAATCCAGTTAATTTTCACGAGCTAATTTAGATATGCAGTTATTCCGTTATAGACAATAAAGTCAGTATAACACCTAATAAATGAAACACTGTCTACTTTTCCACAGTCACTCCTACGCGTTCTCTTAAATATTTATTAATTTCTGTCTATAAACAAGACGAATGCGCGCACACGCATACAAAACTGGTTCCCCATTGTTGTGAAGATATGTTATTTTGTATTTATTATTAATCAGATTACTGGAAGGTTATAAAATGGTTGTCACTTCTGTCGTACAGAATGGATGACCACCCGAATAGCACAGATTAGACAGGCCCATTGTTTGTGTGGGACAAAGGGTTTAATTTTTATTTGACATTAAGAGATAAGCAATAGTAATGTCTAAGATTAGATACAATTGCCCAATGTCAGTAAGTTAAAGCATACATGAAACAGTAGCAATCACTTGGACTTGTAAAAAGAGAAAGCCACAGAAGCAACAAGATAACTTTTTCATATTTTTTTTAAACGTGAATAAGTCCGCGCTTGATCTCCAACTCGCCTGATGGTAAGCGACGTTGTGATCGAAGATGAAGCACTCAGACCTAGAAGATACCTATGCACTCTGACCTTGAAAAGCTTTAGATTATAAGATATTATTATCTCTTAGAAAACAGGAAGACTGTTCCATTCCCTGGCGGTACGAATCAGAAATGTTGAGTCATATTCTTTTTGGTTGTTTTAGTACGGAACTCATCTGAAACATTTTTTTTCCCTCGAAGGAACGGAGCCGGTATTTGCGTTTGGGGTGAGAGGATGTGTGTGTTTGTTTGTGAAAACCTACTTATGTTGCTTGGTTTTTCTTGTGTTGGTATATTTAGTAGGTCTAAGAATAAGTCGTTGGTTATTTTTTTAGTCTAAGATGATAAGGGTGATAAATTACAGCTAGCAAATATATACAATTTAGAAATAAATCAAAATAAGCACTTAAGAAACAAGGAAAGGTCTTTCAAAAACTTGATATCAAAGTGGTAAAATATGTACTATCATTTGTATGGCTCCAAATTAGGGAGTCTAAATAGCTCTACACAATACTGCTAAGTGCCTAATAGAGAGTTCTGAAGTCACGTTTCTGAAGACACAAAAAGATGCGACATACGACATGCTTCTAAGTTCTAACAATGTAGACACAAAAAATGTCCCACTGAGCACAACGTCAACGACCCTCGCGAAAAGTCACTAGCTTTGATTATTTTGCAAGTCTGAGAACTAAAAATCTGTAGGTAAAAGCTTCAAAAAAAAAATAATCCTCAAGCCAAGGGTATACTATATTGAGTTTAGCAACTGTCTTAATCGCGCATTCGAATATTTTGGACGATATAAAATTGTAGGAAAAGATTTTTAGAAAATTATTATGGAAGAATAAGGTAGACGCCCTAGCTTGCCGGAATATGACAATAGCACAGTGTAAGACGAGAGTTACCTTTAAGTATTTTAGCTATTGATTATTCGCCCTAATGGCTTAATTAGCCTTACATTTCATGAAAACGAACAAAGAGAAATGTTTTTCTTCTCCTTTTTCTCCAAGTTTGATAAAAATTGCATTTAATTTAAGCGGCGTGTTTAACCACGCATTATGAAATGACGTCAAAATATAAGGAAATATACCAGTCTAGAACTGATAACATCTTTAGGTACTCATTAGGCGCTAGCCTGAAGCTGACATTATCAACATCCTTCCAGACATAGGACATTTCGTTAAATGACTTATTGGTTGTTGGCCTTTGATGCCTTTACAGCATGGGCGAGCGCAGAAGGCGGCTGAGCCCTAAGATTAATTTATAGGGTGACTAGCGCAAGGGCACTATGGTACGGGTGACGGCCTAAGCCGAGGTCCGTCACCCGGCAGGGGAGATCAGACTTGCCCGCGGGCACCCCAGAAGCACTACAGATGTACCCTGTGGCCCTAATTAGTTGAGCTGGTTTACTATTTGGCGAGAATCAAACCGATCTTCTGACAGATCCTGAGGATCCTTGACCTCGCCGGTGGGATCGGTGTATATCGGTGTGCCTTTGGTAACCGGCGCCTATACCAAATACGGAATACTTCCTGTTGCAGGGAACTGCCGGGTCGGGTGACCCCAGCGCCGCAGAAGTGACTACGGCGATCGGGTCATCCGGTTCGCCCAGGAGGTGTCCAGGGCAGCTAGATATAAGACATCCTCTGGTCATCATATGTTATGTAGGTATCAATTTTATAGTTTTCAATAGGACTGGTGTAAACCAACTTGTATCAAACGCGTTCTTGCGGTCAAAATTAATTAGGCTGTCTGTATAAGTAATGTATCGTTTTATAGCTTGAGGTAGCGAGGTTTGACAATTTGTTTTTAGCGATCACTGAAGTTAAGCAATGTTCGGCACGGTCAGTTTCAGGTGGGTGACCTTGGGTGCAGTATTTAGAACTGAGAATTGCCGTCGCTCAGATGACACCAATTGAGGGTTCCGTTTGTTTTAACCGTATGGCAATATCAAACACCTTCATGCGGCTTAAAAATTTTGAAAATTTTGGCACCAGGGCTAGCCATCTGGCCTAAACGAAGTTACTGATTTACTGGTGCGAGGTTTCTATTTGAGAACTTGACGTCCACATCCAGCCATCAGCTAGTTCTGCGTGATATACTTAATTGATGTCTTGCCCTCTACAACTTTAACTAGCTTATCTACTGTGATATAAGTACATATTTTGGCTAAAACTGAGTAGATAAATAAAAAATACTTCCAACAATCATAAAGTAAAGCTTGTGGTTACAGTAATGCTGATCACTGAAACCTATAGGCCATTATCATGCATACCGCGCCTCGAAATAATTGCGCGCGCGACACTGCATTGATTTTAAGAAAACATTACCTACGTGGTTAAACAGAAAGCTGTCTGCTTGTCGGTTCACGGGAAATCGTCCGATCGAATAACACGATCACATTCTTGACTATATAATACTGTGTGAAATGAACGCTTTGCACATGAAGCAACTGAAGTTGAGGAAACAATCATTTTTAAAAGTTTTCTGTAAAAAGTTGGTAGTTGATATAACTTTTACGGTTGTCGCACTTTTATGGCAATCTATGAGAAATTTTCGTAGCACTGGCATTGCTAGGTACAGGGTGAGGGAGGGAGGGTGTGAAAGCAGCAATTAGAAACTGACTTAATCAGCGATTGCAGCAACTGAAAACTGTTGACGATTACTGAAAATCGAACCTCGAGTTGCTATGTGCGCTCAGTCCTATTGAAATATATGTATCTAAACAGCTTTTTGCTAGTTTCCAGTTGCTGCAATAGTTGCTCCATGTGCAAAGCACCTAACACGATGCAGGGAAGGACACCCGATTCTTTAGAAAACGCGGTTTTCCCAAATATTCGTAGACTGTAAAAACACACTTCACATACTAGCTCATTGACGTAGGTTTTCTCTAGGGGTAGCTACTTACTTATTTCCACCCCAGAAAAATAATATGTATTTTCAAGTTTTCTGGGGTTTTCACAATCTGCTGTTTTGTATCTATGTCATTTTACAAATGTTAAGTTCAATGCTCATGGCAAAAGAAGTCACAAAACATTTATTTCAAACCAAACACAAAACAGTTTTTATTTTCATAGCGATATTAGGTATTTAGCTAAACATCCGATGTATGAGCCCCAAACCTGTATTTTGAGCACCTTGTGGCAAGATTAGCATCATCTGTTGACGCCGAGACGCACGTTGCATGTATAAGCCCCGAGTTCACCAACGCTAGTTTTAAGTTAATCGTGTGATTACTGTATTTAATCAACGGTTTTGCTTGCTGAACAGCAAAATTTCAAGCAAAAAGCTGTTTAAGATTTAACCAACGGTTGATAAATTAAACATCTGTTGGTGAACTAGGGAGGGTCTAGAACTCGAGTTCAATCGTTGTTTAAATACAGTAATTACACGTTTAACTTAATCAAGCGTTGGTGACCTGCGGTCTTAGCTTATGTGTGCCTACGTTGCACGTATACACATATGCTATTTAACAATAGCTCAAGTATAAGTGAACTGCCTTTTTTCCATCGTACGAGTAAGACTAATGTTTAAATGAAAAAAATACTCTCCTGTTGCATAAAAAAATACCGTACGGACTGTTCATGATCCAATTAATAACATTTCTACAACCAAGACTGAACTTTCTTTATGTTATGCCGAAGCACAGATCCGGGAACAACGAAGCCTTGATTATCTACTGTCCATAATAAAAGGCCGAGGCTTAGGTCGAGCTAGGTCTAGGTAGGTACGATAATATTTTCCCTCCAAATCCATCATGGAATTATCTCCCTATTAAAACCATAACAAACAATTGATCGCCATAAATCAACAAAACAATGTCAAATTGTCTACCAAATGTGTGTCGAAAATTGAACAATGAGAAAGACTTCCGACTTGTTATTATTCAACCTTACAAACCTTCCTTTGTCCTCTACATCCTGTTGGATCCTTAATTTTCTTGACAAATATCTATAAGGTAGTCTGTTTTTAAAATAAACATGACGTTTACTAGTCTTGAGTCACAATGATTATATTTAAGTTTTGAATTCGAGTTCCGTTGATACCAAATTCTACGCTGTTTGAGTTTTTAGATCTTAAAAGGAAGGAACGATACGATCGTCTTCAGGTCCAATGTTGATATACTCGTATGTACAGTATTTATAGTAGGCTGTTACTGTACCTACATCGGCAGTAAAGAAACAGTAGACACGTAGATACCATTACCGTGCCGTAGATAAATGGAATTCCTGTAAAATAAATAACAGGGTAGTTCTTTGGTATCCGGCTTATTTTTTATACATTATAATATTTGATAAGCATTCGGAAGCTAAGGTACTACGATAACGCTATCGCCATGACGAATTTCCGGCCTCCTGCATTCAGTGATATGCATTTTACAAGTTCATTGGTTATTTGACCCATGTACGCATTCTGTAATAACTTTGACCCTCTAATCGTATCCTGTTTTAGTTTAGGTATAAGTATTGCAACAATTGTTTGTGATTACATTTTCCTTCCAGATTAAACACAGTAGCGGAAATAAAAATGGCGATTTCTTCGCCATTTTTCCGGAACAAACCGGATCAATATCCTTCCTTATAGATAGAGTGAACAAATATACTTAATGTAGGTATGCTTAGAAGTTCATTTTAATGACCAATAATTAACCAACGCAAATATATTTTTTTCGATGAAAATTATGACTTATTAGGCCCCATTTTAAAGACGCCATCGTAATTATAATAGCAATTTAGAGTATTCCTGTTTCTTTTTCACTCCATGCATTTGATAAAGAGAACAATGTTTAATTAAAATTTGGCGCTTTTTAAATTCCGCCTATTGTCACGTAGTCACTCTTAAGTTTCTCTACAGACTTATTCAAATAAGGTTTACAAGCGGAAAGAAAGTGATCATTATGAGCAATTTTTGTTTTGGGCCAACGTGGAAAAAAACAGCTGTAAAACAAAGTTGTAACTCGAAATCGACAAAATAAATGAAATGTCTGATATTTTTTTCTCGATTTCCGGGCTAGCCCCATGGTAAAAAAAGTGTTCATAACGATGATCTAATTCACCCCGTTTTGACTTACCACACCCTGTGTGAATAACACTGTATAATACAGAATAGAATGCACTATCAGGTTCAAAATAGTAAGTATTTCAAAACTGTAATGACTGGCTGAAAGCATTGTCAAGATTACGTAACTTTTTGCATTACAAAATTCGGTTTTGCACAACACTTGGAGCTTTACATAGGTCTCAAAACTACACGAACGATTTTAGACTCTATATGTTTCGAGAGAGCAATTGAATTTGCAAATGATTTGTTGTCAATGATACGAGTATATTAATTCCTTGATACAAGCCGAACGGTCGAGATGTTGACGCCAAGCCGTCTCGTAACTAGTTACGTGTTAGTTGTTCTACAAGTTGTTCATTGTAAGACTGGACACACCTCTTTGCTTTGGAATCAGACAGTTGTGTAAGAAAGAGCGATATTTATTTGAAACTGGAGCCAGTCAGACCATAGTCAGACCTATTTGTGTGTTATTTGGTTGTAAGGAAAAAGGTTCCGGCAAAATATTTACGTATTTTGTATACAATAGTCTTATTTTACCAGTCCTGTTGTTGCTTTTAGTACCTTTTGATAGAAAATAAGTTAAAAAACGTTAATGCAACTTTTTATATATGCAATAAGGAAAAACGTTTTCAACGCTTTCGCAGTAACGTTCGTGATAATACAATTCTGTGGATCGGCAGTGTGTAGAACCATTATTTTCTTTGAAAATTCATCGCGCAAAATAGAAAATCTTATGCAGAGTTATTTCTGTGAAGTAATGATTTGTCCAACTACTCATCATTGTACCTACATAGTTCATTAGTAAGAAGCTTGTATTCATGTCACGCGCTTAATTAGAATGTGGATTAAGTTTAGTAATATTATATTAAATAAAATAGAGATTTAAGTAGTTGTTCACTACTACACTTTTATGATATAGTGCCAAAAGGTTTAAAAAAACAAGTACACTAAACTTAAATTATATAAACAGTTTGTGCCTAATGTCTAATTAGTTTTAATTAACATATACAAGGACTTTATATTGATATTAAGAGCCTCAGGTGTGTGTGGCATTTTAAAAACGTTCTACATGTCTATTTCTATACAAATAAAAATTGTCAATACATAATAAATTTATAGACATTTCGATGGATTTAAAGTTAATAGCTATCTAATACTTAGCTACTCTTGATTATTACCTAAAATCTAGCTAATCTTAGTTATTACTTAACTAATACTAAATCTGGATAATCCTAATTATTATATAAATGACCAAAGTCTATCTACTCTTAATTATTTTCTAAAAATCTAGTTAATGTTATGAAAAACGTATACTCCTATAGTTTATCATCAAAAAAGTCGTCTAGCGCATAATATATTGCGCAATTTGGTTTAGAAAGATTTGTCAGAGGGTTAGTTTTTTACGGAATCGAGGATTTTGTTGTAAATTTTGATAGACATAATCATAAAATTGTGAATGAAATACTAATATTATATCATTGAGGTACGTACATGTGTTATAATAATTCGTATTTTACCATTCTAATTATCCTACAACTAAATATACCTAATAGTTATGCCATATTAATAATTATGTATCACATAATCTGGCACTCAATACCCTAACTAAGCTATTGACTCTTTGGTAGTAATGTTCTGTAACTTCAGTGCGTTTCATCGGAACAGCGGGGCAATACTGTTAACCGGTCTCGTTGCTGAAGTGACGCGTTCTTGAGCTTCTCTCGTTTTATTGACAGATTTGAGCTATCAAAACTGTCAGAAAAGCGAGAGGGGTTCGGGAGCGTATCACTTCGGTGACGAGATCGGTTGACAGAATTGCCCCGGTCTCTGAGCGTAATATAGGTTTAGTATTTTTGACTGAAAACTGCTTTAACGCTGTTGTGCACTTTTTTTGGATGGGTAAAAAATGTTGAACTCGCGTCAGGAACTCAGGACAGACGCGTAAGCTGATTGAAAATTCGTAGGACGGACCGAGAGTAGACCGCGATTGTGCGTGTGTGATATTGTATTTCACCACATACATTATAGTACTTTAAATGTTCAAGTTCTCACTACTACTGGCACTCCTGGAGTGCAACCCGTTTTTTCAAAATTCTTTTGTAGTCAAATGTTATTTAATATTTTAGAATAGGAGCAAGCGGTAGAGTAGTTTTAGAGCTTTAAATTTCAAAACGTGCAAAAACAAAAAAAAAACTGGGGAGAATCGTTACACATATTTACCTGATTAACATTGTTCTATCGATATTAGATGTGTCTGAAAATTTTGAAGGAGTGTATTAGATGTAATTGTAGTTTAGTATCAAACTTAACTACAATCTTATGTTGGCTACACTCACAGTCTCTACGAGTGCCGTCAATATGAGATATAAACATAAAAGATATATCAAGAATCTACGTTTGCTACTTTCTTAGACTAGGTAAACCAAAGCTGGGATCTTCTGAGACAAACACAACTAAGGCTACAAGTTATGAACTCTAAAATTCTAAAGCCCAATCCTAATTGGATTCACTGTATTAGAATGGTGAATGCTTTAATAGCGGACGGTAATTGTCACGGTATAGTGTTTGGTATTATACCTAACTGTGTAAGGCCACTGCCAGCTGACTCCCACGAAGATGGGGATTGGTACAAGGAATACGCTTGAGGTAACTGAAACGACCTGTTTTCAGTTTTCTTTTTGTGTATAAAATAATTTTGTTAAGATGCCTAAGAATACAGCAACCAGATAGCTTTAGACTCACATGATACAAATTAGAATATGAACAACATATGGGTCTTTCGACCCATAAGTATTTTCTCTTTATTTTAGACATGATAAATGTATGTACAAATTGTTTAGTATTTGTATTTTTTACTATGACTTTAATAACCACGCGGAACGAAACACTTACAATGAAATTGTTAAATTATTTTTTAAATGTTGGTGATAAGCAAAATATGTTAAGTACATTATTTTAACCCTAATTACGTTGTTGGGGGTAATCGAAAAAAAACAGATAGCTTTGTAAGTTTTTATACATGGCGCAGTATTAAACAAGAATACTACTTAGCATCTGAGTCGTGGTGGTCTATTGACAAATTTCGCCGTACAAAATCGTGAGGTCGTGGGTTCAAATCCTGGTCCCATAATTATGAATACCTACTTTAGAACTTTTAAGAGTGGATTTTCACACTAGCATTTTGGTGAAAGAAAATATCATTATGAAACTTACAATAAGTTCGTAGTTTTTTGACAACATACCTAAACTAAATATCAAAATAAATGAAATTCCATATCTGACGATTTAACGCAAGAAATGGAAAAAGATTCAGATTCAACCTTTCATAACTTACACCACACAATTCTTAATGTCTGTACCTCGTCTATAATATGTTGTATGTAGTGACTTAATCATCTCTAATAGCCAGTTGACGGACTTCGCCACAACACGGCGATAACAGTTTGTATACGGAACCACTGGCTCGAGTTACTCTCGATACCTACTTTAAAGACTACCTGATGCTCTGCAATTACGAAGTTTGCTGTGGTAGAAAAAATGTACAGTACCTACATCTGGGAATTGCACTGAAAAAAATATGACTGTGCAGCGTACGGCTCCCTCGGTACGGATTACTGAGCTTTTAGCTTAAAAGTACATACGAGTAACTATCGTCGCACGTCATGTATTCCTATTTATTATTGCGGAACTAACTGCTAACTTCGTGAAAAATAAACAAATCAGCTGCTCTATACAAACTATATGTATGTAAGTCAATGATGTTTTTGTAAGAGATAGCTGTTTCTTTTTGTTATTTCCTAGTTGATCCCTTAGTAAAAGTAGTTCATAATAATGAGTTCATGTTGTAACATACTTACATTTAAATAATAAGTACGTCCTCGTCTGAAAATATCTGACCACATCATGTATTCACTATTCGGCTATTGACAAAATTTCATTAAGTGAATGTGTTGACCTGACACACACATAATTTTTTACCGTGATTATACTTTAGTATTTATCAGTAAAAATGTTTGTCAATTTACTGGATAAGGTTTTTTTAAGCAATGTGCTAGATAGCTCGCTAGAACGGATATGCGTAACTGGCCACGAGAAGGAGCGAGCACTGTAAATAAATTATATGTTAGTGCGAACAGTCATATTCTAACGTTTCAAAAATCGAGTTCTTGAATTTGAATCGATTACGTCCTGCCAGTGCTAAACCCTGCGCGGGACAGCACCTACTGCACTCGTCACTCGAATACCAAATACGTTAATATAATGAATTTTTCGTCAAAATGGCATGCCGACTTCCACCGCGTATGAAATCGAATAGTTCAAAAACGGCTCGGTTTTCGATAAAATTTAAATGGGACCACTTCAAATGCATACTTCATATTTCGAAATGAAAATAATTTTTAAATCGGTTCACAATTGGAGAAAATATCCATGAACACACTTAAAAATACATACAGACGAACATAGTACCTCATCTTTTTGAAAGTTGTTTAAATCGGTTCACAATTGGAGAAAATATCCATGAACACACTTAAAAATACATACAGACGCACATAGTACCTCATCTTTTTGAAAGTTGGTAAATAATTACGGAAGTTTTGCATTTCCTTGTTACAAAAATACTGAAAACCGCAACGATTTTGTACAGTCTCATTGGGATGACGTCCATACGAAATCTTATATGGTCTTACATCCTTTACCTACTCGTATTTCATTGTATCGTATGTTTTTTTAGATAAATATGGAATGTATGACGGAAATGTAAATCGGCAAATTTGGAATATTTTCCCTTTTCAGAATATCAATTAATATCACTTAGGTACAAATGATATTTAGAATTTTAAGTTGATTCTTTCTGATCATTTGAATTAAAAATGATGTTATTTAAATTAACTAATTTCATTGAGAATAGAAAATACAATGACTTACACTATTTCTAAACAAAATGAATCAATAAAGATTGTATATATGTAACAATTGATTTACAAAGTAACAGTAAACAAATTGTTTATTTAAAAAAATTGTCTTATCTAATATTTCGTAATTAGTTGAAAACAAACTATAGCCATATTGTTATCAATTTCCCCTGGAATTAAAACAAATTGATATAACAAAAACAAGACGTAAATTATTATCAGAAAAGAAAAAAAGTAACACCCATAATTTAAAATTAATTTGTCCCGGTCAAAATTTTTGAATGTGCTTACTTTCGTTCACGACTTAGATAAATGTCCCATTAAGATTCCTAAAGTGGTGTGAAGACGAGGGCTGTGCCGGCACCTGTCATCTTATAGGATTAGACGTTAAATAAATTAAAAGAGGATTAAATAACTAAGAACTTTATACTTTGGACAAAGGTTCGCGTCAAAGCACCTTAGCTGGTATTTACTTTTTTCTTCTTGATCGTACACTCTTGTCAGAGTGGTCTTGCGTGGATATCTCACGGAGGTTCCTCGTCGTTATCGTTTCTTCCCAGGGCTGCAGCAAGAGCTTACTGTACCATGGTGGACAGTGTGTTTTTTTAAACTAGATCGGTACAGACAGTTGGTGACCGACCTGGACTTCGCCTGCCCTCCACTTGGCCCTGCACTACAAGTCTCTCCGTTTAATCATTCAACGTATTTTTATCGGGGGCTCCATTTATGAACCGTATGCGTGAATGGTCACGACACCGAAAGCAGAAGCGAGTATTGAAGATCTATGTGGTGCGAACGAGATACTATGGTAAATATGTATGTGATTCGTTTCTACCGGTTCCAAATTTTTGTTTTCAGCTGCCCATAAATTACTTTCTACCTAACTTTTCTTGTACCTTTCTAGAATAAGCCTGTGTAAGAAGAAAATTGGAAAACGCTTAACACACAGGCTTAGCATATTTACTATTGAATGATAGCTATCTCGATGGCATCACCTTTCAAATAAAACAAAAAGGCACTAGGATTATCTATTCATATGAGAGCCACGATGCCACAAACAGACCCAAAAATGCATCTCGAACTTATTATATCTACTTTTAATCTCATAAAACTTGTCTTTTTTACCAGGGATTAAATAAATCACTTATTTCAAAAAATTGCCCATTGCATGTGCAAGAAAGAAGAAAGAAAAAAAAAGAAGACTCCTCTGAAAGGAGCAAGCTCTCTTGCTCTTTCTACAGTACCTTGAATACAGTGTTATTAAACTAATCCAAATTGAATCTTTATTACAAAATGCCTCAGTGTAAAGAGCATATCTAGAAAACTATAAACTGCCATCAAAATTACTTAATTATCTTGCAAATGCTTACCATCAACGGACTAATGTACGAGTATATGTTTCTCGTGATGCAACGATACCTTATAAAGATATTATCATTCCAATTCCCCCTAAACAATGTTCATTTTGATCATAAATTCAGCTAATATTGTACCTCACAGTTGGGGGCAAATGAATTAAGCGTTGGGGTTTCTAATTAAAATAGCATTTATCTATTTTTATATTGGTTTTATGCGTGTAGTTGGATAAGTGATTAAAGTTTTTCATACGTCAACACATAGATGTCATCATACCATATTGTACGTCCTACTCCAATATGTTCAACGATCTGTAAGCTGTTGAAAAAAGTGGACAGATTTTGATAATTATTTTACAATTTTTGACCGACGAACCGAACCCGAGGAGGTACTCAATTCGACGCGTATATTTTTTTTTAATGTATAACCACGCATTACTTTTTTCATAGTAGTACGATTTCAATAACTCTTTTTTTATTGGAAAGAATATACTTCGAAATTAGTCTTATGAAAATTTTATTGAAATCGGCTGAGCCATTTTCGATAAATCAACAATAATGTGAAAAATGCTACATCGATCAGTGCGAAATATTAGTAAATTCTGTACACGGGTGAAGTCGGTCATGCTATTTTTTGCAAAAAATAATTATTAAAATAGATGAACACCTTAGAAAAACAACGTGCGATATTTCAATTGCGATTTTATTTTATTCGGGTTATAGAATTTGAGCCGATGATGATACAGCCATTTGACAGCGATAAGTAGGTCGACGATATTGCATATTTACTGGATCCAAAACCGTGGTGGTCTAGTGGTAGTAACACCCGCCCTCCAATCATGAGGTTGTGGTCTCATATCCCAATCCCGTACCAATGAGTTTCTTTGGTTCTTATGTATGGAATTTCACACCACTGGCTTTTTGGTGAACGAACACACCAGGCAACCTTCATACGTCCGTAGGAATTCGATGGCGTATGTATGTGAATCCATCAACCTGCACTGGGCCAGCGTGGTGGATATAGCCCAATCACCCTTCGTAGGTAGGCCTACGTCCTGCAGCAGACTATTAAAAAAGGCTTGTACAGAACATCAGATTTATTCCAAAGCGATTTTGAATCACTTTCTCTCTCTCTCTATTGTCTCTATATATTACAATTTAAAGTGCTAATGGTAGTGTTAGTAAAAAATAAAATTGCACGTCCACTTAAAATAAAATACATAGAACCAAAATGCATACTTGGCACATGTTTCTGATGTGAATGACCTTGTTGTTTTCTTGCTTATCCAAGTACTTATCGTTTCACTGTAACCATACTCGATTGCAACAATGTCTAAATAATAATTTTTATGAAATAAAAAACGTAATGCTACATAATAATATGTTTGTTTAACCTTACAATTATGTTTTTAGGTAAGGAGAATCTCAGTCACTGTATTTGTTGCAAATGGAAGGCATTTTAGGAACACTGGATGTTAGATGATTTTAGCACTAAAACGTATTGTTGTCCCGTTAACTAAACTGGCCAACTAAACTAGTGATTATTAACTAAAAATGTTCTCTTGGAAGGTTTACTTTTAGATTACCCAAAAAATACATATACTTTCAAGTATTCTGGAGTGGGAAAAGTAGTGTTTATGGCTGCTTGACCAGTTTAGTCGACTAAACAATACATTTCATCGTCCTAAAACTAGAGTTCCTGTAGAGGTTAGCAATGGTCTTAATAAGACTAATAAAAAGCCATGTAGAGTCGGCCACACTATTTACTTTATACAGGATGAAATGTTGCAAAAAGCAGAGACATTTAGAAGTCGAAAGATTATTTATTTTTTATAATGGAGTAACATTATAAAAAATAAATAATCGGCCAAGTGCGACTCGGACTCGCGCACGGAGTGTTCCGTACCGTATAGAAGCCCCCCTTAATATATTTTATTTTAATTTAACTATTTATTTTTCAAGCGAATATGCAACTAAATATTATGTGAATATTTCAAGCATCTAATACCTGTTGCCGATATTAATATCGCGCCATAAAATTACGTGTCTTGTAAGGGAGCGCCCTTAATTATTTAGTTTATTTAAGTGGATATAAATTAAACATTCTGTGAATATTTCAAGCGTCTACCTGTTACCATTATTATAATCGAGCAAAATACAGCTAAAAATGTAGGTTTATTGTATGGGAGCCTATTTTTAGCTTCAGTGGAGAGCGCTGTGATGGTCAATGATGTATTTTTTTGTTATAGCGACAACAAAAATACATCATCTGTGAAAATTACAACTGTCTAGATATCACGGTTCATGAGATACAGCCTGGTGAAAGCCTGATGGACAGACAGACGGACGGACAGCGGAGTCTTAGTCATAGGGTTCCGTTTTTACCTTAACCCTAAAAATACTATACGACCAGCACAGATCTCGCAAAAAGTCAACCGCTCCACACTTTTTATCGAGTAATTACTTTCTGGAAGGAACATCTGGGTTTTCCGCAATTTAGGGGCTGCTTCCATAGTGAAAGTTGTTTCTGTTGATGTATATATCGACTTCTAAAAATTCCTGCACTCCGCTAAGAAATAGTCTGTGTAATGATTTTCTACTATCGCTTAAATCCTAAGGTTTAAAGATCGAGAGTTGTTCAACAGCGTAGAGTACAACTGGTTTACGAACAAGTCAATCCAGGAATGGTTTTCTTTTTAACAATAAGTGGCATCCGGCAGGGCTCGCCTTTTGCACCTGCTGCTACAGAATACGCTACAGTAACTTACTACTCAACTCGTAGTAGCTGTATATTTAAGACTTATCGAGAAAGGCATTCAAATGGTTAATAGGACGTCGTTCAGAATATCCTTATTGTGGTCATAAAAGTGCATATTTTATAAATAAAAGTCTTCGAGTATGACCAAGTTTTGAAGACTTTTTACCGTTTTGCAGCTCAAAATTATGTTTTTTGCTCGCACTGGTGATTTTATTCTCACACTATTCAGGCTAAATACTCGTATGTATATTAATTATCGTAAGTACATTTTTTTTCTGACTCATACCAGATACACTAAATTAGTGAAATATCTGTCGGCATTCTCATTGAATGTGATTTCATTCAGATATTGAATATACCAGATAATTATAATTAAATGAAAAAAAAAAACTGTTGTTATAATTATTTTCACTTAAAACAATAGCAAAATAACATTGATCAACCACTGTTTCAACAAAACAAAATAGATTGTCAGACTGATTTAGTCTTTCACAAATTGTTTCAGTCGCTAAACAATTTTCTCTACAACCGATAAAAGCTTTCATTGTAATAAAATGGATATCGATAACAACCACACCTTAACAGAAAGTTTGCCTAGGGGCCACAACATTATGGATACCTATTTTTCCACTTCGGAGCTGGCTCAACACCACCAACTTTGCTAAGTACTAGCTAGAGGCCTGGAGTCGATTGAAGAGCAAACCAAGAGGCTAAACAGGTAATGATGCTAAGCTTTGTCAAGTTGAAAATCGATTGCGAATCTATTTTAGCGCCATTAAGCTTGCTTTATTCAGACGCAGTCTTAAGAACATAACATCAACTCTATTTGCGCCTGTTTCCGCCATGAAAAGTAAAAAGTCACTCGTTATAATGATTTTTTTAAAGTTTCAAATGTTATGTTATGATATTTATTCAGAGATTTCAAGTCTTTCCAATTTCAAAAGAGTGCATAAAAATACCTGTTTGCAAAAATATGTGTTTTTTAATCTCTTATTCACTCTCAAAATTTTCTTATATTACGTGTTATCATTGAGAAATAGGTACGTTTGTTTTTTGTTTGAAATGATATGTAATTAAACTAGCGAATATGCGAATGCAGGCTGGACAGGTTAAGGAAGCGTGCTCAAAAATATATAGCGTAAAATAGCTATCAAACTCAATAGTATACCTATGACCTATAGGTATAATGTACATACAATCTTCAGGCTTACGTTAGTCCAAGTTATATCACGTTACGTTGACCGAGAAAGTTGTCTGTCTTGCTCTTTTTCATGAAGCCAACTCGATTGATAGACTGGTTGCAGAATAGATGATATTCATACTTGTTTGCAACGCGGCTGTTAACAGGTTATTACTATTAAAAATAAAGCTTTAGTAAAAATAGTGACTGTAGGCATAACAAAGTCGCATAAGACACGTTAATTCACGGCTAATAAACTGTATTTTGAAGGTCAACCAGTTGCAATCTAAATACTTGCCTGGAAATGAACAGTCTTCTTAAATAATTTTTATTTTCGTAGCTACAATTGTTTTATGTGTTATCCCGGAGATCCCTAATAGGTAAGCTCGATTAAATGTTGCAAAAATGTTTTCTTTGACGAGGCTTGATTCCAATGTAATTAGTTCTCTGTAATAAAAAAATTGTATAGGAATAAAAAAATAAAAGTTTGCAACAGCGACAGCCCTTCTGGTCTTTTCCGTGTTCTATGACTTGAACTCTTTGGCAATTCGCCAAAACTACGAGTATCTCCTGTCATTGATTCCTTTGACGAGGTGTTTATCGCACTAGTTTACCGAGCCCTCCATGTTTTTGTTTTCAACATACTATGTAAAACTAAACCTTAAGTATGTGGAGATAGAGTTTATTTTGTGTTTTGACTTCGCACTGCTCCAAATATTTTCCCTTCGGCTTTCATCAAGAAAAATTTACCAACCCCTTTGTAAAGGCAATGTAAATAGTAATAGTACTCTACTCTTTAGTGCCAAAGAATGTTTCTCAGAAATTTTTTGATTTCGTAAACCTTATCTAATGTTAAATTCGTGACTGCGAAAGCCAAGGGTGTTCCGCTCATGACATTTCATGATGTTATTTGTGAAAATCCCGAGAGAAAGGTGATACGCTAAGACCTTCGACTTTCGGCTAACCTAACATACTAAAATTTTATAGGTATAGTTTAGTCACGAAGCAGAAAGATACGTGTACATAAGTAGGTACAGATATGCCTTTTGCATTAATAAGTTGAGTCGTATCGACATTTTGAGATCCGTGGCCGACTAACCTTACATTGCTCTGTTATACTTTTAAACTAAGTACGTTTAATTTTTTTATTGATAAACTAAGGACTTACCTAGGGAAGTTTTTGTTGTCTGTTTATTAAAATACACAAAAAGACGTTATATGAGAAACGAAACTTTGATCTAAATAAACTACCAAAATATTACTTAGGTAGTGATCAATCACTCTGATTATCTTGACGACACACATGAAAATCTGCTCCCTTTATAAACAGAGTTCTTACCTCGTCAATACCCTTCAAAATCACATTACTATATTAGGGGATATCAAAATCCCTTCAAAATCACATTACTATATTAAGGGATATTGTTTATTTAGTTATTTCTTTTTAGACGTACATTGTGGCCTTTGTTTACAATATGCCTACTTTGTGTGCAGGCTGGGAGTACGCCACAAAAATTGTATAATTCATTCGTTGTGCATTCATTTATTCAGTCATATCACAAATTCATAATGCTGTTAATGTCTACTTAAAACTAGCTTATACATAAATTAGTCAAAAAGCCCGCCCCTGATTGTCCTCGGCACAAAGGTCCCCATCACGCCAGCCGCAATACCGCGCTGAATGGCACCAGATAACAACCGGAGCGGGGGTCACCATTCCTTTCTCTGATCCGTTGCCTCTGATCAGATTCTTGCCCTCGGTCCCCTAAGAACCCAAAGTCTCAACGGCGACGGGCATAAAATATATTGCACCTCTAATGCATAATTCTGCCGTTTTCTAAAAACGGCATTCTCCGCATCCGCTGCAGGAGACTGGATGGAGCGACTGTGTGACAGTGCTAACGCACGTGGCATCCCAGACACTTGCCGTTCTTCCAAGGCAACAAAGCCAGTCCATCCGGCCTCTTACCATCCGACCTACTCAGACCTGGCGGCTTTATTTTGCTAAGCCTCCTAATATAGCGTTTGTGGGCTAAATTTTGAAGAGAAATCACCAACAGGGCTCTGATTTTCCTTTCTACAACACAAGGTACTAAAATCAAATGGTTGTGTTCTAGTTGCATTTATAAAAGCACCGCCGATATCAAGTGAAATGGTTTGATAAATTGCGCTATCAAAGCGTGGTGGCCACCCGCGTGGATACTCGGCTCATTTGTCACTGAGAACTGAAGCTATTATACTGGGCCCGTAAGCAGTAGAAAGATTTATTACTCCTAAACTGACCCTTAATAGTGCTGAAGAAAGTCGTGTTAAAGTCTACATGGTGTAAGAGTTTCCTGTCAATTTTATTCAATTTGTTTGAGGAATGTCACAAGTTTAATAATATCACAGACATCTATAAATAATTATCCACAGAGATACCAGAAGCATATGTGGTCGATCGAGAAACAGATGTGCCGCTATAACAACAAATACTAAAAAAAAGAACAAAAATAATATTTAAGGGGGGCTCCCATACAAAAAATCTAAACTTTTAGCCCTTTTTCGCTCGATATCAATAATGGGAACAGATAGATGCTTGAAATATTCACAAAATATTTAACTGCATAATGCTAATAATAATTAATCAAATTAAAATAAAATAAATATTTAAGGGGGGCTCCCATACAGTACGGAACCCTTCATGCTCGTCCGACTCGTACTTGGCAGATTATTATCTATGTAAATTCTAATTCTCAAAATTCCAAGTCAAGTTCTACCTAAGTTTGAAATCAACAAAATCCATTGTAGAGCTTCATAGCCAGCAGTAGTTGTTTCAGTGCGGAAAAAAAGTGTTGTGGTAATAAAGTATGTAATTTATTGATAACTTACCAATGTGAATAGAACTGCGAATAAATTATTAAATGTAGAGACACCAATTGTACGAGGCATGGATAAATTTATAATGAACTTTAATTGTTATATAAATATTTAGACCATTAGAACTACTGCATTAATCAATTTGAAAGTAATCCATTAATCGATTTAGAAATATGAGGCTATTAGATTTGCTTTTCTAATCACAACATCTTCAATGAAGTGTGTATTGATATCATTAGTTACATCCGATTGAACTTTTAAAACGAAAGTACGATTGATCGTCTTCCAAATTTTGTTTAATAGAGGTCCATAAGAAAATTTAGGTACCTATTCTTATTTGGTTTTTTTTTTCGTGACTAAGTCTGCGCTTGACCACCAACTCGCCAGATAATTTTTGTGATTTTCACAATTTGTGGCAATTTAACATGACGAGAACTTATGCATTTTAAATATTAACTATACAGCTGGTTGCCTTTTGTAGCGATGTTTTATGCCATTTTGTGCTATTTTATAGAACCAATTTATAAGCTTAGAGACCTTTGAAACGTTTTAATCTGAAGTTTTGTGTGAAATATAATGTCTACTTATCTACGAACTTTCGTAAAATAAGAATGCTTTTATCATCATGATTTACAGCGACAGTTAAGCAACGTTAGGCTCGGTCAGACTTCGGATGGGTGACCGCGGGTGGCATTACATACAGAGCGCTACCGTGGCTCGGGTGACAGGTCAAATTGTGGGCTTCCGTCGTATTAACCGTTCAGATATGTCAGAGGCCTTCAAGTGGCTTAAGAACTCTGACACCAGGGCTGGCCACTTGGCCTAAACGAACTTACTCACTTATTCTGGACAGCTTTTCACTCACTCTTTCACCAATCGTTTATCCCTTGCCAATTTCATCGAGAAGGTTGTATCGATATGTTTTTGGACATCGTTGTGTCATCTTTGGATTGGACTTACGTAGTATTATTATATATACTGTAGAGAAACTAAGCTTTTTGTTAGCTTCTCTACATTCAGACTCTTTCAACGATAACACTGCCAACTTACAATTCTATTTAGTTATGAATTTTTTTTGTTATTCTTTTTTTTGACAGGATCAGCGATCCTTGTTTGTAAAATTGGGCAGTCTGGAGTGGAAAATCATCTTGAAGACACCATTTTTTCTATAAAGATGTAGTGACTGTGTGAATTTGAGATTGCGTGGACGAGTCCCGTAGTGTAAACGGCATGAGCGTCGGGTAACAGTCAGGGTGAGAGGCTCCGGTCCCTTTGACTTTGTTTACAGGAGGATCTCTTGTTTTGGGGCCACTGACCCCTTACCCTGGAGCACTGGGCTGGCGCTGTCGACGAACCCTGTCGGCCAGTTTGGGCCGGCGCCTGTCGGCCGGTTTGGGCCGGCGCCTCCACCTCAGTCGACAGATGTCTCCACGCTAGCGCTCACCTAGCGCTACCTTGCTGGCGCCACACTATCGGTGGGTCCAGCTCAGTCTATAGAAAATCCTCGGCCAGCCTCCAGCGTGGTTCTACGAGTGCTACCCTCTCCCTTTTTGGCTAACATTCCAAGGACTCTTTCAAAATTCTCTCTCTCTCTCTCCGCTTCTTGAAGACTTAATAGACGATAAGTGCAGTGTGTGATAGTGTTAATAAATGTGTAAATACTATGGTTAGTTTATTCTATATTAATCTCCTTTCTCCGAACCGTTAGGGATCCTATCCACTAGGCAGGACTCTTTGGTTAGGTTCTCTGAAGTCTCGTAACTTGTGGTGTGGCAACCGGCTCCCCCGCTTGCCACATTACGGGTTCTCTAATCCTCTTTTAACTTGTGGTGCTGCAAACGGCTTTCCCGTTTGCAACATTACAATACTTTGCTTCCAGGTAGCGTTTCCCACCGCGCTACAAGTGTATAATGCTTAATACATTCAATACTCTCAGTAGATGTCAACATTAATATAGATTTAGAATGATAGCATCTTTGAAATTAGTATTGAACCATTATCAGAATATATCTCATAACCATATAGCCATAGCCAAAATATCCCTATCTAAAACAACGGTAAATAGAAAAGTGTAGCACAAACGCAGCAGTGGCCGTCTTCGTGCGAAAATAACAAATAAAATCAATTCTATTTTACGTTATACTAATTTGTAATTATCATGGCCTCTACTATTGCCCTAATTCTTTTGTAATCTCATAACATGTTCAAAGATAATTACAACAAATAACAATCATACGTATCACCTCTACAGAAACTTTATTCTTTTTGCTATCAAGATAGGAAGTGCTTTTTTGCAATGAAAAAGTTCATAACCCCGCGATATTTTCACTTAGAATAGTTTCCAATGCTCTTTTTGCTCCAATCCAATGTAGATGTGTGGTAGTAATGAAGCAATGTACGAGTTATTGTTACGTAATTTATTGTTTTCGTATCGTGGTGGCGTCCAGCGATCGTCTAGTGCTAGTCTAGTCGTACGAGTCAACGGCAGGCCTACTTTCCCAGACGAAATCACGTCTTATGTTTTTTGTATCCGTTACAATAACTGGACAAAACGATTGTTGAAGGCTTGGCCCCGTGAATTACCCTTCAGAGATACCGTATTTAAGCCTGAGCAAAAATCGTAAAAGTTTTTAAAAATTAATCATAAAAGGTTGTGATTCTAAATTTTTTTTCGTGAACTAAAATAAATATCAATGATAGATATTTCCAGATTTCATTATTTTACGACTCTGCCATTTTGAGATTTCTCTATTCCTCCATTTGAAACTTTTAGAATATTTATTGACCAAAACAACATTTCAACTTATTGACATACATACAATTTTCTTATAAAAAGTTTTAAATGGTAAATATACAGTTTATACATTTTACATAGTTAGAGGTACCTATTAATAAATTTTAACTTCAACTTTTAATATAATGCACATTCTATTAGTTACTTTATTGGTAACTGGCTGGCTCCCGAACTAGTATAAAAATACTGTGCTACGGGATCCAGCGCCTTCCGTGAGAGGCACTCAGTCATAATGCAGCATTACTTAAACAATAGGAGCATATAAACTATTAAGTCACAGGGAAAATAATTTTTTTGAGTATTTTTATTCGTAACTGTTATGAGGACGATATCAAAGACTGAGCGAAATGAAAGAGAAAAGTTAAAAAATCTGTACGAAAAGAGAAAGAGAGAAAGATCTGTAAATGTTGTAAATAGCGCTTCGTATCGTGGTCAATAAGTAAAGTACGGAATGTGCAAGGAATAATCTACGCTTTGCCAGCTTCGTATCGTGGTCTATTAAGAAAAGTGCGGAATGTGCAAGGAGTAATCTACGCTTTGCCACTTCAATTATTGTATGGTTCAATTGACCCGAAGAATATAATTATGTTTTTGAGGGATTGCCATCATTAGTTCAGGTGTGGTCTTTTTATGTGATGAGATGAAGAATTAGTGTCTTTTTAATAATGACGGACTGGTTTTAAAACTTTTTAATCTAACTGCAATCAATCTACCATAATATTTTGTAGAACTCGATTTAAGATTATCGAGGTAGAATTTTATTGAACAAGCTCTCTATGAGTTTAAATCTGAATTGAAGAGAATCGTACACTACTAGTACATAACGTTAAAGTTAATTTCAGCGTAATATTAATAGCAAGTTAGAAGTGGGTAAGGGGCAAAGATCATACATTTGATGGCCAATGGGTCTGCAAAATTCCGAATGGAAAAGGTGACATGCGCAGTAAGGGTCTTAATTATAATAGGCATAGTAAACTAGTTTACAACCACACGCTGTATACTAGCTGCTTCATTTTTTTTTTTATCGCGAAAAAGTCCGCGCTTGACCACCAACTCGCCTGATGGTAACGACGTTGTGGTCGAAGATGAAGCACGCAAACCTGGAAGATACCTATTCACTCTGACCTTGAAAAGCTTTTATCTGTTAGGAAACAGGCAAGCAGGAAAACTGTTCCATTCCCTGGCGGTACGAATCAGAAAAGTTGAGTCAAACCGCATCGTACGTTTTGAAGGAAAATCGACAGTGTAGGGGTGGTAGTGTGGCGTCCTCCTACTTGTCCTGCAGTTAAAAGGCGATGGTAGGATTCATATTGTTTTTTTTTGGAAATCTATAGACTGTCGATGGCGCAACACCGTAATATACAGATGCTGATCTCAGGAATTCGGCTACATTCGAGAACGTCGACCTAAGCTAGATCTAATCTCCCAAATGGCCAATACTCCAAACTAGTTTTTATTGGGGTAACATTTTAAACAGTTAAACATTCAGAGGACATAGAAATCGGGCTAGTCGTTATTTACTCCACAACTGTAATTATAATTTATGTTAGAAACGTAATTTTCTTTTTACGCCTCCAGCGAGATTTAATGTAGTAACTTGAGCTTGACAAGCTCGGTTTAGTAGACCTTACTCTGTTATTTTGCATTCATTACAGCTTCTTGATTGAAGTTTCACGAGTAAAAAACGACCTGAATTCGCATCTTGAAAAGTAAAGCATGTTAACTTACTGTTTTAATAGGCTTTAGGTAAGTACAATGTAAAAATCAAACTGCAACAAAGTGGATCAGAGCTGAGATGTGCCCAGCTGGAGACAGCATTGTAGTCCGAAAAGTCAATGTAGAAATGCCATTTTTGCTCAGTGAAAAACGAAACAAAAACTTCGCTCTGTTCATGATCGTGTTTTGTATCTCGTAATGCAAAAATGGTATTTATACATAGGACTCACGGAAAACAACACTGGACATCTCCGCTCCGCTGCAATTTGGTGTGGAGTAGGTACTTTCTTCGCGAGGAGAGTTTCATTTGGTTAATTATTATCTGCCTTTTAGTTTGTAGCCAATAGGTACTTATGGTTGTATTATTAATGAATCGTGAAAATAAAGTGTCTCGTTCTGCTCCAGATAGTCTTTATGTTGATTAATTTCTTCCTTATGGCCAAAATAGTGGCGACTTCCGCTAGCCCTGCGATATCACTGAACAGACTACTTCCTTGTTATATGCCTCCCGGTTCGTGTTGTACTCGTTTAGGATACTTATGCAAATTCAATTGATTAAAAAAATTATACCTTATCTAATATTTGTGAATAAAAAAAACATTAATCTGCTTGAACAAAAAGCCAAATAAACAAATTGTGAAACTGAAAAAGGATTCCTTTACTGTAATTTTGTCAATAAACAATTGAACATTGAATGATTTTTGATTGCTAATTTTTAATGGATTGCCAAAAGTGGATAATGTGCTTCGGCTGTCTTGTTGATTTCACTTTAATATGTGTTCAACCATACCGTTGCGTTACTTAAAATTGGGTGGGTTATGATCAAATATTTATTTTGTGAACCTGTCACACAAAGTCACGCATTTTAGAGGTACTTAACGCAAGTTTTATTTTGGTGTAGTTGCAGTTACATCATCCACTCATAATTATGATGTCCATGGCTGGAAATAGATCACTATTCACTAGAGATTTCCAATAACATCAATTCGAAGCGGACTGCAAAAAAAACATGAACTCTCGCTTAGATTTCCTATTCTCAACCCTTTAGACTTGTAGCGCTTCCTCTGATCAAAATACGTCCCAAGGACGTTTGGACACGTGCCTTCCCTGCAGCGGCGGCGGAACTGCTAATTGTGTCCTGGCTCCAAGGTCGCCTCGACCGCTAACTGTATCAATGCGAAGATTGCCGTTGAAATGCGGGTCCACCGCCAGGACGGTCAGCAAAACAGGTTCAAAAGCCTTGGTAGGTATGATATCATAAATGAAAACTATTGTTTTCGGGAGGCTCGGTAATATATTTTTGTCAGTTCCAAAGTTCTCAAGTGGAGACCACGTACCGCCGAGCGCAGCGTAGGTAGTCCACCCGCAAGGTGGACGGATGACCTCATTAAAACAGCAGGATCGCGCTGGATTCAAGCCGCTTCCAACCGGTCTTACTTTAGATCCCTACGAGAGGCTTATGTCCAGTAGTGGACGTCCTATGGCTGTTGGATGGTGGATGTAAAATAACCCTATTTGTGGTAAGTCACGATATGTCGATTGCAACATTAAAAAAATATTAATAAAATTAATGATTGTGTATGAATCTGTTTTTCATCGTTTCTGACAAGGGTATTTTACAAAAGTACTTGGAGCAACACTGAAACTACTGTAGTTTTTATTTACGAATAATGTCTTACTGAGACATCGGACTACATACATTGCATCAGACTACTGAGAACTGTTATGGTTGCTTTCAATAATACGAACAGAATGAGATCAGTACTTATTTAACTCCTGAACTTTTTATTTGGTTGTTTCATTGCATTGTCAAGACTAAATGGGGTCAGTTTTGTACAAACTATATTATCATCGTCGTATTGATACATTAATAAACTTTTAATGATGATGCAATCAGGAGGCAGTTGCAAAAAACCAAGTAGATCATCAGCAGAGAGAAATAACTCAGGGAATCTCTTACCAGCGTACTCGACTGCGTCTTGAGTCTTGAGAGACGATCTCGACAGTTTGCGGCAAATCTACCCAAATAAAAATTAATAACTGCAGTTAGTTGCAGTGAAAATTAATAATTGCAAATCAATGTGTACAAAGACTTCTGTTTAAAGATGTAAAGAATAATCAATTTAAGTACAGTAGTTACCTAAGTTTTACAGCATGGTCAGTGTTATACATATGTAGGTACATAGTTCCTGTTTTAACTGTATTTGCTTCCGTTTTGTTGAGTGGGATTAAACGGAAGCTAACCATGTATTATGTTTTATGTTTTATAATATTATTTTTCCTTGCATGGATATATTTATGGATACAAAGCTTTTTTAACTTTTGACGAAAACTTTTTAATGGACTATGTAGTGCGCAAATCTACCTATAGTATTTTCGTCAGGAAGCCACGCTACAATATGAAATGCACTAAAAAGGTCAAATAAGTTTGAAATTTACTTTGAAACCCAGATTATTTAGACTACGTTTTCATCGTCAAGAATGTTCTTCATTTACCTATACTTTTGTCAACTTTAGTGATCAATAATTATTTTTCGTAAAAAATCGCAACACCGACTTTAGGCGACTTCCATCGTGTACAGAATTCGAAAGATTTGCACGAATCGATGTGACATCCATGTACATTTTTGTTGACATACATACGTAGTGCCTCCTCCTTTTTGAAAGTCGGTATAAATGCGAAAACTGCCTGTGTTCTTTTCGTTATGTCCGTCTGGTGTTTTCTTGCGTCCATTTGATTGGTCTGAAGTCTTAACTCAGTGTACGTTCTGTCAATAATTAAATCCTTTCACCATTAAAGTTACCCTTTAGTCAACATTATCATTCGCACCGTAAAGCCAGGTAAATGCAGTGCATTGTCACGGGATTATTAATATAAGTATTAATCGTATCACAATCGTAATGTTGATAAACTATAGATATGTTATTGTTATATTATTGTGATAGTTCTTGTTATGGTTGATCAGCAAACGGCATGCCTAAGTCCAACTGATGGTATATGTAAATGCTTAATCTTCGACCACAACGTCGCTCACCATCAGGCGAGTTGGTGGTCAAGTGCGGACTTATTCACAATAAAAAAATGACCACCTCACCTATCATCAGATGACGATACATTTGTTGTGTGTATGCCAAACAGTTTCCCAATAAGTTTTGCAAAAATTCAATGCTACTTGCAAAATTGATAAAAATTAGCAAGATTTAACGTACCTACTAGGAAAATTGTAAAAATAAAAACATCAATAACAACGTCCATGCACATGTTGATTTTTAAAATTCTTTTTTAAGCATTTTTTCTGCAACTACTACCTCCCGAAGTCGTTTTATAGCTTCGTATGAAGATTGATGGCGGCCACCCTGGGCTTGTCACCACAACACAGCGGTGCAGTGCTCCCCAGGACGTCCTTATAAGGAGCCAGGAACGGTGGTCACGTTTATTCGTGTTTACCTATCTTTATCGTTGAAACGCAACGGACAAATTGTACGTAGATAGATGGACTTTTTATTAAGGAAATGGCACTTACGCGTAGTGTGATTTTTTGTCCAAAAGAATAGGTGTGGTATAAATCTGCGTTCGGTCAGTCTACGTCTTTCACCACATCGTTGGCATCAGAAGAGATGGTGTTTTCTAAGAAAGAATTATTCCAGTCTGTCCCTAGGATCTGTCTTCCGGGTGGACAGAACGGAAGAAATCATTCTTGTCTATCCCCTCGGTTGATTATCGGGGGACAGGCCGGCATTATTAAGTGGAATTAATCGAGATAAAAACTGGAATATACCATAATTTTACTTACATACAATTTATTATATTTTTGTACATATCTAGGTACCTGCCAAACCAAAGGGTATTTTATCCATTAAGTTTTAAAACTGTATGATTTTTTCTGAAATTCAAGTTACAAATATTCTTTGTAGATACTTATGTATTTAAAATTTATGTACAATATTACGTTCCTAGTTATATGTTGAAAATTTAGAGATCTTAATTATTGTTAGATAGCCTTTTGGGTAACCTTAGGTTTGGATAATAATATGGTAGAAGCAGAAGATGTTGTATATAAGCCATGATATGAATAAACGTATACATATACTCGTAGTTTTCAGCATTGCTGCTAGTGACCTGGATTTTTGTATCAATAAGTATAAATCTACAAAAGTTCTCGAGTGGACACCACGTATCGGCAAGCGCAGCGTATATTGTCCACTCTCAAGGTAGACTGACTAATGACTATCTTATCAGGAAGGATTAGGCCAACGGGCATCATGGGAAATCCATAGTGGAGGACTATGTCGAACAGTGGACGCTCTATCGCTGATGGAAAGATGGAAGAAAGCTTAATTCTTACGCAATATTTATATTTTGTTTGTGCCATTGAATACATTTTTTCTGAACTAGGTCTTCGATCATTTTGAAAATAGCAAACATAAAGGTGATAAAAAAAATTTTTACGACTACTTTTGAGCAGCAGCATCTTGATTTATTAATCATTAAGAAAGTTTATAGACGATAGTCTGATGAGGCAAGTAGCTAATTAGTTGGCGCCTTTTTCTTGTTAATGTGTTTAATTATTCTTATTAGTACGTTGAATGTATCCGCATTCAGATTAAATTTAAAAGGTGTATAGTAAGGTAAATATTGTTTTATTTACCTACTTTATTGGACTAATTATATTTTTACTATCTATAACAAATGAAAGCACTTAAAAAATATGGACAGGATTCACAAATATATTTTTTGTGACTGGTAAATAAATGATCAAACAGCGTCACTAGATAGGTACATGAATAATATTTTACAGTATTTCATGCCATAATCATCATGATTATCAGCCGTAAGACGTCCACTGCTGGACATAGGCCTCCCCAATGGATTTCCAATAAGGCCGGTTGGAAGCGGCCTGCATCCAGCGCGTTCCTGCGATCTTTATTTTATCGTCAGTCCACCTAGTCGGTGGACGTCCTACGCTGCGCTTGCTGGTCCGTGGTCTCCATTCGAGAACTTTACTGCCCCATTGGCCATCCGTTCTCCGAACTATGTGCCCTGCCCATTGCCACTTTAATTTGCTAATCCGCTGGGCTATGTCGGTAACTTTGGTTCGTCTGCGGATCTCCTCATTTCTGATTCGATCTCGCAGAGAGACGCCGAGCATAGCCCTCTCCATAGCACGTTGGGCTATCCTGAGCTTATTCATAAGGCCCACAGTAAAAGACCACGTTTCAGTTCCAAATGTTATCACTGGCAATACACAACTGTAGAAAACTTGAGAAAAAACGATTTGAGGCACTAAGGTAGATATGTTGGACGAAAAGACCTCATGCAGTAACATTTTTGCTGTGGCATTGTATTACATGTTTAATATATTATATTGTTTTATATCTTATTAATTTTCTTCTATTTATATCTTACCGAATAGCAAAATAAACCGTTTCAAACTTGACTAGTTATTTTTGTAACAGATCCAGTTTGGTCTGGCCACAATGCAGTCAACGTTCGAGAAGACAAATCGCTTTCGAATCCTGCACCTTGAGCTATTTCGCCCACAGCATCCGCCTCGATTGCAATTTAGTGCGGCGGTGACGTTGGCTGGGACGTTGAACACTTGAATGTTGAAGACCGCATCTTACATCCGCAGACTGAATAGGTATAATTTTGACTCCTTGTAATCCTTCTCCGTACTGTCTATCCGCAGAACGCATAGACAATACGGGGGACCGCTTTCGAAAAGGACGAATGCGTTTTTCGGTAACATGATGGCTACATTTTTTCCGTACCTAATTTGTTTTTTTTTTCTTCCCAAACTGCGTGAGTTATGAAAACACGTGCGTTACGTGCCTCAAGTAGAATTTTGAAGAAGTATTTTGCGTGTATTAATATAGGTAGGTAATGGGTATACACTTTTTGTTATATTGTGTGTTTTCCTAGAAAATCACCAGACTGTTAGCAATAAATTCGTAAGTTTAGTGTAGTAAGTTAACGTGGTAAAGGACAGGGCATATTTCGTAGAACGGATTGAAAATGAAACCCTGCAGTTCTCATATAGAGACCTCATACTGAACAACGTATTTTACCTTACTTTTCACCGTCAAGGTGAATGAACCCATGATCTAATCAAGATCACAATAACGCACTGTATGCTGATCGTTTCCAGAGCGTCATATGCCCAGCACTGTGATCATGATGATGAATGAATTTCTACAAAGGTTGAAGATAATGAATTGAAAATAGCTAAAGTACATTCGCAATATGAAGTCGTCCACAGTGGGTACAAGTGCCAGGTTCGTGCCAAGGCTCACGCCCACCTCGCGGTTTAACCAGCATTTGTTGTCGCCGACATCCGCTGATTTACGCTCGTCACTTTAATATCCACCATTTCCCTTCGGAGCCCAGTTTTGAATATCTAAGTGTAGAGAAAGAGCTTTTGTCCTTTCTAGCACAATAATACTGTTAACGATTAGCTCTCCCTCAGGTATTTTGAACCACAAACTTAGAATAACTTAGAATTTTGACAAAATATAAACAGCTGTCTTCTTTAACAAGCTTTTCAATATTTCTGAGATAACTTGTCATCGAATATAAAACAACGGCATCGGCAGTATCAGATATAAGTTACTATTTTTAACATAGGTATACCTACATAACTTTAAACTTAGAGTAAAAGGTAAAAAAATAGTAACCTACGTTAAAGTAAAATATTTAATACTTTAATACTTTATTTAATACTTTAAATATTTAGTACATAAAACCTATATGCATAAGTTTCAAGTAGAGGTATAGTACAAGGAACGAATTACAAACATCAATGAAAGTAGGTACTTACCTAATGTGGGTAGTAGCTAGGCTAGTAACTGACGTTATCTAAGGAATTCTATAAATACAGGTTATTTACCTTAAATTTCTGTTGTTGAGGAAATTAGCAATGAATATCGTAACAACTACTATATAACAATTATTAAAAGTTTAGCAAATCGAACTTTTTCCTCTTTTCGGATACTTATGCCAATTTTTTCATGAGTTACTCACAACAATATACTTAATTATACACATTGTATGTTTCTACTTTCTTCATAAGCGGATTTTTTTAGTAAATATGGTTTTGATTTACCGATTACGTATTTTGAAATTGGATCCAATAGAAAAGTGCCAATGTGTGCGATTACGGTTGAAATTATCTTGTACTAGCGTTTGCTCGCGGCTTCGCCTGCATGGTATCTTAATGTTTGACCTATTCCATGGAAGTATTTTATTTTTCGGGGATCAAAAGTAGCTTATGTCACTTTCCGTCTTTCAAACTATGTCAATGCCAATGAAGTCAATCCGTTGCTCCGTTGCTGCGTGAAAGAGGTAAAAACCAATAAACACACTTTCGGTTTTATAATATTAGTAAGGGCACATTCACACGGGATACGTCGTTGACGATTCGTAAAAAAACTGACAGATGGACGTTCACATTGCATACGAAATAGTGTTTTTTCACGATTCGTCAAAAAACACGAATTGATATTCACATTTGTTTCGTGATTGAGTTAAGTCTTAGTTGAACCATGGCGCAGGCAATCCGTCCCAAAATATTCACAATTCGTGTTTTTAACGTACTTGATTTTTAAAAGACGATACAGTAAAAATGAGCGTGTGTCCGTCATTTTTCACGATTCGTGAAGCGTGTGAACATGGGCATTTAAAAAGTATTGCTACCGTAAAAAAAGACGAGTCATGAAAAAAAAAACGATTCGCCAAAAAACACGAATCGTCCTCGTGTGAATGGGCTCTAAGGATAATTTAGCTTCATAACGGTCATAAAACATAATCATTTTAGGATTGAAAAAAATGTGAAAAATGTTAAAATATTTCTATTAGACTTTCGTGAGCCACAAGCCAATAAATTTGTAGAAGTAGAATCATTAAAACTCAATATTCTTCGAAATCATATCTAGTAAAATGCGATAATGTTTAAGTAATACTTAGGAGTAAGTAGTCAAGTTCGTTTGCGATTAGATAACTTTAAGTGTTTATTGATGTTGGGGTACTGTTACCTTTTTTCGATACAATAGAAAATTGAGGCCAGCGGTGTAGAAGCTATCTAAAAACGTAACTCACTTTGGTTAAATAAATGTAGGACAAGACGATAATGAAAGAATGGGAGATAGATGTATACATTCCTGTGCACTTTTGTGGAACGAAAAGGGCTACAAAGGTAGTTGCGCTGCTTGCGTACAATGCACTGAGTTTTTCATGCATGTTATTTTATAGCATCAATTAATTAATTATCCATTTTTATCAACTCTTGGGTATTTGTTATTTTACTATGTCAAGTTGACGATGTTTGATATCGTAGTTTATTTTGATAACAAAATCTCCTGCCACCAGGCACAACCTCGAGTAAAATGTAGACAATAAGCCCGATTACAGAGGCGCCATGCGCCATCGTAATTATTAGCTAAATAGCATAGTTCTGTTTCACTTTAGGCATTCGATATAGAGAACGCTTTTTACGTTGCTATTAAATTTACGCTGGCGTCTCTGTAATCGGGCTTAGTGTTATGATAAAATTTATTTTAAGGAATGCTGTAAAAAATATTGATAATTATCGGGTCTCGTACAATTTGGTAGAAATTATACAAATCCAAATATCAAACATTTACCGCCTTACCACAAAAGTTTTACGCACGCTTTAGACCATGTTTAACAGTACAAATTGTGCGGTTAAATTACGGCTAATTTAATACATAAAAATTTGTATGAAACCCTAGTATTTCGCACGCTGACTTAAACATTGGACCTTAAAAGGAATAAGTAAGAGAACCTTATTTTGGTACAAGTCTTACTACGAAATGATTTTAATTTTATAGTGCATCCCACACTAGGTTTAAACCAAAGAGTTATTTTTATGATAAACATTTCAATTTTTTTTGAAATGTTCATCATAAAAAAAACTCTTTAAGTCTTACTAAAACGTTTATAGCTACTAATGCTAAATGCTAAAGCCATGAAATCAGCGTCCTATTTCTATCAAAGTAACATACAGCAACATAATTTAATAATCCCAGTTTGGTAGCACAGTCGTGTCTTTAGTCTTGTTGAATTTTCTCTATAATAAGCGTAGAAAGCTCTGCATTCATATGCTAAAGTTTAATTAAAATAAACAAACTTGCACTGGAAAGTGGAATCAGACAAATATAGGTAAGAACGCATAAAAGCTTTTATAGCAGCTTAAATGTTACTTATGCGTGATCTTATTGGGGTGTAACAATTAATGGGATTTGACTCCTTGTAAGAGGTTTACTTTCTAGTTGATAGTTTTACAAGTAACTTAATTATTACTTACTTAAGTATTGTTATTTAGATCATGTCATGTTCCAAAGCTGGATTATTCCATAGCTTTGTCCTAAATAGTATTTTTTCTGTACTGTACTGTACCAGCCTTTTTGATAGTCCACTGCAGGACGTAGGCCAACCCACGAAGGCTGATTGGGCTATTATCCACCACGCTGGCCAAGTGCGGGTTGGTGGATGCACATACTCATATCGCCCTCGCCTACGGCTCGGGCTATAACGAAGCAGAGGCTGTAATTTTCAAAGCGCACGTATGTCATACGACGTTTTATAACATATTTGCAAGGAAATTAATAAAACTCCGGCTTTCTTAAACGAATAAATCTTTACTTAGTCTTGTCCACAAATTGGCGATGCGCGCGCATCAACATTTTTTTTAGGTAAAGGTACAAAAACAGCCAGTATTACTAATAAAGTAAATTAATATTTTTTTGTGTTTTTGTTACAGATTAATGGTTGTAATTTATTGTCAAAATTAATTTAATTAAAGAATTAAATGTTTATATGTTTGTTTATCTCCCAAAGTTAATTTTATTTATAAAATATTGACCACCGCGTTTTACATTACAATAACGCACAAGTGCGTAATGAAATACGATACGATATTGAAATTGGTGTAATTACAGCCACTTTACGAGCAAATGTTATAAAAATATTTATTTTCTTTTATATCCTTAACTTTTGAAAGCATGCATTATTGACGACAGAGACAGGTTTGTTGTAGAGATATCATTGCTTTTATTGTTATGACCGACTTTTTTTGAAGAACTTGCATTTGTTTTTGAAATTCTGAAAAGTGATCATTTTTTCAACGAACTTTTTTCAGGAAAACCACCAGAACAAGTATGTGTATAGTAGTTAGTAGGTATATTATAACTATAGAACTCAGCTGCATATGAATAGAACTCTAATTTATTCTTGATCTGCTAGACAATGATACGAGTATGCCATAGGTTCACAGACATTAAAAAATGCTTTTCTACAAATCACTTCAATAAACTTCGACAAAAGGTGAAGAACAGCTGAATTATTTTATGATGTTACAACATGTTTGTCGCCCAAACATACCCTGATATTATATATACAATATATATACCCTGCATACAATATATATACCCTGGTATATATATTGTATGCAGGTATTTATACCGTTTGTAGCTACCTAGTTCAATAATATTTTCTCGTACTTAATATTACAGTTAGGTATTAAGTACCAAGAAGAGAGATCAATCTCAATTAACGCCACAGATCGCTACATAGTAAGATTTATTAATTAAACGGAGATAAGTCCATTAATCGTTAAGGTGGAACGAATGTATTGCTTTCACTTTTATTTAACTGCTGGAAACGAATGTGCAATGTGCAGTTGCAGTTATGGACCGAGTCAAACATCTTGACGGCTGTGCTGTAAGTTATAAGCTCCGGAAAACCCAATCATCGCGCCGTTTCAAGTACGAGTCGAACTCGCGCACGAAGTTCCGTACTGTATGAGAGCCCCCCTTAAATATTAATTTTAATTTAATTATAATATGTGTTATTGAAGTGAATATACAACTAAATTATCTGTGAATATTTCAAGCATCTACCTGTTACCATTATTAATATCGAGCGGAAAACGGCTACAATTCAGGTTTGTTGTATGGGAGCCCCTCTTAAATATTAATTTTAGTATTTGTCGTTATAGCGGCAACAGAAATATCTACATCATCTGTGAAAATTTCAGCTTTCTACCTATAGCGGTTCATGAGATATAGCCTGGTGACAGACTGACAGACAGACGGACAGCGGAGTCTTAGTAATAGGGTCTCGTTTTTACCCTTTGGGTACGGAACCCTAAAAAGTGAGCTCCAGTCAGGATTGCGTTATCCGCAGCTTGTAGCTAACATCACAATCGCCAAGATGTTTAATTCTGCCTATAGGTAACTAATATTATGTAGCTTTCTGCGCACTGATCAAATAATTGGCCAAGTGCGAGTCGGACTCGCGAACGAAGGGTTCCGCACGGTGTGGAAACTCCCTTTATACTCGTATATTTTATTTTAATTTATGGATTATTTTTGAAAGGCATATACCTCTTAAGCATCTTCCTGTTGCCGTTATTAATACCGAGCAAAAGAATCACGTTACTTGTATGGGAGCCCCCCTTAAATATACATAACCAAATGTTCTGTGAATATTTCAAGCATCTACCTGTCACCGTCATTAATATCGAGCGAAAAACATCTCAAAATTACTGTTTGTTGTAGAGGAAGCCCGGCTTAAATATTAATTTTATTCTGTTTTTAGTGTTGGTTGTTCTAGCGGCACCAGAAATACATAATGAAAATTTCAACTTTAACGCTATCAAGTTACTCTATGGTTTTTCTGATGTTGTTAGTAACATGTTGACTTGGGTGTGATAATGGCTACGTACAAGGTTGTTTGCTTCCTGGTGTGTTAGGAAATAAATGTCTAGATTGATTTATAATTATGAGACATGAGACACCACACCCTTGCAATGTTACTACGTGCAACCGTATTACTTATTAGCTGCGAGCCTAGCCCTTTAGAGCTTATATTCCACATTAAATGTCCAAAGATCATCTACAAATTATTTGAGTTTTTATATCTGAATTTTTTTTTTTTGGTCCAAATTCCACCAAAACGGAGTGGAGCAGATACATTTTCATTCTGTAGCTGAGATGGATATAATTTTGCCGTGAGTCTACTGCATAAAAGTCATCTTTGCTCGGTGAGAAATAAAGAAAAACAGGAACGAGCGGAGTTCTTGCTTTGTTTTTATCGAAGCAAATATGGTATTTCTGCAATGGGTTTACAGTTTACGAACTTTTGCTCCATACATTCGCTCCACTTTTAAAAGCTCCGTATATTCGCTCCGCTTTAGTAGAGTCTGAGCTTTAACCTTGTTCCGTTTGAGTGAGTTCAGTTTGGAGACTTTAGGGGACATTTAGTTTATTGGTTGTGTTAACCACCATTTCACCAATTGGTATTGGTCAGTAAAAGGACAAAATATTTGATAGAAGGGGGATATTGACATTGATGTAGTCTTGTGGGTGTTTAGCACCCCTTGGTGTCAGTTCACGCAATAAGATGTATTGTCGTGGGTGTAAATTGCATCTAAAATGTAATTTCTTATTGCATTTTGCGTGTAGGGTAGGTACTTGTTGTCTTTGGCTATTTACTCAATTGCCCATGAGGGTAATACGAGTATACAGTCAAACCTGGCTAACTGAGAACTGGATAAGTGAGAAACCTCTATAAGTGAGAGTAATTGCCAGGTCCCGTCATTTTACCCCTCAAATACCTCTATAAGTGAGAGACCAAAACCTCTATAAGAGAGAGTCGTTTTTCCCTCATGGACCTCTATAACTGAGAGTGCTACTTGTCTGAACCTCTATAAGCGAGAGTTGAGGGTAATGAAACATCTGCACTTTATGATCCATTCTTAAATTTCGTGGAACTAACTACCGTTGCTTTCGGATTGTGTTCTATTCAAACATTTTTTTTGTATTATGTGGAAATAAGTAACATAATTTTTGTGTCGCATTTTTTTTTGGAATGGCCACACGTGCGTCTAAACTATCCTGTTTGTTAAAATAGTGTTCTATTTAAAATTATTTTGCGGTTTTCTTTAATCTACCTAACATTATGTTTGTATCACATTCTTTTGGAATAGCTACACGTGCGTTTACACTATTTTATTGGTCAAACTTACTCCAGTTGAAAAGTATTATTAGGGAGAAAAGTTCGGTGTTAGTAAATAAATCCTTAGGAATAAATGAAAAGTCGTTAAGCGATAAGCTTAAGGTAGCTAGGTATTGTATGCGTTCAAAGGTGGAAAATCTCGAAATGAAATAGGCAAAGAATTTGACTTAACAGAATTACTTTTATAAAATCATAAAATCAAAAATATACGGTCCCTATAAGGTCTCAGTGCTCTAAAGGGCATGGAAATATTTAAAAAAAGTCGTTTTTTGATTTTCCCAATGTTTAAATGTGTCTTTTAGAATGAATAAAACAAACTATCAATCATCTATGTTCAATTCTAATCAACACAACCCAAACAATTAGTACCTATGTACTATTTATAAACATATTTATCATTCTTCACGCATGTAGATATTCGTACCTACACACAAATTAGACGTATTTTTTGACCTCTATAAGAGAGAGTAGCCACTTCCGAAACTGGATAAGTGAGAAACCTGGATAAGTGAAAAACCTCTATAAGCGAGAATGAGATGGCGTTCCCTTCAACTCTCTCTTATCCAGGTTTCACTGTATTTCTAGGCTTACTTCTGCATTTTGCATGTTTTTAACAAACGAAGAAAGATGTAGTTACTATTTTCAAACCTGTCGTTTCATTAGTCTATTGAGCGGGGTTGTGATTTAAAAATATACCTAAATACGAGGAGTTCCTCGTGGACCAACTGCTTTCGCACAACTAGTTGGACATCCAAAATACGTATTCCTAATGGCACAACTAAGGCCAACTAAGCACAACTATGTAGGTACAATTTAATTTTATAGCTATTCCTTGTGACCAACTAAAATCATAATAGATAACTCCTTTTGATATACCTAATATGGAAAATAGTAACACAACAAAAGCACTGCCTTGCAAACAGATCTTGATACTTTATACACACAAAAATTGTCAAAATAATTATACGTTATTTTGATACCCTGAATGTCACAGGGATGAAATTATTGGCATTCTTTCCTTTTTAACCGACTTCCAAAAAGAAGGAGGAGGAGTTTCTATGTTACTTCTGTACACAGATCAGTGCTTCTGTATATATTTTTTGTGTGTGTTCATCGCTATTTTCGCGAATTGTGAACCGATTAAAAAATATTTTTTAGTTTGAAAGGGTACCCTCTCGAGGTTCCACTTAAATTTTATCGGCTAAGCCGTTTTAAAAAAAATCAACAATACATTACTTCCTCCTTTTTGGAAGTCTCTAAAAATCAGCGTAGGCAGCATAGTACGTCCATCGCTACCGGTAGAATCTAAGCAAGACCACAAGAACGGAGGATGCCATCCGCTTCCTTTCAGTTGTATTCACAATCCATAGAGAAGCCAATGTTCAGTATCTAATGAAATTCGGCTGATATAAATGATAGGCAATGAAAACTACAAAAGATATTTGTTCATCCATGCGAATCATCATCACTTTCCGGCAGCGCGAAAGGCCGACAGGGTACTGCCCCGCTATCCTGTACCAATTCTTTCCCTGGCCCCCCTCCGGCCAATTTTCATTTAGCACCTATGTACAGGACGATGACATTTGACATTGAGCCGGGAGCCAAATTGTTGACGATTCGTCAAATGGATGGAGTTCAGTTTATTCACAGATATCTGCAGTTTATTAGTCTTTTCGAATTGTTGTAGTTGTTTTAGCCAGGCGAATTACCATGTTGTCCTTTTGTTTTTCATACGCACCACGGCACAATTTTTACGACGTGTGAAAATATGACAGATAACCTCATATAACTTTGTCTCGTTTTGACACGTGGTTATAATTAATTGTATCTCGTGGTGCGTTGGCAAGCCGAGCAGTTTTGTTTTTTTTTTTATATTATTCTTTTATTAAACTAAATACAACTAAGTATCGTAACTAGCTCTTGCAGTAGTAGGTGGGAATTAATGTGAGTTAGGTACTTGCTTTTATATAAAGTGGTTTTATCTATTTCTATTATATGTCACTTTTATAATTCAATTTGTATCTGTAGGTAATTGTTTTTCTCATATAACTATTAAGATTTAGAGTTCAGAGTAGAGGGATTCAGAGTCACGATATTTTACCTAAAACATGTTTTATTGTCAAATTTTATTTAACTGCCATCCATCACTGGGATCTTTATTACCCTTACTTTCAAAGAGCATTGCTGTCGGAGTCACAGATTAGAAGTTAGTTAATATAGTGGCAATTATTCCACGGGCTCTTTTACTAAACAACTTTTCCCGTTTTATGGTCGAAAGTCTTGACTTATTTAAGGGTGCATTAAGACTAACTGCGACATCACCGTAAGACGTAGTTAAACTAACGTTCAAGTAAGAAATCGTATTGAGTTCACTATCCGTAGTAAATCTTTAGAGAGCAAGATTTGAGGGTACTATTTGTCATCATAAAATAAATATATGGGGACATCTTACACACGGCCTCTGACCTCAAACTAAGTAAAGCTTGTGATATGGCTGCCAGAGACTGATAAACTACTCATACATATTTTTAAATACATACTTTTTTAGATAGTAACTAAATAACACCCAGACACATAGCAAACACCTATGTTCATCACATAAATACTTGCCCTGGGTGGGGATCGAACCCACGCCTCTTTGACCCAGTAGTTAGGGTCACTAACCACTGAGCCACCGAGGCAGTCAATTGTTAGATTGAGTAATACGCCGAGGTAGCAAATGTGAAGCCATGGTGGCTTATTAGAAGAACGCTCGTCTTATAAGTATGAAGCGTGGGCTCAGTCCCCCGTTCGAGCTTAAGGGGCGGTCGAATATAAAATGTCTAACCAAAATCAAGATTTTTGTAACAAAAACATTTTTTTTTATAACAAGAAAATATATGTTATGCTAGATCATATCATCTGTTGGAAAACCATATCTGATACGTACAAGGAATAATTTTGCTCGATCGAAACAAAATCCAAAGATTTTATAGGTAGGTATTATTTTTTAAAATTTGTTTAATGTATTATCGTAGTAGCTAACGTATTGGCAAATCACAAAAAACAGTTAAAGTTGACTTGATAATTTTATATGAATCTTTATTATAAGACGCGCTCCCCTCGTCCCCTCGCTCCGTCTTACTTTGTTCGCGGAGCGAGCCTACGCACGATACGCTCTTAAGTACCAATGAGTTCCTAGGATTTTACACATCACTGCCTTTTCAATGTAGGAAAACATCGTGAGGCAACCACAAGATTCACTAACATGCAACAAGATCAGTGTGGTAGGTAGATCTGCGTTGGGCCAGCGTGGTGGCTAGCCCAAATCGTCTTTCGCGGGTAGACCAAAGTTCATCAGTGGACTATTAAAAGGCTGGTACAGTACAACAAACATATGGACGGGATGCATGTTGATTTCGAGTCACTACTTGTTGTTTATATTTTGAATGAAAAACCAGCGTCTGGCAAATTGGCAAATGGCGTCTTTTCAAATGCCAAAAGACATTTACCTACCAGGTAGGAACAGCTCTGAAGCCCCTACTAACCAAACCTACTGGAACCTGCTATTAAAATTACATTCGATACTTATAAATCTAACATATTTTTGATCATAGAGTTATTCATCTCAAAAATTAATAATAAAATTAAAATTTATTTTTGTACATGATAAAGTAGCTATCAAGCTGGCAAGTACTTAATGGTATCTATGACCATTACCGTGCTTGGCTCCTATGGTAATGTTGATATACCTACCTATTTCATTTTGTTTTCTAATTGGTTTTAGAGCGTCAAAACATGGACTCGGAAATATAAATTATATTTCAATTGCTTACCTAATTAGAGTTAATTTCTTAAGTATTTTGGAGGACCCTAGTTAACAGTGTATGTTTTAAGCGTATTGACAAGTATTAATGAACCGTTTAAATCATTAGGTATAACTATTCATTACTTTTTATTACGATGAGATAAAGTCAGGATTAAATTAGATAATTGTTAAGTACTTTATATTTTTTTCATCCGAAAAGGCAAATATTATAACTATTGAAAATTTAAATACCTAGTAGGTATAATTATGAAAATTGAAATAGTAGATGTAATTGAAGATTCAGAACTTCTCTGTAAAATGTGGCGAAAAATTCAAAAATCTGTAACGTTTATAACAGAAAATTTTGAGAACCTTAGCAAATATACTTAAGAGTTGAGCTAAAGGATTATTATGTTGAAGTTAAAAAATAATGTTAAAAATAGGTTTTGTCTAGAAACATTGCTCTGAACTTTTAAGCAATTATAAAACAGAAGGCGACGCTAATATTAATAGGAGTATATCATCTGCCTGAGAGCCTAGACTAATAAGTGAAAAGTGAAAATTACACGTAAAAGAAATGAAAAAGAAGCATTTAACAAGAATACAATCATCATAGCTAGTATTGCTTATTATTGCTCTATAAGGTATATAAAAAATAGGTAACGAAATCCTGTTAAAAGCTGTATGGTTTACGAATAACAGTTTTGTAAGTAGTTCTACTCTCTCCTTACATGCAGTCAACACAACACGAGTTTAGTCGGTCGGTCTTTAGTAAATGCAACAGAAGCATCAATTAACTGAAACTAGGGCAGCGCATCGAGGTAGATTACCACTATCATCCGCGACAATTGTGTGTTATCGTACGTTGACACCACCGACGATGGTAGCGTGATAGGTGAGCGGATGTTCTTCACATGTGACAACTTGTGGTTTTGTATTTATCTTGTAAATTTACGTGGTGATTACGAACCTATTAGCATTGGGACAAATAGATCAAACAAGGAAATCGCGCAGAAAATAGTATTATATTAAAAACAACCTATTTTTTTTTTAAATTTTACTGAACAAGTTACTCGCCAAGACGAATCAAACTACTCGTCAAGACCATTCAATTAACCCAAACTCGATGAGGTCGTTTCATTGCTAAGTTCCTTTAGCCACCTTTCAGCTCCATCATCAGATCAGCACCATGTCATCATAATATTGCATTGTCACGCGATTTACATATGTAAGTATGCAACATTTCAGCTCAATCGGTAACCGAGAAGTGGATCAAATTTAACTTGCAAGATTTGGTTACAGACCAACAGACAGACAACGGGACTGGTGAAACTAAATAAAAGCTTGTAAAAATCAGCTGTTCCTTACATTTTGTCCAGCTTCGATGAAGTTTTTGTATGACTAGTTGATTTTTTGCGATATCAAGCTTGGTCCCATGATTAGAATTAGCCGTAGTACCTACTAATTAATTCACAGTTACCCTGTAGATAAACTAAGAAAAATGAAAAGATGAGTGTATTTCTTAAATTGATATAGTAATATTAATTTAACGTAAGTAGGTATTATTATTAAACTCATAGAAACTTTTGAAAATATGAATGCTCTAAAATTGAATTAGATAAATACGAGTAATTAAAATTTATTAAATTCTGATATTTATTGAATGTTTTTTGGCTTTGTAAATGCAATGTTTATAATAAATATTCGAATGAATAACTTTGTACTACATGTGTGTTTGGTTTAGATATAGTACTTTTTTTTTACGAATAGAAGAAAACAATATTAGGATACATTTTAATCCAAATGCAGATGCGAAATGTTTAATTTCTAAAGGCAAAATTTGAAATTACTAAAATCGTTGTTACCCGCGATTGCTCGAGATTAAAAGATTTTTCTAAAAAAAAAACGTAGCCTAAGTTACTCCTTATTACATCAGCTACCTGCCAATAGAATTCCCGTCAAAATCGGTCCAACCATCTCAGAGATTAGGCGGAACAAACAGAGAGACAAAAATAAAAAAAAAAGTTGTTTTGGTGTATGTACCGTATATTATATACAGGGTTATTTCTAATCAATTAGCATCCTTTTAGGGGCTTATTCTGTACATAAAAACTAACCAAATTTGTTATGCGACTTTTGTCAAAACTCAAAAAAAAAAATTGTTGTTCCATAGAAAAATATCATTCACCCGCGACAAAATGTTTGGAACAACTGATTTTTTTTTTTAGTTCTGACAAAAGTAGCAGAACAAAAGTTGTTAATTTTGATGTACAGAATAATTAAGCCCCTAAAAGGATGCTAATTGATTAGAAATAACCCTGTATATTCATATACGAGTAGGTACATGTAGTAGAAAACGGTTATTTCAATATTACAAACAGACACTCCAATTTTGTTTACATGTATAGATTAGGTGAGTATTGTTTTTTAGGGTTCCCTACCCAATGGGTAAAAACGGGACCCTATTACTAAGACTCCGCTGTCCATCCGTCTGTCCGTCTGGCACCAGGCTGTATCTCATGAACCATAACAGCAAGGCAGCTGAAATTTTCACAGGATGATGTATTTCCGTTGCCGCTATAAAAACAAATATGTACTAAAAACAAATATTTAAGGGAGGCTCCCATACAACCAACGTAATTTTTTTGCCGTTTTTTGCTCCATATTAATAACGGCAACAGGTAGACGCTTGAAATGGGGCTAAGGGGGTTCCCATAGGGTACGGAACCCTTAGTGCGCGAGTCCAACTCGCACTTGGCCAATTATTTTCTTAACTTTTAATGTTGGTTGTCATAACATTAGTATTGCATAATTTTCATCACTTGCTTTATCAATCCCTAGTGCCATGGGACCACGGGTAATTTAAATTACCCGTGGTCCCGGTATTGGGTTGATCCATCGGAACCACGGGTAACAACTCGTATTAAGTAGGTACATGTGAACTCAGCGCTACTGTGGCTCGGATGGCATGTAAAATGATGGGCCGCGGTTGCTTTAAACCGTTTAGCCATGTCAGAGGCCTTCAGGTGGCTTACAAATTCTGACACCAGGGCTAGCCCTATGCGAACTTACTTTACTAACATACTTATATCGTAAATAAGTCCGGGTTTCCAGCGCTACTATAAATTATAGTATGCAAGTTAAGCGACCGAAAATCGGAAAATTTTGTTAGATTTTAAAGCCAATTTTTTGTCCAACTGCAAAGGAAAGTACTGAAGTATAAAAGTCAGTAAAAGAACGTCGTTTATTACGTCATTGTGCAGTAATACATACAATGTTGGATAGACGTAAGATGCGAAGGTCATTATTTGGCCAATGGCCTGGCAAGACAGCTTGAATATTTTGCTAAATTACTAGACAGGTTTTGGGGGTCATTACCATTCTTAGCTTCAACTATACGTAAGTAAATGAAAAATACGACTCGAGCCGTCTTACCATAAAAGTTTTACGCATGCTTTAGACAGTGTTTAGCAGTACAAATTGCACGGTTAAACAGTCTAAAGTGTGTTTAAGTATTTTGTGGTAAAGCGGGACATTTTGGTAAGGCGGGAGATGTTTGATTCAAAAGGACTAGATAGGTCTGTCACTTTATTGACTCCATTTATAAGACTAAAAACTACAAAAAATTGAAAAAAAAATCAGCCGAGTGCGAGTAGGACTCGCGCTTTAAGTTCCGTACCGTGCGGGAGCCCCCATTAATATGTTTTATTTTAATTTAACTATTTATTTTTGAAGTCAATATACAACCAAATATTCTGTGAATATTTCAAGCGTCTACTTATTGACGTTAGGTATTAATATCAAGCGAAAAACGGCAAAAAAATTAAGTTAGTTGTATGGGATTGTCCCTTTTTTTTTTTTTTTTTTGTTTTTAGTATTTGTTGTTATAGCTGTGAAAATGTCATCTTTCTAGATATCACGGTTCATGAGCTACAGCCTGGTGTCAGACGGACTGACGGACGAACGGACAGCGGAGTCTTAGTAATAGGGTCCCGTTTTTACCCTTTGGGCACGGAACCCTAAAAATGGAACATTTTTTTGTTTATATTAAAATTATTGTAAGTGTTGTGAAACTTATAAATATTTTGTATTTAAGTTTAGCGAAATACTTATTATACAAGTACGTTCGAATATATAAAGTATTTCACAAATGGATTTAAGTGACCGCCTATTTTCTTTTCGATACATTGTTTTTTTTAATAAGTACCTTTTTTATTTGTTGCTTACATTAAATAAGTTACAAATATACCTATCCATTTATATTCTTCATTGATAAATTAATGTTGGTGCAAAAATGAAAACAGTAAGAAATTATTTAGTCTCATTTTGAAATAACTCAATTGGGTATATCGAATCGAATGTTTAAAATGAATTAAAAAAATATTTTAGAAAGCAAAATAAATTTAGAATGGATTTTATGTTGTAAATAAGTACATAATATAAAATCCATAGTTCGATTTGGTAGTTACTTTTCATTCGATTAATGTGTACAAGTGAAGATTGTAAAGCATTAGAAATCAATATTTTATTTAAAAGAAATACAAAAGTAGTGTAAATTTTTCATAACTAAACATTAAAGCTATAAATACTTTTACAAAAACAGATCTGAACAGTCTCAACAGCACTGAAATTGCACAAATAAGACAACACAAAAAGATAATGATTTCAATTACATAATTTTGTATATCATAGCAGACAGTGATATAAATGGACATAATAATATGACTGTTGAAGTTATAACAATCGTCGGACACGTAAACAGTCAGATGGAAAAAAAGTTAAAAACGAGAGGTGGCAGCGCGGCGCGGGCGTCTCGGAATAGTCGAGGTGGTGCGATAGTCGTACGATCTTGAACTCGACACACAGTGTTTTCCAACACAACAACACTGTGTTTGCACAGCGAGTCTTCTCTTATCACCGTACAAACGAACTTCTTTTACCGCTAATATTAGATAAACGCATTCTATTTAAAATACGCCTTCAAGGTCGAGTTCGTATTCTGTCACGACGAACATTTACAGTTTCTTTTCAATTAAATCCGCTCTTGATAAATTAGCATCTCATTTCATAAACGTTTCATTTATATTTGTATTTCCGGTATTAACTCTGTAACGTACACCTGTTTTCCTTCATGCAAAATTTACCGCTCGAGTTTCACCTGTTGAATTTGGTTTCTTATTTGCATCGTTGCTAGGAGTAACTTCGATACCAAAACTCTCGCCCTCGTCTAGAGTAAAAATGTTTCCTTGTCAAATTCTAAGAAATTTCGCACTAAGCGACCCTATGTTATCGGGTCGGCCGGCTGCGGGTGAATAATGTACTGCAAAAGGCAGCTGTACGAGCACGGCGCGTACTGTGTCTGCTGTCTAGTCCCACAATCGCATTGTCGGCATCAGGCAAGCCGGTGGCGTGCGCCAGCGAGCCCGCCATCCACAGTTAGTCCGCCTCGGCCTATCGACTCGAACCCACGCTTCACTACCACACAACCCGAGATAACTTTTCGAAAAAGCCGGTCGTGCGAAAAGTGACAGTGCGACAGTGAACGGAATTGTGTGATTCGGAATTTGACAGAGACTGCAAACACGAGACGAAACGATTTTTTTAACGAATATCTGGTGCACATTTTATACGGTGAGTGTTTTCTCCATTTTATATTTTATTGTAATCGTGTGTTCACCTGCCAATTTGAATTCGTAACCTTGGCTGGTTAGGTAAATGTAAAATTACAGTCGTGAATTTTATCACTTAAGTATTGACGTGAAATAAAATTAGTACCTGTCATTCTGCTGCAATTTTTGTGTGATTTGGTTTTTGCTTCCTTTTTTTGTTGCAACTTAAATGTACGGCTTAACGTAATAACACGTTTACTGACGAATTTTGTCTAGTATTATCAGATGGGATGACAAAACTGGTTTTCAAGGTTTCATATATCGTCATTATGTTTTACTTTTTATGACGGTTGCGTGAGTCTAGAAAAACGAGTTCCTGTGAATTTGTCTGAATAAAAATGTGGGATGAATTAAACAAATTTTTAAACACAGAAAAAAATTTACGCGTTGACAGATCTACTGTTAAGTGTAGTCAAAAATATTATTTGTAGTCTGTGTGTATCATTAACGTATTTATAATAATAATTTAGATAAATTGTTTACTTTATTAATGGTATTCTACTTTCTTGAGTTCAAGACTATAATAAATAATAGACTTTTAGTTCTTTGTAATTCGTTTACAATAGCTTTAAAACCGGGTGCGTTTCGGCGAAATGTACCCGCATGAACTAATTGATTGACAGCTCTTTGTCAAATTCAAATTTAGAACACGCAGTTCGTAGGTACTTTACCGATTTCCTTTGGAATAATTTCCGTGATACATATTATGACGGGGCAGTAACATTTAAGTTCTTAATTCAAGAGTCGTTAAGAAGGTATGTTAATTGAGAAAAAAATAAATTGGCAATGTACGTGAAGTAAAATAATTACCGACTTAACACGGGAAGTTAATTATGCCGAAGCATTTTTTACGAAAGTTTATTATTTCACCATCTGTTTGCAGTTAATTGGGAAACTGCATTTAATTCAATGAAGTTATTTGCCGGTTCCTATAGCAGAATTATGGAATAGGTTGATGTTGGGTTTCTATTAATTTTAATAACATTAATTTACGGGGAGCATTACGTGTCCGAATACACACATATTTGCACTGAATTTAATTTGAACATATTTGTTATTTGTAATAATTCGTCTGTTTGTCGAGAAAACCAAAACCAATTTGGTCAATGTTCAGCAGTCAGGTGATCATGCTAATTTGATTTCCACGAGTTGGAGTTTAAACTGTATAAAGTTCAACCCAATTTGATTTATGTAGTTAATTTACAATAGGAAACAAAATGTAAATAATTATTGAATGATTAAAGCAAATAATTTGCAAATAAACGTATTTTACATAAATCGTACTGATAATTAGGTACGTGAGCCGAGAGGGTGTATTGCATATTGTTAAACCATCGCTAGTTTAAGGATGTCAAAGTCGTAGAATCTACTTATACTTCGATCGTTCTGTACCTACTGTACTGTATCATCCTTTTTAATAGTCCACTACAGGACGTAGGCCTACCCACGATGGGTGATTGGTCCATATCCAGCACACTAGCCCAGTTTGCGTTGGTGGATTCATATACGCCATCGAATTTCTTCTACGGACCTATGCAGGTTACCTCACGATGTTTGCCTTCACCAAAAAGCCAGTGGTGTGAAATTCCGTACATAAATTCCAAAGAATTCATTGGTACAGGATCGGAATTCAAACCTCACGATTGTAAGACGGGTGTTACTACCACTAGACCACCACGGCCTAATCAATCGTTCTGAAGTATTCGTAATTGGCGATAATTTGCTTCTAGCTCCAGCAAGCCAACATTCATCGTCAGCATCAATTATTTGGTTCGACTCTGTGTGATTCAGTTGCAGCAATTTGCTGTACCCCAGACCAGTCTGAGGCTGCGGTACAGGTTGCCATCCCGCTATTAGCGTAATAGTCGTGCGATTAGAGACTCGGTTCTCTATTAACCTCGCGACCACCGTGAGCCAACCCTACAGGCTCATTTCCTTGTTCTAACTACTACCATTAAATGACTTCACGACTCGTATTCTCTTACACGGTTGTAGCTTGAACCGTGTTAAGCACATCAGCTATGGTTACTTTCGTTTCGACTAATTGCGCTTCATCAATGGCTTGGCCTACTGAATTCCTACTTATTTTCTCATCTTCTCCAAAATCTTTTTACCACGGAACGGAGACGGTATATGTATGTGTTTGGGGTGAGAGGATGTTTGTGCAAACCTATGTAGCGGTTTTTCTCCAAAACTACTTAACCGATTTTAATGCAGTTTTCAGTTATCAAAAATATTTCGTATTTTCTTGTTTTATTTAGTATTATAACATTTTCACCTTAAGAATAATTTAAACACCTGATAATGGCCTATATTTATTTTACTTGTATACATTTGACTTTTATATAGCCTCTATGTCCACAGTTGTTATCCGTTCAGTTCAGGTCAATGTCACTTCATTTGTTATGTTCAAGAGATTCACAGAGCATTGTTTTCTAACCGAAAGACGTATTAGCTAATTTTGAATACTGCAAATTAGTCAAGGGTTTTCAACTGAAAACTGAACCGAGACAGATATGAAAAAATGCAGTATTTTTTAGTCGGACCCATTAAATTATTCTCCAATATAATTTATTTACGGCTCCGTGATGTAGCTATGATTCCCGCGTCTCATGTAGATTTAGCTAAAAAACATTTTTTTTACCATCTGCTAAGTGCTATATCCGATACGCACGTACTGGTAAAATTATTATCACTAAGCTTACCTTGTTGGCATCTTAGCTTTGAATATGATTTATGATTCATAAAATATATTGTTCACTTGGCATGATTAAACTTATATATGTGTAAATTAAGCTATTTTTTTTTTCTGCTAAGATTTTAGCATGATTTTAATTTTCACCAAGTAAAAAGATAAAAGAGAACCATAACCGTAGAAGAACCAAAGATACCGACATAGCCCAGCGGATTGGCAAGTTAAAGTGACAGTGGGCAGGGCACATAGCTCGGAGGACTCCGATAGGTCGAACAGTTCTCGAGTGGAGACCGCGTGACAGTGGGCAGGGCACATAGCTCGGAGGACTCCGATAGGTCGAACAGTTCTCGAGTGGAGACCGCGTACCCGCAAGCGCAGCATAGTACGTCTACCCACAAGGTGGACGGATGGCCTTATTAAAAGACCGTAGGATTGATCTGGAATGCAAGCAGCTACCAACCGGTCTTATTGGAAATCTATAGGGGAGGCCTATGTCCAGCAGTGACGAAGACAAAGATAATAGATTTTACAGTCAAACAGAACCAGTTGTCCGGTTAGAGAATAATACCTGAGCATCGGAACGGAACGGAAAGTCCAATTATGGGTAATAAAATAAAAATTTTGAATTGCGATTGGCAGTCGGATGTTTCTTTATAGCAAATACATTTCGTTGAGCCATTTTTTGTGTGTGAATTGGCTAGTTTTTGAAAGTAATTTATTCTTCCAATGTGAAATGAATGGATCTAAGTTCTTCGCGCATTTTATGGTTCTAAATTTTTTTTTTTTGGTATTGTTCATTATTACTCTCTTTTTTTTGTTTAATTTATTACACTTACTTTTTTGGTTTTTTGAATGAATAAAAGCTATTTAAATTAATTTCATAATAGGTATTGTGGGACAAAATTGTGGTATTTAAAAGGGTTACCAATAAATTTGTAAAAGTTATGACGAAAAAATTATATAACAAAATTAATGCGTCAGATCTCTCATTCACGCAATTAGCATGTAGGTATTAAATTCAATGTCATGATATAAACTTGATAACACCCTGATTACAAATTAATCCTTAGATAAAACCTCACATTTTTGGTGATGTCAGACCGTAGCTAGTGAGGTCGTTGAAGTAGGTACATATATGACACTTGAAGTATATAAGTGGAGTAAGCTCATATTTAAAAATATCTTAGATGAGATCTAATGATCTAACAAAATGGTAATTAGCTTATGTTAATAACGTACTTAGCTACCTATATGGCAAAAACTGATTGTACTTACAGTTAGTAATTTTTGTCTGTTGTAGATACATAAGTTTGTTAGAATTATTGCGTGCAACGTAACTTTATGTTGAGTTTAAACAAATATAGATACACAATTTTGTTTGTTGCTTAGAATTCGTTATTGCATTTATACTCGTAAGTAGTAGTTTCGTATTATTTAATTCGACCTACAGATATTGCTTCACGATTTGATGTAGGTACTCAGAATACTTTTTCACGGAAGTCGTAATCTGCAGGCGCTGTAATATTTTACCTCTAGAGTGCGATTCATAATGGACTAATTCATATCCTATTTCAATCTTTCTAGTACCTAATTTAAGAGTTAAATTCGAGTAACTAGAAAACAGAGTCCTTGAAAGACATTTTGAATATTATTTAATTCTTATATTTGTACATCTGATAAAGTTTTGTTGGTATACTGACGTGGTTTAAACGTGATCGATGGTTTATTAAATTCAACGGTCACGATCACGAGTGTGTCCAATATTTCATTTTTATGTTTACATTTTTTGGCATTTATATTTTATGCAAAGATATTAGGTATCTGTTCGGGTATTAGATCAAAGATAACGTTATAAAATAGCAAAAGAACACAACGTATACTCGTAGGATAAGTATTGTAGATGACATAATTATACAAGGCTATCACATGGAATACTGAGATTAGCTTTAGAGCTAGTGACAACCACGTAAAGATACCAAAGATATATTCATCAAAATAGTACTTTTTTTGTCTGTTCCCAAATTGAGTCTATAGGTAAAATATAGTAATTTAAAAATTGTCATGATAATGAATTCTGTGCTACTTTTGGCTCACTATCTCTTGAAACAACTTATAAAACTATATTTATACATAAATTCTCATGTGATATGGGAATCGCAGAATTGTAATTGAAAAGATAAGTAACAAGCAAGCTCATAAAACATCAACAAACTCGGCCGACAACTTAGTAGATATAAAAGATAGCAAAAGAAATACCGAAACCATTAAAAAACCTCGAGACAAGTACTGCACGCAACCGTTTTTGGTAATTGCCTCAAGCATGACTTTACCAAGCTATCAGTTATTAATCTGCGCAAGATTGCAGCCAAAATGTCATGAGCTTCAGAGATTAAAAGTATCTTTTGAATGCAGTGAAAGCACCTACTTTCATCCCCTCCAGTTAAAAATCATTTGGTCTGCGAATTGTATCAACACTTGTGCATGAGCCGGCAAAAAATTGGTGCCAATAGGTCTTCAACCGATGAAAGATGCCAGGCATGAAATATTAGCCAGCTTTGTGTTATTTAAGACAGCTATTATTTTTTTATTGTTTATTAAACCACGTCGTGTCGTGATAGATTTAAGTCAATGAACTTGCTGAAATGATAAGAAAGAAAAATTGTACTGAGCTGCCAAAAACAAATGGACAATATCGTTTATAAAACACCCGCCTTAAAAATAAATATTCTTATTATTTGCTGACGAAATTACCAACATTTTGTTCATAAGTCACAATGGAGTTGTAAAGTAAAACCTACATTGAGATTAGAAATCAGAAAACAATGGCTGTAGTAGGCATGAGCTTCAGGAAAATGATAATGAAATCAAAGTTAGGTTGCTGAAGTATACCAAGTTCTTGTTTTAGGTTTTGTTCGGTATCAATAGCAATCGCAAACTCGTTTTATACGCCGCTGTGGTTTTGAAACAACAGTAAACTCCTATTTTCCCAGACAACATTATCTGTTGGCATAGTTACTTCTGAATTCCTAGTTTTGTGGTTGCAAGAAAGCCCTGTTGGTTGCGAGTTACCTACTTATGCATTATCAATGTTGCATTTATTAGGTTGTTCGATATCAACTAGGTATCCGCCTGTGAAATTAGACATTGCTGTTTTGTGCTTAAATATAGTTCATGATATTTGTTGCAAGTTTAGATTATTGTGAAGATATTTCGGCTGCTTAGATCCATAACTACCAAGTTTTCGTTGTCCAGCTATTATGGCCATAGTTAATCAATTTAACACTTTACAATCATTAAAACAATGACACTAATATAACGACAATAATAATCGAGAAAACTAAACTAATTAGGTACATATACATATTTAATTAACTCAGCACGACGAAAAGTTTCTAAGTAAATCGTACTTATACAGGGTTATCCAGAACTGCTAGCTATTTCTTTGACTTTTCATCATTCATTTCATTCAATGACTCTTCTTTCTCGAATTCCGGGTTAAGAAAAAAAAATCTGATGTGTCAAACATTCATACATTTTGTCTGAGTTGCTATTTTTAACCGACTTAGAAAAAAGAGGTGGTTCTATATTCATCTGTATATTTTTTTGTGTATCATCAATAATTTTGCCAATTCCGAACCAAATCGAAAAACTCCTTTTTAAGTTCGAAGGGGTATTCTTCCGAAGTGAAATTTTACAGAAATCAGCTAAGCCGTTTTTGAAAAATCTACAATAATGTAAACAATTCGAGCGAAATATTTAAATTTTGTACACGATGGAAGGCGTTTTTTTTTAGTTTAGCCCCGTAGTAAAAGTTGTTCTAAATCTAATAATGGTCTTATTGACCTCCTTTCGGCTTAGTACAGGGCAAGCAGATAACCCTGTATATAAAAATGATATCATAGTTACAATATCATTGTGTACTATTGTGCACTGTACCACTAAACAAATATTGAACCGTCTGCAATATTGTCACGGCGCCTTACAGTATTGTCTATGTTTGCGTAATATTAATGCAGTTACAATACCTAGTTATACCTACAGTACTCGTGTCTATTGTTTAAGTTTCGTCTGATTGTTATATCTGATGACATCAATACTTTTGAATATTGTAATTTAACAATGTGTATGCATGTGCTGCGTACGCATAAATTACATGTAATCATTTTGAATCTAGGTGGCCGGCATCGTCACGAATATATTAATGACCACCGGAATATTTGGTTTAGAAGGAATCGACATTATTAAATGCAATCCATGCATTGAGACTTTTATTTTTGCTAAATCAATAATTTTATTGCAGGAAATTATTGATAGTAGAATTGTCATTCTTTTCGCATTTAGTGGACTATTAAAGCGAGGTTGATTTATTGATTTTAAAAGTTTCCAGAACTTACTTTCGATATGTGTCACTTTTTTAAGTGATTCAGATTTCGGACTTCACTTTCATTCTCGTTGAGTAGGTATAGATAACTACGAGTATAGTACCGTGGTTTAAACGAGAGTTGTTAAGTAATCTTATTATTATTATTGGTAATCTTATTAATCACATCTTATTATATTACCTAGAATTTCTATATTATTGCTTCATTTTGACATTTTCAAAATCATTACTTGTTGAATACAGATAAATAGCAATAATACAAATGAAATTGTAGTATTTGGAAATGGTATAGTATTATAAACAATCGTTTATTTTCTATATTACTAAGTGTATGTTTACAAAGTAATTTTTTCCAAAACCTGATAATACTTGATGAGCATCATAATTATTTCCTCTTTATTTTTCTTGGTTGTTTATAATACATATAAATATTTAAGTGATTTCATCTGGAACTTTGACACAAATCCGGATTGAGTGTTGCTTAACTTTTGCTTAACCAAGTTGCCAAACTCATAAGTAACTATTAGGTAATAATGTAGGTACTGGTACCTAATTAAAGTGACAATGTAAAGTTCACTGAGCTAGAATTTTCAGGGTTGCCATGTGATTCAAAATTTGATATATTCTACGATTTGTTTAAAACCACACACATACTTTGCATACATGATAAAAAATGTGGTTGTACTCGTACCTAGTTATTTATTTTATATTTTCGACTATATAGTGTTTTATCTTTCTGTTCTTTGCACTGTAGACTGAATCAAAGAATATATATTTAGGTTTCATCATTCATATTCATACACAGTACCTAAATTCATTTAGAATATCAAATGCTCTCTGAGTCATTTTAAGGATACAGTAGGTAAATAATAATCACGAGTATAAATTAATGAAATAAATAATTTATTGTTTAATTGAGATAATTAGTAATTGTATTGTTTCATTATTTTGTCCTCTAGGTCCTTTGTACAGTGTGAAATTGTATAGTAAAGATGTATTTATGTAACAAAATACTTTAGTTTGAGATTATTTGTCAACAAAACTACAGAAGTTGCCTTGTGGTGTGGCTCTATACAATTATAGGTTCAAGTTTTTTAGCAACATTGAAACGATTATAGTTTTTAGGGTGCCGTACCCAAAGGGTAAAAACGGGACCCTATTACTAAGACTCCACTGTCCGTCTGTCTGTCACCAGGCTGTATCTAATGAACCATGATAGCTAAAACGTTGAAACTTTCACACATGATGTATTTCTGTTGCCGCTATAACAACTAAATCAAGATTAAAAACTAAAAACCGAAAAAAAAATATTTAAAGGGGGCTCCCATACAAGAATCGTGTTTTTTTTTTTGCTCAATATTAATAACAGCAACAGGAAGATTCTTGAAATATTTACAGAACATTACAGTTGTATATTCCCTACTAAAATAAATTATAGGGCTTCCATATGGTACGGAACCTTTCGTGCGCAAGTCCGACTCGCTCTTCGTCGATTATTGTCTTTTAGAAGTTAATGATTCTTGTTCAGTATTTATACTAACCCAAAGTACACGTTTCGTTACTTTAATGACAAGACAACCCTGAACAAAAAAGTAACGCTTGACTGAGCCTGTATGACGTCATTCGTCAGTTCGCGTAAATAGAGCATCTCTAGTGGGCAGAGGTGTGTCCATAGGTTTGTCCATAGACACAACCATTATGACTCTATTGGGATCCTCATAGAAATCATTGTGACTGTCACCATTCTATTGTACATTGGACAATGTACCATATTAGCATATATTAACGATTATACCATTATGTACAGGCACATGAATTAGTTTCCATGAAATAAACATGAGAGGATTTGTATTCCAAGGATATTATATGTAAAAAAACTTGTTAACATAATCAAACTTTATATACCTAAATGATGATAGAGACGATTTTACTAAATACCACTAAGTTACATATATACAATAAGTTATTGTCACCAATTTAAAAAAAAATTAAATTTACATATTTTTTAACAATTTATCTATTGGAAACAGTCCACTATTTACCTCTTTGACAACGTTGATTTGCATAGACAAAGTTTCATAATATTAACTGTACTAAAATTAGTATGCAACGTAAATAAAATGCTTGAACTAATTTGATACTCCACGCAAGTCCTTGTTGATAAAACTGATATCATTATCTACAAATCGATAAACACAACACTGAGTATACTGAGAATCGAGAAATCTCGATTCGAATAAATCACATGAAGTCGAGGGGTTGTCCATTGATTATTTCATTTTTTTTCCAAAATATTATTTCTACTCTTCTTCCTTCCTAATAATATTAAAGTAACATGAAGAAGTGTTAATCACAGAAGTTTTAATGCTTAAGCTTACGTGTATATTTTGTAATATTTTGATAGAAATATGGTAGACATCCTAAAAACATCAGAAAGCCACGTAGTAGACGTGACGAGCTTATTGCCTCTTCTCTATGACTCTAGGTCACAGAATCAGAATTACGAATATGCAATACCTATAGGTGGTACCACTCTTGGTATATAATAATATAAAATTTAAAAAATAAATAGAATATGTATATACCACGAGTTCTTTAATAGTTTAAACTCCGAAAACTTATTTTTTACTTGATGACCCGGTGAACTTCATCTCACCACCTGTCAACTGTCAATTGAACAATTGAGAATGACAACTTTTACATGCCGGAATATTTAGTATAGAAAAATTAAATTCACGTTTTTCCTATTTTACTCTCTACTTACATATTATAATTTCTTTCACCGTTTAAACCTTCCCTCAACTTCCAAAGATATTTCAAGACCAAACTTATCCAAATTGGTTCAGCCGTTTTTGAGTTTTAGCGAGACTAACAACCACGATTGATTTTTATATACATACAGATAAAGTAAAGAATTGAGTTTATCTATTTACCAACAAAACTAAACACACGTGATGACTCACTGCACCTCTCTGGTCTCCAGTCTTCGAACCTTTCGTGATTAATAGATGATCCCCAAGTGCATGAGGCATCGATTAAACCAAAAGACTGCTTGTTCACAGTCTTATCTGTTTCGTAAACTTTCTCATGCTCTTCACAGTGAGCTCTTTGAACTGACAAATGAAAAGTACACAGTAACTAGAGACTAATCTGTATATCTCTGGCCTAATTACTGTGAGAATCTATATTTTGTACCCTTGAAAATAAAATCAGACAAAGATTACCTTAATTAGAACACTTGATGATGTAGTAACACCGGATGTAGTCCCGATGTGGTGTTAATATTTACTCAGACATACTTACAAGCAAATGTATTGACGCAAAAGAAGCTTTTATGTTGCTTCGGTCTTCCTTTTATCTCGACTACAATATATTATGTTTTAATCGGTTTCTATGTGGTATCTGTTCTTCTGTTCCCTCTTAGAATCTAAAGTGTTTATTATAATTTGTCATTTAAGGTGCCATCCTTGGAAGCGTCTTGTTTGTCCGCTGTAAATAGCTATGTGATGTGACGTCTGCGCTTGCCGCTTGCTGTTTGTTACGCGGTCTCTACTCGAGAATATTTCGTCTCCATCGATTTTCAGTGCTCCATGAACTTAAATTCCGAGCACAGTCCTCTCCATAGCTCGTTGGGCTACTTGGCGCTTAATAAAAAGGCCCATAGTCAGAGCCCACGTTTCTGTGCCGTAAGTCATCACTGATAACACATATTGGTCAAAAACTGTCGACTTGACCCACCGGGGTATGTCCATTGCTATTACTTATTATTTTTTTACGTATAAGCATTGCCAGTCAGCGTGGCAATGCCGCCAGCATGCTGGGCACGCTGCCAACTGGCAGTAGGCTTGAGCATTTGGATTATCTTTAGACCTTCAAGGGTCTGTGGATGATCCATTGCTTGTTATATAGTAGTAGTTTCTGTTACTTTTAGATTATATATATCTTGCATTTAGTGGTAGTTAATAAAGGCACTTGCCCTACAAAAAAAATGAATACATATATCTAGAAATAGAGTACCTACGTTAAATGATTCAGATTTATTGGATAAAATAGTAACCTCAATGAGCACTCAACATCAACATTATATAGATAAGCGAGACCAAAGTCGATTTTGCACGTGTTTGCCAGTTGTTTTCTTACAAGTCACATTCAATTAAACGTCTGACCCTTACCACAACGTCATACTCTTAGGTAAGCTTTAAGTTAATCAATTCTTTAGAAAGACTTGTAAATGTTGCAACCATAAAATTTACCATACGCAACTATTCTGCCGTGCCACGAAAAAAGCACTTTTAACAATTTTTATTTCAAGACTAAGAAAAAATAAAATGGTTAGTAAAATCGCCTTTCTTTCGAGGTTCAGAATGATTTTTTATTTAAATTTTGAAAAAAGTAAGATATGCCTTTTTTTCTTAGTGCGGCAACTAATTTGATAATTTCATTAGTTACGGTTTTGAGCAAAACAAGTGGTTAAATAAATATTATTACGAAGTTCCTAATGAATACTAGCTTAGTTATATGTATGTGGTAGTTAATTAAAGTATAGGTACGTATAATTGAATAATGTTCGTTTTACAAGTTACTACGACTTGTTTATCAGCTTTTTGTGTTCCAAAGTGCCCATATCAAAATCTGGGTGTAATTACTTCACAGTGCTTAAAACTTGTTTGTTTGTAATATTCGTACACAAAAAATATTAACGTCACTCACAAATTAAAAAAGTACACCATGAATGGAACATGAATGTTCCACTCATGTTCATGAGTCTGAGTTTTTATTGAATTAAAAAAGGTTGTATGATAAATTCGGCACCATGGAGGTAGAAGAAAATAGGTTTAATGATGTCTTGAATTCACAAACTTAGTGCACACGATATTCTAAATTCAATTTTACTTTATCCTCTAGCGCATAGAAACGGCTTGTCCACTTAGATTTCGAAGAGCAAAAGGAAACTTTCCGAGATGAGGGGATGAAAAAAAATTGTTACTATACCTAATTACCTATCAAAGCATCAATGTTACCAAACGCCGCTGCGCAAGAGAAATTGAAATCAGTCACAATATCTTTATAACTGACCGACTTCCAAAAAGGAGGAGGTTCTATGTTCGTCCGTATGTTAATTTTTTGTGTATGTTCATCGATAATTTCGCCAATTGAAAACCGAATCGAATTTTTTTAGTTCGGAAAGGTATACTGACGAGGTAGTCCCATTTAAATTTTACAGAAATCGGCTGAGTCGTTCTTGAAAAATCAACAATAATGTAAACAATTCAAACGAATTATTCGAATTTTGTAGTTTTTTACACAACGGAAGGCAATTTTGCCATTGTTTGCGAAAAAAAAAAATGATTCTATCTATCAATTTGACGCTTTACAACACTAATGGTACTAGATAACTTAAAAGTCCTAATACCAAGTATTCCTTGCTAACGAGCGAGCTATAGATAGCTGACATTATTCAAATACCACTTCTTCTAGTTCGTAACCTGTCCTGGTAGAGCATACGCGTATCTTGAACACGGAAGACGAACTTGTTTCTGCCCTTTATGGGAGCTGATAGAGCCTAGTATGTCCTCGTTACTGGTAGCTAGTAGCAGGCTGGTAGACCGGAATGATTAGGTGAGCCCTCTGGCAAAAATAACAGTGCGCGCAGTAAAATCTGCCTTTTACGGGTTGATACCAAGGTATGCTAAATGCTAAACCATTGGCTAAACGGAGATTCCACGTATCTCACTTTAGCTCAAAAATAGTATGCTGGATACGTTAGAAGATAACGATCAATCCTTTTCGAATCTAATGTATTTAAATTGACTACACTCCTATTGTTGAGTTTGATGGAGGGTTTATGGAAACGACAAAAAATCAGGACGTCACGTCGTAAGCAAACAACTTTTGTTATTTTCCATAATTCGATGAATGAGAGGTATAAAAACATGCTTGATGTATTGGCTCGAAATAATAGACAACATTATTTACATGGGGTTAGAACGGTTAGATGGTGCTTACAATTCGATGGGATTCCAAGAAGGGTTGTCTAAATTGGTCCCCTCCCTAGAGATGTTACAGCATCGGTGTAAAATATGTCAGTTTAATGCGTGTTGTTTAATATTTATGTGTATTTAACTAAATACTCGTACCAGTTAAAATATTTACTTTGAATACAAAGTAAATATTTAAATATTTTTTTTTTGGAAATCTTTTATACCAATAGGTATAAAAGATTTCCAAAAATTTGTATGAGTAACATAGATATTTTTATTAATCAAATAGATATAAATCTCCCGTAAAAATAACTTAATTGTTTTGAGGAATTTGCAATTATTTTATTTCTGAAGTCATAACTATTGTTTACAACGATAATATGTACATTGTACTATGTAGAGCTGAATAAAGGGTTAAAGATAGTGCTACAACTTGCCACCATATCGCATAAAATCTATGTGTGCTGTATATTCAATGAAATAATCAACGACGACATGTAAATTCACGAATTTTAGGTAAATTAGAAGTCAAGGTCTGTTTAACTAAACGCACGCCGATTTACGCGTGTTCTAATAAGTAAACAAAGTAATAGTTTAGTGAAAATATAACATCCCTTCCCAGTACTGGTTACTCACCTCGACCTTGCTGGCGTAATAACAAATACGGCACGTGAATAAACAATCCATATGATCGTACCACGAAATATCAATATAATTTAGAACGAAATATGTAATAGACTATAAACACAAACAGTTAATTTCCCTACAATGTTTGACCGACCAACCGAACTGGAGGAGGTACTTAATTCGACGCGTATATTTTTTTATGTGTAACCACGCATCACTTTTTTCGTAGCTGTCCGATTTCAATAATTCTTTTTTTATTGGAAATAATATACTTCAAAATTGGTCCCATTAAAATTATATTGAAATCGGCTGAGCCATTTTTGATAAAACAACAAGACTGTGAAAAATGCCACATCGATTCGTGCAAAATATTTGCGAATTCTGTACACGGGTGAAGTCGGTCATGCTATTTTTTGCAAAAAATAATGATTATCAAACGGATTGGAACAAACTACCTGTTTCTTTACTAACTATCATCATCACAACGTGTTTTATTTTACTGCCCATTACAGGTTTATACTTATTGAGGTGTCCTGGATATATTAGGAATATTTATTTTTATTTCTAGAAATGCAATCACGTTCACTTTAAAGTTAGAGTGAACAGGATCTTTAAAGTTTACATCCTTCATCTTTGAACATATTATTATTATCGTCTACCATCAGGTGGACAAAGCAACACTTATAAAAAAGTTTAGCACATTTATATTTTATAATATTATTTTGTTGTGTTAGTACCTACGTTGTGAGAAAATTATGTGATCGTTTCCTGCTATTCTGTTGATTTAATCGAGCGAAATCTATGCTCGCCTTACAACGATAGTGATGAAAACCACTATGTATTGTGTACTTTATTCCTATAAATTTTATTTGTGTAGTACTACGCGTCTATTCTTGGACCATTTATTTTATCGTGTTTATCTTATGTAATGTAACGTAATATAACAGTTAGACCGCGAACGCGTGAATAGGTTTGGAAGGTCAAGGTGCAAAATCCGCGTCAATTTATTTTTTGTTTGAATATGAGTATGGCAAAAAATTAGAAGGATGTTTATTTACCTCACAAGTCAAATATTGTTAAAATCTAAAATTAATGATTATCCAATTGAAATATGACGGATTGAATCAAATACGATTCAATTCAATAAATTGCATTTATGACAAAAACATTAAATAGTAAATACCAAGTGATTAGGATACTTAATTTCAACACGTATTGATAAAGATAACATTCACACGCATAGTTTACATTTATTTAAATCCATTCAAAGCTGAACTGTTAGGTGTTTTACTACAACTAAGTAGAAAAGCGCAGTCAAAAGCCGTATACGTCTCGCAAATAATGAGATATGTCTTCCGTTGAAGCTGCAGGGAGCAATCACTTCGCCCACGAGGAGTGGTCGAGCTACGCAAATGCATAAATAAACGAATTGCCATTAAATTACATACAATCTATAATTTCATGTGAAAAATTTGATATCTTTAATTTCTAATTAATTAGGTAGTTTGATTTAAAATTTCATAAGACAATGAACTATATAGTTGTAGTAGTAGTAGTGTACTAGGTACCCTAAAAATCTATTTCTTTCAAACTTCAAGTTGTTTTTCACTTTTCTTATAGTTTCTTTTTGTTAATCAACTGATTTCCAAAAACTGTAGATCTTATTGTAAACTACTGTTATAAACGAAATAGCCCCACAAAATTATTACCGAATTATATTCAGTACCCACCTACATAGTCGTTTAACGAGCTACACTGTAATGTATAAATGTTGAAAAAGCTCAAGCTCCGAGCTCAGAGTACAACTGTTCGAAGTCACTTTTGATTTAAAAGAAAAACATACTTCTCATATTTCATAAATATTTTGCTGACCCAAGTATGTATTTGAATCGACTAAGATAGAGCGAAATTGCAAGTATCTAGTCTCAGCGACATCTCTAGCTGCAACAGTACCATTGCCAAGGGTCATCGCACCTACCATTCTGAGCCCTAGAACTTCAGGTTCAACAATACAGGTCCTCGCCCACGTCTCCAACTCTCTACCATTTGCTATTCTAACTTTCCAATAAACAGGAATTGAACTGCAATAAACACTAACTCGATTATCAAAATGAATCGAATACAATCGTTATTCGATTATCTTATGTTTATTTACGCTTGCGTTTCGACAATCTGCCTCTACTTTATACTGGGTGTGAATTTAATGCGAATGCTCTGGAATATAATCGATATCAGTTCACGGTGAAAGTACAATCGTTTAAATACAATATCGATTTTAAACCAAATAGAGAGTATCGAATAGAGTTTTTATTGCAGCTCATTGGTCCGGATGATCGGTTATCTGTTACTTAAATATCGTTACGTCAATTTTCCAACTTTAATTGACTTCAAGGTTCATTGAATTTTGTCTATAGGTATTCATTTAGTGACGACAGTGACAAATCATTAAGGCTATAAGGCTAATAGTTATATCTGATGAGCTCTGCGCTGTTATATCACTTGAATTAATTTCAATGAATTACTTCTCTTGTTTCCTTAATATTCTTTCATTTTCTTTTCAACTAACTGTATTTATGTAGTACAGTATAAATTTTGTTATCACAAGTGGGATGACGATATGAAGAGAGAGAAATCATCATTAAAACGGCTGTTTGTCACAGTCTATCTAAGCCAACTAATTTTGATCTCGATCCATTAGAAATAACCTTTACTGGAATTTCGATACAAGTTAACAACAATAAATTTATGTTGATGTAGTAGATACACGTAAAATGTTCGGAAAATATAAGTTTGGAAAAATATAACTTAGGCAACGATGTTATCCTAAATTCCTGATGCTCAATATTTCTATGTTGATGCCAAAACTCTCGAGAAGTTGGCGTAAGTTATGATAATAAAAGTTTTCTTATTATTTCGATTAGTCGAAGAGAACTTCAATAAAATATTTCTCACCACTGGCCTACAAAAAAGTGGAACAAGTCAACGAAAACAAGAACGAAACTGCAAATTCAAACCTGCTTCGCAATGATCATGCTTATTTATTTCTGGTATTTAAACTGAGTTTTGCCACACATCAACAAGTTGGTAAAAACCAACAACTTGGACAAGCAGACGACCTTAGCGGTCACAGTCACAGCTTTCCGCTAATTACCTTACCAGGCTGTTTTAACCTTTATGTAATTGATATAAAGTCCAAAAAGGTTCGTGTTGAATGTAAAATTTGGAGGACATACCTCACCGCAAGTTGTCGCCAAAAAAAATTGTGGAAATATTTGCACTTTTAGTTAACTAATTAGGAGTTTAAAGGCGCCGCGCGATGTAGATCGATTCCCGACATTCCTCGTACTTCTGCCGAGTTTTGCCGCAGAGACCTCATTATAGGATCCCCTCATGTTGTGGCTTGCAGGGACCATAAATTGTTATTACCTTACATAGATTGCTTGCTTGATGGAATTATGTTTTATGGATTGACCGGTTGGAGATAGACTGATGCTTTTGCCGTTTTAGATTATATTTTATGTGTATGGTGTTTTCAAACGATGCCGACTGTCTTAAACCAGTGTTCAGCAAAATATGATGTGAAAACTAAATCTGTTACGTACTGCGTAAGAGGATATTTTATTCCCATGCGTAAATCTTTATTAAGTATTTACACTTTTTAGCAATCATTGGTACCTATTTTTGCATTTATAAGATGCAGTTTTTTAAATGTACAAAGCACAGTGAATTAGTTTAAAAAAATTAGACAAAACTTAAAAAAAATAGACGCTAATCTCAAGTAGACTTTTGCCCATGATGCAAACTGGCTTAGATAAAGGTGGACCAAAAATGGACTTCACAATTATTTATTGATCTAAGCACAGAGAATAATCTAAAAATTAAATAAATGCAAATAAAATAAGTCAAAACCGTTTTAGTACCTACGTCAGCGTTGTACTGCGGTTTTTGTAGGAAGTTAGTTTACTCTAGATCTGTCAGACAATGACGTTGTAACGTGTAACAATCAGGTTAAAATAATTACTATCTACTGAGATACTGGGTTGAGTTATCACAAACTAATTTCGCACCGGAAATTAGGTGTTTCTAGGTTTTAAATCTAGAACAATTTTATTGTGTTCTGCATATGGAGACCATTAAAATGAATTCGATAGTATAATGGTTTCATAGAAAAGTTTGATAACAAACAATGACGTGGAAGCCACGATATAGGTTCAACCACAGATCGATCTTACTTCAGATCAAGACTTAACTGTGGTCATTTTATTAAGTAGACTACTGAATATTTATCTTTTAAATTAGTTTAAAGCTTTAATTACTTCTAGAAAAATGTTATTGATATTCCTGAAATCTTATACATATTTTTTCGTCATTTCCGGATCCTTTCAAATATTGAAAACATTGACTATCGGTTTGCGTCAATGTATGTGTAAACAGACATTTTCTATCGTTAGTCACTACTATTTTACTGGTATCTCTATGATCTTGGTCAGAGAGTCAGAAGTCACGTCAATGCCTTGGCCTAAATTCAAACAATTTGCATAATATTTTACGTCCTCTTCTTGAAATGATTCACTGTGTCAATAGGCATCGATAAGTTGCAAAAAAACGCTAATTTATTCGTCCCATGTTTCACCTGCAGTTTTGGCATTCATTACTCATTTTTGCTTCCGTCTATTATAACGTTCCGTTCTTTCAATTATCAAGTCACAATCAAAGCTGACCATGTAAATATACTATCACTTTACATTCAACTAAGAAGCTTATTTGTGTGCAAAGATTGTTGGAAGTGTAGTTTAATACTGGTAAAATTATTTTATTGTGGCTCCTAGTCACATTGCAAATAGAGCTACTTATAGCTGTTGAACGAGATATTACGAAAGAGATGCGTTGATTTGTGTTTTACGATATGAGTTAGTAAGTGACGCGGTTGGTTTCTGTCCTCCTTGCTTATTTTGTACATATTAGATAGCTGTGACATAAGGCAGTTTCAAAAAAAGGGAAACTGTCAATGGGTGTGACTCAAAAATTCTGCGCATTTGTGTGGACACATTGGACACGCATTAGGTTTCCACAGATTTACGAGTATCTTCTTAAAACTGTTAGTATATAAAAACATATTGTTCTGCATTGCAGTGCATCGGCGTATTGGTACATGATTGGCATAATTGTTGGCTGGTAGGGACTCAATTGTTCCAATATAAATATGGCTTCATCTGATCAATAGTCGAGGAAGAGTGCTGAATGATGATTAACTTGACCGTTTAGACGTTTACGTTGCTCAAACATTAAACAAAATTCTACTAAAAAATATATCTAACCAAATAAAATTTCGTGATACTTTCACCCCGTAATTTTATAATGCACTTTTTAACAACTGACACTGAGTCACGTAGTTTTAAAGTGCTGACAATCATAAAATAATCATTAAAATTTCCTTTCGAACCACTGTCTTTAAAGCTTTTACCTCACCATATTAAAATCGTTAAATATTTAAGTGGCGTGCACATGAATACTGTTGACTTGCTCGGTTTCCAACATACCTAGTGAAGGTCCACAGACACAGCGTATACAATATTAAAAATTTAAAGGGTCGCAGTCGGAATATTGTTAGGGGATGGGCTTTAATGTTTTTCTATACTGTGACCTCTACCCAAGGACAACCACTTACAAAACAGGCTGTAAAAGACGTGGTAAAAAGTTTTGTCATACATCCGGCATGGATGCGACTCAGAACTATGTTTAAAGTGTGACCAAATAAACTAAACTGGTTTCCTTCTTCAAGTATGGGTCTAGACGTCGAATAGCCAGTTTGTATGGATGACACGAGAGATAACTTTCTTAACTACTGGGATTTTATTGTTTACTTGACTTTTGCGGTCAAAATAATAAGATTACGTAATAAAAATAATATAGTTTCAGTTTTGAGCCAGCAGCGTGTAATTCTAGTATTGAAATACCTATACTAGAATACGCAACATTCCGGCCATAAATGGATAGATCATGTACCGGAATAAGACGAGCAGCAATTCATTAAAGTACTCGGCACTGCTGATTCTTAAGAACAAAAACGAATACATTTATGTACTTGCTAATGTTACATGTAACGCAGTCACGTATGCAGCGAGGCCGGCCATATTTGTGCAAACACAGATAGCAAAGTTTATACTCGTAAGTAACGAAGATAATGTCGGAACGCACAGCAAAATGTGGAGAAATTTGTTCCTACCTGGGTCGGACGCGACAAAGAACATTAGCTGTACAAAAACCGTTTCCCTTACATTTTTGTTTACAAGACCTCCGACACTGAGGCCCTTTGAGCTCGCCCTTCGATGGCTCTTACCTACTTTAGGATCCTTTTTTTGTCCGCATGTTTGTAGATAATATATTGCAAAGCTGCTAAAACATCGATATATTGATTGTAAGTTAGAAAAAACGTCGTTTTTTTCTGCAAGACACTGCGTTTTGAATTTCAGATTATTTTTATTAGCTACTGCTGTTTTTACTAAATTTTGTTTATGTTTTCTTAATTTTCTAGTTCTGTTAAAATAATTAGGTTACTGTTATTGCTCTATAACGTTAGTCATAAGTTGTTTAACCAGTTTTGTAGTTCCAGTTACAAATTAGCAGCCTAATAAGTGTTGCTAATATTTCATTAAAATTAGCTTCTAAATATTCTCCGTTATTTAGGCTTTATTTTGGTTCGTATTTAAGTTTTCCATATGATCTAAATGTATGTATCTAAATGTACCTAATGTATAAAGAACATAATCGAGTTTGTAATCGCTAAAAACCTCGGAGTCAAATATTTAATCGACCTTTTACACGGTGTTAACTTTAAATTTGAATGTCATTGACGTAGTCTCAACTTATTACATAATCGAAAGTGATACGCGTCATTGCTAGCGTGACAATCTCATTTACATGGATGATATCATTGGGTAGTCCAATAAGTAATTTTATTGGAAATCTGTTTTTCATTTACATCTTGATTATGAGCATATCAAAATTTCCAAACAGTCAAAAATTGAGACAATATTGCTAAAAAGATATTATAAATATAAGTAAGTTTTAAAGGCCATGGTTTTAGACGATTAAACAACCAGGACCAAAAAATAAATTGTGCTTAATTAAGGTCTTAAACATACTGAAAAATAAACAATCATATTCGAACAGTGCCAAAAAGTATAAGTGATTGTAAATGAAGGCAATACTAATGAGTCAACACACACCCACCAACACGCCCCCAAAGTTGATGCAACAATTTCTGCGAACAATGACCTAACGTATTTAAAAAAAAACTTGACATTAGGGGTTTTCAGACTGGCAAAGATATCGGAAATCTTTAGTACACAGTGTATCCTTTCTTTTACTAGCAGCGCCCCGCGGTTTTACCCGCGTTGTGCCCGTTCCCGTGGGAATTTCGGGAATTTTTACACATATAAACCTTCCTCTTGAATCACTCTATCCATTAAAAAAACCGCATCAAAATCCGTTGCGTAGTTTTAAAGATTTAAGCATACAGACAAACAAACAAACAAACGAAAATAGCGACTTTATTTTATACTATGTAAGGATAACGATTTAGTAATTTGGTTGTACTCGTACCTATGTAAGTAATTACATTAGTACATAGATAAAAAATAATAAATCATCAGTAAAATTGAAGGAAAGTTAACATCAAACGGTGTCAACAAGTTTTTTTTACTAAAAATAGATTTATACTTTCTTGGCGTTCCTCAATGTCATGCAATGTGACTTACTACTGCAATGCAACAGACAAACGAGTAAGATAAACATTACTATTTTCCTTTAGTAACAGTTAGTGTCTTTAATTATTTCGTTATCATTGCTTTGGATAGTTATTTAATGTTTACTATTTAAATATTGATAAAATATTCAATTATTACTTTTAAGGTACATACTCGTATCTATCATTTCAGTAGGTATTTTTTGTCAGCGCTGACCTTGACTGTACAAATATTTCTTATATCTTTGTAGTCCGTTTTCTCTGATAGCCCCTTGAACGTTATCTGTCCTATGGCAATATTTGCTTTAAAATAGGTAAGTGCTATAATGATAACTGAGAAGTCGTATCTATTTTAAGTGTACCCTATTCTGCGTCAGTATTTTATGACTTATTCCTGCTGCTTGTTTTGTATAGACTTTTCATACCAAACAAACGAAGTGTTGAGTTCCCTTAATACGACGACATTATTGGATTTCGTCGAGAAATCGGTCTATTTGTAGTCATTAACAGTCTCTTCACGTAAATAGAGCCGAATTTCTATTTTAAATATTTCTTAAGCCAAATTGAGAGCATCAGTTCTTGACAGCTTAACGTGATCTTTCGAAAAAATAAAGCTTTTCGGTCTTGAATCTAATGGACCGTTTCAAAATAGACGCTTGGCTTCCAACAGATGATGTTACTTAGCGCAGAGTTCCCATGAAACTGCTGCAGCTAAGTTGCACGCTAATAAGTCGAATGCGATTATACTCCGGTGTTCAGGCAATTTACGCTCCAATGCGTTACTACAAGCAACCGCAAATGTGTCTGATTTTGCAAATCAACAACCCTCGTAAATGAGTAATCGTAATCTTGTAGAATAACAAGTTTTTATGCAACAACACATCTTGTACTTGCAACAAGTTTAGTAGTACGTTAATTTTTACTGTCTTCTGGCAATTACTTTTTACTATTTCATTTATATTAACATTGATTTCTAGGTAAATTATTTTCATATGCTTTACGTGTTTGCACTTTTATTTTACATTTGTTTTTCTAGTAGATTGTTTCCATAGTAGTAGATGTCACATATACTGTTACAACATCCTGGCCATTCCTGGCATGAAAATATGATGATGATAGATGAACTTAGGGACATAAAATATTATATCGTTGCATGGGCATTGTAAAAGTAATATGTGGACGTTAGATCACATATCTACTAATTACGCAATTTAAACTTAATTGTTTGTGTGTTGTATTAATATTATTGTCTTTAGATAAATCTTAGGCTATTAATCACTTTGTCCGTGTATTAGTTAACTCCTGATTGACATCTGTATGATCCGTTTTGCAAATAACACCCACGATCCTATTATTTGCAAACGTGACTTTCACTTCTCTTTCTATAAGCTATTGACCATTAATTATATCTTTGAGCTGTTGGACATAAATTATGCCGCTATTTAATTTATTATGATTAAATACTTGCTCTAATATGATTTTGATGTTAATTTACATGTCAGCAATAAAAATATTATTTATAATAAATACTAAATCGTATAGCTGGACTTCATGATTGTTGGAAAGTGAAGCATTAATTTATTTTTACTGTACCTACAATAAACATTTTCTTGTATTTATGACTCAGATCAAACATACCTTGACACGCTTGCTAGTGACATTTCCACCACCTCGGAGTTAAATATTTCAGGCATATATTACATAATATTATAACAAGTTTATACATTGCAGACGCTAGTTAACCAATTTGTTACAACCTTGTATTATAACGGTAATGTGAAACGGGAAATACTGGTGGTCACGAAACGGATGATGCCATTTTTGTCATTGTCATTTTGGTGTTATCACGAATCTTACACCAAGGTTCACACATGAAGCTTAAAATCTACCAAAGCGGAGCGGTGCTAGTTGGGTATTGTTGGTCATAGTTTCTTTGCGCAAATGTCATATTAGCTTAGCAATAAATAATACACAGACGTGAGTGGAGGAGAGCTATCTTTTGTTCTTCGTCAAGAAAATATAAAAATTACAATGCTCTGTCCAGATTTGCTTTGTTTTGGCAGAATTGGAGCCTCAGTCGAGTGTGCATTTATATCGTATGTTTGTCGTCTATTCTGGCGAAAAGTACATAAGTGAAAATTAGGGCACAGATGTTTTAGGAACATTGTTATCATAACTATTAGTTGTCTTGAATTTTAGATCTTATTGAAATATATTATGCAAAAATGTTATAAAATGAAATATGAAATGATTATAGCAAACCTGTGTTCCATCATCAATAAACAAGAAAATTAGCACCATAAACGGCATCATTTGATATCAAGCAGGATGTCATCAATGCAAAACTATATAAAACAGATTGAGATTAATATTCTTAAGCAATCTTACTAATGGCACTTTTGTGTTTTATTCTATAAATTTTATCAACAATATATTTTACAAGTAACGTAACCAAAGTTTAGCACTGAGAGTAGGTTGTAGGGGATGGCTGCGCATGGTGTTGGTGACCGCTATACTAACCCGTGTGCAGCTATCCTCTCCACACTTTGCTCAGCGCTAAACTTACGAGTATATGCCGCGACCTATAAATTACAACATACTTATTGTTATCTTTAAAACAATTTTACTATTTTTTGCACATTCGTCATCACAGGATCCTTACTGTATGACATAATTAATACTATAATAACATATTGATATACTAATATATCAATTTTATCTCTTTTCAAGATTTACAGTGACATAAATCAAAGTGATTTTAGCAATGAGCTGTCCAGCTCAACGTTTGCTCTCTCTGTAGATAATATCTTGTGAATTCAAAATTCAAAAAAATTCAAAATTCAAAAATTATTTATTGTCACAGGATACAAATTATGCAATGGTTACAGAGTCACTATTCCCCAAACTGGGTACAATAAAGCACCCGTATCTTGGGGCCTAGGCATTCTCGCTATTAAATAGGTATAAGAAAATAATTTGTAAGTTCACAAAATTTCAAGTTAAATGTCAAACATGAAAAATTTGATTAATTTAATTTTAACGATTAGTTTGAGATAAATTATGTCAATTATCGTGTAAGGTACAAGATGATTACCGAATTTGCTAATAAAAACATTGCGTCTTAAAGCTACTTCAAGTTTTATATAGTATACGGTATTTGCAGCGGTTTGTTCACCGTTATTTTAACTACGAACAGTGTTGTTTTTAACACGCCGTGCAACATTTTCATTGAGCTTTATGAGACTTAGTTTATCATTAAAGTGATTGTTCTTTGCTTGCACGATATTAACGTCACCTACTTACTTTACATCAACCTTGATTATGAGTGTGAGTATGATGTCAGTCATGTCAGTGTTGTTTCAGGTAAAATATTTTCATACTACGTGTCTTTTGCAGTGTTGATTAAAACATGCATGGACTCATGAACTGAATATTTATATTGAATGGGGTAATGACTAACCTGAAAAGATCCATAACAATCTATGGATATTTGATTGTTGATCGTAAAAATAATGTATTTCTATTGGACAGAAACAATAAAAATTAAGGTTTTAAGTGGTTTATAAACTGATTCAGATCATAAATAGTAAACGGTCAGTCAGAATTATTTATGTATGTACTCATTTAATAATATACCTACATGATATGCGGCCTGGAAATCACAATGAGATCGTAAAATATTTTCAGTATAATAGCAAGCAAAATCAGGTATAGCAGCATAAGCATTTCTAGGTCGTGACTTTTGCATTAGAATTGGTTATGTACTTGTTTTCTAAAAAGGTCAAACATTTGCGATCATGTATCTTTATATTGTTTATTATACGCTTAGTAGTCTGATTTAAGTAAAGTTATTGTTAAACATAATTATTTTTCGCAAAAAATAGCAAAACCGCTTTCCATCGTGTACAAAATTCGAATTTTTCGCTAGAATTGTGTACATTGTTGTTGATTTATCAAAAACTGCTCAGCCGATTTCTGTAAAATATAAATGGGACCATTTAGGGAGTATACCCTTTCGAACTAAAAAAGATTTTTTTGATTCGGTTCACAATTGGCAAAATTATCGATGAACATACACAAAAAAAAAGATACATACTGACGAACATAATTATAATAGAACCTCCTCCTTTTTGGGAGTCGGTTAAAAATAATACCAATTTGTAATGATTAGGTACCTACCAAAAAATAACTGCATTAAGTGTTGCTATATGTTTATCAAGTGGAATCAAATCTTATCAATGAATACTTACAAAGTAGATATTACTTACTGCAGATATAACCTTGCCATGTTAAAAAGGTCTTGCGGTTATAACGTACGTTTTGCTGTATTTGTTCACGTCAATTGGTTCTTGGTATTAAATTTTCAAGTTGTTAGTTTTTGGAAATGTTGTTTTTTCATCTTCTTTAGTCTTAGTTACGTCACCGGCGCGACTTCATAATAGAAATTATGTTAGGTATAGTAAAGTAAAACTGTTTCTGACAGTTTCAAGAAAAGTTTCCCTTTTTAGGGTTCAGTACCCAAAGGGTAAATACAGGACCCTATTACTATTGAAACTATTTTTGGTGATATGTAGTCATGGTCATGTCCCTCAAAAAATAACTACCAGACTACCGGGCTATTATCGTCTTTCTACCGGATTTTTTGCAATTTTAAATCGAGATGATACATAAAATTCTCCACGAATTGATAAAAAAACATGCTCTTTCCTAAGTTATGTTTTATTAGTCTTATCTCATTTTTAACAAGGCTCTATTGTTAGACAGGATGTAGATTATTATTTTAGGATAGCGATACGAGTACTTATATTTTTAATTTGAAATATTTTTAACAAACTTTGCATTTTTGTGACATTTTACAATACAGATAGTATCGTACAATTGCAAATACATACCAATGAATTTATTTGTAAGTCATGTAATCTCTACGATAACTTATGACCTGTGGCACTGCGATTGCACGCCATACTTATTTAACATTTTTTTTGGACATGCAAGTAACACTCACATGTAGGCATTCGGTATTTTTTACTATCAAGGTACCAATCAAGTTCATAGAATTTTATCAACACTAAAAATCATCCATTGATGAGTTGTAGTTTGCATCGATAAATTATTTGCACTTTTAAACAATTAATCGATACTTCATCTGCTCGATTCCCGAGACCGTTGCCCCCTAAATTCAAAGAAAGCTGTGATCGTATGACATTCTACCTGCCCTTTAATAATAGCTGGCCTTGAATCGTGCAACAGCTGTTTGGGCTTTGAAAATATTGAATGAACTTGTCGATTCGGCTTCTTTGAGGCAGTAATTTTTTATTTGTGTAATTATTTTCATCACATACAGCTGCGCTTCACAATGCTTACTTCTTTGAGCGTGTAATACTTTCTTATACGTATTGATCACTTTTTTGTTTGTTCCAGAAGTGCAAGAGTTGGGATGTCTCAATTCATCTGATGACGTTTTCTTAACGGTAAGTTAACAAAATAGTTGTATTAAATACAATAAATGGACTATAAATAGTTATTTTTTTGTCGATTTATGTCACGCAATTAAACACATTCATGAATAACTAGTCATGTCTTTACAGAAGTTTTGGATATAATTTGTGTATCTGTTTAATACCTGCGTGTGAAAACGTTTTATGGCCACTGTATACATCATCACTACAATGTTGTTAAGCAAAGTCATCTTTTTTGGATGTCACAGACAGACAGACTGTGTTTGCGCTTAATGTTTGATCTTCTGAACTACGCAACAAATTGCAATGCAGTTTTTTTATTACTGGTTAGAATATTTCTTCCGAAAGGTTTCTTTATATCTACAATTCATTCGTAGCCAGACTTGCAGCTAGTACATTATAGGTATAAGTAATAAAGCATTCAATGAATACTTCTTCATCGTCTCTATGATTCAAATATCTGTTTACAAGGCCTTTTCCCAACGCTTCGATACTGCCACTCCGCGAGGGGATGCTTGGTACCCTGGAGAGTGCAGGTTGAGCCCTGAGGGCATGCTAGCTCAATGAATGCTTGTAGAAATAGAAATATCAGCTCTTTATTGGTGCCATACCTAAGTAGCTACTATTACCTCTATAACTCGTGTTTGATTGATTATTTTCTAGAGATCTATGCCACTGTTTGTTTGATGAACCGCTAACTTGACCCTGTTAGATTTATAAACGCGACCTAATTAATTGCAAACATCGCCTAGAATTTAGCCAGTCATTGGAACTTTGAAATATGTAGAAAGCTACATTTGTATCTTTTATCTCGAATTTAGTTAGTTGTTATTGTTAAGAACCCTAAAATCGGTAGTTAGTTTCGTTTAATTTTATTCGATTAGACTGATCATATTTTTGTATAAAAAGGCAATCGTCATTGTTTTGGTGTTATTTGGAGTATATAATGTAAAACTATAAATGGCCATAACATTATTATACATAAGTACGTATACTAGTATGTTATGTTATAATTTTACTATATTCTAACAATTTTAATCAAGGAATGATAACCGTAATCCTAGATAAATAACAAGATATGTTTACAAATATTAATTTAGTATCCGACATAAACGTGACAGTAATTAACCACAGTAGCAAAGTGATAGTAGAAATGATAACAAACAACGCTTTTCCGGTGCATATACTTACTGGTACATATTATACGCATAATATGTGATAGCGCTACTTTTGAAAGTCGTTTTACAAACCTACAGTCTCGTTATCTCACGACTATTGCCCGTACACTGAGTCATCAAAAGGATACAATCCCTTCTTCATAAAAAAATTATCACCAACATCCAGCAGGATATGCAAAACATTTGAATGACGCCATAGCGCTTAGCAGAATCTTATCTAGCCAGATAACGGTAGAAACTAGTTAGTAACAGTTGACATCAAATTTTTACTCGGAAATGTAAAAAAAACATGGTCTATTGATATTCCTTTACGTAGCAAAAACTTCAAGTGAGGTTTTTGCTAATGTCGGCGAGTTTGCAAGCAAAAATGTGTGTCAATCGCTTCGCAAACTTTATGCTGAAAAAGTGAATTGAGTTTTTGCCGATGCTTATATATTTGTGGGTCAGTCTACTATAGGAAGTACTTCTTTAGCACGAGTGAGGAAACGAGCAAACTGCTCTAAACTCAAGCTTCCTTCCCACAAAGTGATAGTTACTACAGCGTGCTTCGTGAAACTGATATGGGGCATGTAAATGGAATAAAACTTCGTTGTTACAATAAGTTGATACCGAATAATAAGGATAACACATATTAAAACTTAAACAATCTTGTTATTTCAGCAGCATTTTAAGGAATTTAAAATGTGACTGAATTCATTAAGCTGCAAAAACTGCTGTCAAGGGTTTCGCTGTCTTACGACCAGAAATAAATACAAAACTAGCAACTACTAGGCACACACATATACTTAAATGAATCACCTATCAGTATTCTTCTCAAGTTTACACATAACCACACATAAAGTATAACATAATAACATAACATGACATAACTGGGTATCATATTAATTATTCTTCTCTAGCTTTGGTTTTTCATCAGGTCATCGTATGTAAGTACATGAATTATGCTTGAATGGTTACAGGAGATAATCATTAATACGGGTATGATTTTTATATCACGAATCATAATAATAAGTTAATAGGCTATTTTATTTATAACTTATCGGTTAAACGAGGTTGACAGAGTTCAATTGGTCGATGATAAACTTCAATGCGAGTAATGATAATAACGATAATTTGCATTTATGAAGAGTAATAAACTTTTAATCAAGCTTAGGTTTTTATGGATTTATCTAAAGCTAAAAATGTACATATAAATTAGGAGCAGACATATAGACCGCTTGAAGGTAGTTTAATTAGAGATCCAAATCTAGTTATTTGCGTTGTTGCAGGGCTTTTTGATTGGGATGTCACAACTACGAGTATATCCTTTGAAGAAAATAATAGTGTAAAATCTCAAAAACATACTCTGTGTTTTATTGATTTAGTTCTTTAATTTTTTTCCCGAATTCATCTTAGCTCTATAAATCAATAACTAATATTTTCATTTAGGAGATAAACTAGTCTATACGAGAGTGAGTAGTATTATAATATTATATATTGACTGTATGTGTTAGAACTTCCGATGGAGTATCTTGCTGCTAACTAATTTAGTAATAACAAACTCAATAATTAATTATATTATTCCAACTCCAAAATTCATATACGAGCTCAAAGTTCATATAAGAATGTTTTTGCAGTTTGTCTATGGGAAGTGTTTAGATTTTTGTATATTTGTACTCCAAAATCGTGTAGTCAATGATTTAATTACCTTCGCCATTATAAACCTCTAGTTCATTAGAATAATTGTTATTTTGATGCTCTACACAATTGTGATTTTATCTTATAGTGTAGCCATTATAGCCGCTTATAATTGTATAGTAACAGTTGTATAGTATCAATATAGAATTGGTAATATACCGGGGTAGTGTAAGAAAAGCTGTGTATGTTTTTTTCATGAATGTATGTACAAATGTGAGAATGATATGTCTACTTAATTGTGCAAAATTTTTGATTATTCTGTTAACATATTTATGTTCATATTCAGTTACAATATATTCAAAATTTAAGATCATAATATTTTTAACGTAATTATTTTAGGCATCACTGAAATCTTAGTTTTCATATACTTTTTTCGATCAGCCTATAGGTATCTTTTTGCGTTAGATAAATTTGTCAAGTACAAACTTACTGTGTTTATAAGTACTAACAATGTAAACAAAAATCACTGTAAAATATTATACGTACATGCGAGTTTTTCTATAGCAATACTTATGTTTTAGTGAAGAATCACTATAAACAACATACTGGTTTTCTAGCACGTAACAAATTACTAGTAACGTCATAAATTCACGTTCATTGAGGTTTTACGTCATTGAAATCACGACCTGAGATTGTATGTAATAAATTAAAAACTTGTTTTTGAGATTCGTAAAACGCAATTAAGAATCGTGGTCTATCTTAGCTTTGATTAGGCCATGACTCCACTAGAGGTGTCTTCCCACTATAACATTTTAAACTGCACAGAACCCTTATCCGATCACTCCAGTGATGCTCGGTGTAAACTATGGCAGGAAACCTGCCCCCCACACTAAGTCTTCCTGGAGCTAGCGGAAGAACTCCCCCTAAGGAATGAGTTTGCGTGGCCTGGCCAACGTGGAAGGCGTTGAATTGGCTCCGGACCCAAGTTGGCCGCTGCAAATCGAATATGGCCAAATGGGGTTTTTCTGACGCGAATTCCGACAAGTGTGACTGTGGAGCAGTGCAGACAATAGAACACCAATTGTCCTGTCCTCAGTGCCCAAACATCTGCACATTCAGCAACCTTATGGAAGCCTCTCCATCTTGGATGGCAGTTGCTAACCACTGGGCAAAGCTTGTTTAGATATATCTTACCAATTTTAGAACCATCGACACGAAGAAGAAGACTATAACATACCATGGCCGTGCTAGGAAAGTCTCAGGGGCAGAAAACTAAATGATCCTCCTACAACGTACCATTCACGTATACGAAAACAATAGTAGTCGTAAATATTTTGACGGTGCCAAAACGTCTTGTGTATGGCATGTGATATTGTCGGTGATGGAACTGTCATGTCTTATACTTTTCAATAAATAGAATATTTTTTTATTTGTCTCGTTCCTATTATGTTCATGGTGGTTCAGACAGTAAAGCTTTGTCCAGTTTCACACATCTTCGCTTCGCTTTGGTAGAGTTTGGCGAAGTTGATGCACTTGATGCTTCTCTTAACTTAGATGTTATAAAGCCATAACAGTAAATACAGACTATTTATTTTTCAGTGTATTTCATGCAATATACTAAATATTTTATGTGTTTATAAATGAATTTTGGATACTTTTGAGAATGATGTCATCAGCATTGTTGAAATTTAACAAGTCACTGCCTCAAACAAGTCTTAGTTCTAATTTTTTCCCAAACATATGACTAATTTAAAAAATACCGGTATCTAAACTTATTCTTCTAAATGGCGTTTTCCTCCTATAATTTGCATATTGTTCACAATAATCTAAATATTCTTTGTACTCTTAGTCAATAAGGAAAACAATTGTCACAATCAAAACAAGACTCTCTCGAGACTACAGTGAAAGAGGTCAGGGATATCATTACTACAAATAGGTACTTAGTGTATAAGTAGAATATAAAATACGGCGCAAATATGCTAACCTCGGTAGTGGTTACATATTTGAGCCATTTGGAGTTGAGACATTGGGTCCGTGGGGGCCGGGAGCTCATATCATTTTCAAAAGTCTTTCTGGGCGTCTGGTGGACGCGACGCGTGACCAAAATGCTGGTGTTTATTTGGCTCAACGCATAAGCATTGCCATTCAGCGTGGCAATGCAGCCAGCATGCTGGGCACGCTGCCAACTGGCAGTGGGCTTGAGCATTTGGATTATCTTTAGACCTTCAAAGGTCTGAGGGTGATCCAATGCTTTTTGTGTAATAGTAGTGTAGTTTTGTTGTAGTTAATAAAGGCACTTTTGCCCGTATTAAAAAAAAAGTAGAATATATAAATAAAATAACAACGTTCTCATATTTTGCTGAAACATATAATGACTGATTTGAATTCTTGTAATTCGTCAGCCCTAGAATAGAAAATGACCTCAAACTTAATTAGACTTACGAGTACTTCTTACGAAACATCACCATTAATTATATTATGTACTAGTTGAATATACCATTATTAAGGCGGTTACTATTTGTAGTAAAAAAAAATACCCGTGACTACGATCATTGCAACTCGGTCGAATCGTCGGGATGATGAGGTATTTATGTATCTCGTAATTTTAGTGCGCGATTAGTCCATTAGTATATAATAATAATGTGTTCAAATTGCGAAATTTTAAATACAATACCTACTCGTAGATAATTGTATATTATTTAATTTTAAACTGACATAACTTCAAATTAGAATCATGATCTTTATAAGTTGAATAGAAATTACATATTGTGTTGTGTAGATAGGGATGAGAATTCCTTGTTCTAAATGAGACACTTTATGTGTTGGGTAGGAATCCGATTTACTTGCAATACTATTTGTTGGTACAAATCTCACAAATACAGTGATTGTGCGTTTTAAGGCACTACTAACGCCATCTAGTGTGGTTTATACAAACTATTCTTATATGAATTAGACAAGTTGTGCGTTTTAAGGCACTACTAACGCCATCTAGTATGGTTTATACAAAACTATACTTAAATGAATTAAACATGTTGTTTAAATTGGTATAATGTTGTAGATAAGTACTTAAAAAATGTCAAAATTAGCGTTCCTTATTACGTATTTTTTTATTATTTCAATAGAATCATTATCATGTATCTATTACATAGTTTACCAGCGACATGAATCTACATTTTTTGACGTTCCAAAGTACCATTATACAAGTTTGAACAATTATTATAATTGCCAAAACGCTTCGGCAAAAAAATTAAATGGCCTATAAAATTTATAATCAGAAGACGTAGTCTTAATATCTAGTTATTATTCTCAAAGTGGATTTGATTTCTCATGGACGTAACTACCTAGCAATTTTTAGGACCTAAAAAAATTATGGCCGTGGTAGTTTTTTGTTGTAAGGGTACACAGACACACTAATTAATGACAAAAAACTGTTATAACGGTATTAAGATTTTTTCCAGTTCAATACATATTAGATAACTGCTTCACAAAGTGACAAGCACTAAAATATTCAAAAAAAAATTTTTATGTGATGCTGGCATAAAAATCTTTATCATCCTTACTTCCTTCCCTATATTTTGAATCCGAAAGTGTGTTTGCTGGTTTATTGGTTTGTTCCTCTTTCACGCAGCAACAGAGTATGAAAGACGGAAGTTTCTTAAGCTACTTTTTATCACAGTAAAATAAAATGTTCCCATGGGATAGCACTAAAATTAAAATACCACGCTGGAGGAGCCGCAGGCAAATATTTTTTGAAATATAGTTTGATTAATTTTTTTTTACTGTTTTATGTTTATTATAAAGGAAGTATATGTATATAATTCATCAAGTTACGTAACATTTTTTCCTTCCTGTTCATGATAGCGTACTTACCTAATAAAGTTAGTAGGTACAGAAGTAACTTCTACCACCTAGTGTTTGATGAATTTTGAGCTGTAAAGTATTTTTAAAATCATTGTATGGTTACAAATGTATAGTCATATACCTATTACACCATCAACAGTGATACACATTTTTCAATACACTCGCTTGTGCAGCAATAACACAATGTATTAGCATTGTTGTATTATTAAATACAACTGCAGCGAAAGCAACATCTTTGATATTTTATCAAATTCCTTATTTTCGACAGCTGGGTAAAATGTTTTATTTATAACAGTAATTGCCCGGTGCTATCTAGAATACTAAAACTATCGAGTACAATTACTCGTCTAAATATATTTTACTAAATCATTAGAAAGCCAAGTGTGTTAGGATTTGAGCGAGTGCCAGAAAGTAGGCTCGAGACGAGATGTCGCCTGTTTTTGTAATGTTAGATAATTCATTCTACTTTAGTTACACCTGAGACCTAATATTTACGTTGGTTATCCTCCTTTTGTAATTACAACCGTATTTATTGTAATTTTGTATCTAAAAATGACTTAAAACGAATTGGTTATTTTTTTGTACTAAAAATCATAGCAAGCAAATTACTAAATTAACAATAAGTACCAGTGATAGTAAACTAATCTTATTGAAGTGTGTTTTTTATGGTTTAGTCTCGAAAAAAAAACTAACTGGTGCGATTCATCTTACATTACTTCATGTGAATATAGCACAAATATCATCTTTTTATGGTGGACATTTCGCGCGTAAGGAGTAAGCGTTTCAAATACACATTCCTCATACGAACAGCCAGAATGTGGAACGCTTTGCCTGAGTATGTCTTCCCGCTAAAGTACAACGTGAGTGTCTTCTTCAAATCCCGAGTAGGTTTCATCTAGGTAAGCGTATTACACCCTAGACCGCATATCTGCGTATCATAACGCAGTGTGTAGTCAAACGCAAACCTAAACGAAATAAAATAAAAAGGCAGAAATATCAGACCAAAAGGCGCCAAATAAATATTTCGATTCTACGAACTCGTAAATGAAATATCGCCAGTCTATAGATACAGCGATCACGGAATTGTTTTTGTTTTCTAAAACAGCACTTTGGTTTGCAAAAAAGGATCTATGACGCACATTTTGTCTTCACAATTCATATTCAGGTAGACGAGATAATATCGCCTAACTGAATATCAAATAAACTTTTCTAAACACTCATATATTTCAAGGAAAACATAAAGTGATAGGAAAAACTCACCTGCTATTTTATTTAAAGGACAATTTAAATTTATTTCTGCAATACTAAGTACATGATGTTGTTTTGTTTGTGTCACCTGGTATTATATCTAAGAATGATACTGTGACAGGTAAATTCGTATGTTGCTGAAACAAAAAATCTTAGTACTTACATGTTCGCAAAATAACGTACTTAGTTAAATGAAAATGGTTGATACATATATTTTCATCTTAGATTATTTAATTTCATATACACTATTTAATTTTGTAATCAACCATTTAGTTCAAATCTCTACACAATTTTAATATTATTATTTAGATATATGTATGTTATTATTGCAGTAATTGTGTATGTATATTATGTGTTATATATGTACATACGAAACATAATTCTTACTAACTTACCTTATAAGAAAATCGTACTGCAAACCGTTATTTTTTATTGTAATTGAATTTATTCTACTTGGAAAAGACGTTTTCGATTGAATTTACGTCAATTTAAATTTCAAACAAGTGACCTCTACCAAAAGCAAAGCCAGGCCAATGCTCTGAGCTAGATACCAACTGTGTCCTAATCTGCGACCTAACTGTCATACTTTAGATATGGTACATTTAAGTCAGTATATTTTAATGGACTCGAATAAATCTTTTGTCGTGAATATAAATGTGTCTTTTAGTGGTTTTGGCTCTATCTGTGATGGAAGTGAGTTCTCAGATAGGGATTTAAATTGTGTGAAAAAGGTTACATCAAAATTAACGGAACAGTGGGAAAAGTTGTCAAATTAGTTACAAATGTTGAATGTAGAGTAACATTTAATATACTGTTTTTATAACAATAAATAAATACATTTTAGGGGGCATCTTACACATATTACAAGGCTTTGATCTGCCTGTAGGTATATGTTTACCATTAACCAAACAATCAAACTCATAGTTTAAAATAACAGCAAGCCTGAGTAAGGCGTGAGAACATTATGTGCGTTATAGTGTACTGAAAGCATTCATTTCAAATACATAATAATTTTTAGCTACGCCTCCTTCTCGCGCGCGTCACGCTACCACCTCACTTTCTCGCGTCAACAAAGCTTAGTCATATAGATAAGAGAATTATCGAATTAGTCGGAAAATTAGCCCGTCGAATTGCCGCAATACGTAAATAATATAGGTAACTGGGTTAAGGGGTGTTTACACGGTGGGTCAGTCGTCGCCACCACGCGCAGATAACAATTAACTAGTTAAAATTTTCGAATTCTCTCTTTCCGATCTGGCGAGCGTCCAATAGGCCGCACTTCCATCAGTCAACCTTGGGTAGCTACCGCAAATAAATTTATTAATAAATTTAAAATTTTATTTTGTACTTTTGGCTATGTGTACAATGTATTCGCGTCTTTTTAGTCCTATAGTCGAGCTATAATACCTGACTCGCACATATGCAAGATTTTGTACAGAGTGCGACTTTGTATACTTTTCTGATTTGCACTGCGGTTGCTGTAGGTTTTGCATGGGTATTATTATTATCTGCTCTGGGTTTGTTGCATCATATAATTAGTTAAAAAAGATGGATAACACGTTTCATAGATTTTTCCTATTCTAAAACTTTAAATACCAGTACATTGAAACATTTACTGCCTTACCACAAAAAAATTAAGCACGCTTTAAACACTGTTTAACCGTGCTATTTGTACTGTTAAACATTAGACTAGTTAGTTAAGACGGTTACAGTTCGACATAATGGTTACTAAGTTGATCAATGATCTTGTAAAATGTACAAGCACATTATCAAGCAATGTCATCTGTAAAATTATTATAATTTCAATGAAATTTCCAGCACAGTGTAATGTTTAAAATTACAGGAAAATGACGATACGTGTTCTTCAGCGTAATCTCAGGTTTCGTTCGAACTCACGAGTGAAACTGTGATTGTTTGAAATAGCCGTTTTTGTTTGGACAAGCATGTTTGTGTTGACACACTGTGCGCCATATTGTCTTCGGTACGGTGTTTGCCACCAGTGGTTGCGTCATAAAGAGCTATTTTCTTAATTATAGACGCAGTTCCGTGTTCAGTGTGAAAAGTGCGCCGGGAAATAAAAGTGAAAGTTATCTGAAAGAAAAGGAATTCAGTGCTCTTGTTAGAGCCCTTGACTTTTGTACTAGGTACCCGGCGAAGTGACCCTAGGATGCAGTTGTGTTCGTCATTATGACTAACTTTCGCTAAGGGATTAAACATGAAATCGCTAAGAAAAAAATCATCTTCAGCTTGTTCAAAATTGAAAACAAGAAAGATTGAGGCAAAGCTCTGAAAACTGCACAATCATAGTTCGTTATACTAATAGGTATCTTTGTATAATATAAATTATCTTCATGTGCGCAATTGTGTTTGCAAATCACTTTACCCATAAAACAGAGTCCATCAATTCCTTAAGACAAAATCCATTTTATTTGTTAATTCGCATCATCATTATTCAAATTTGTAGGTACATAATACTTTGTTTGTGTCCATTTCATCAATTTTTTATGCATGGCAAACATTGTTATCTAATTTTCGTTTTGAATTTGGTTCCCTCTATTGCAGTGAGCGACTGAACATATCAAAGTACGAGTACGAGGTTTATTTTAAATATTTACATGTAAAAGCTATAAACAAACATGCATTCGGTAGTATTCATGCCTATAATGAGTATCGGTCATGCGTTAATAGCTAGCCCACGAATTCGTCTACATTTACGTTATTTGTTGTCACTATTATGTGAGTGTATGTCACACTAGGTATGTGATATGTTGTGTTAAATACGAGTACGTCTAGGAGTTTCTTACCGATTACCGAAAGCAACGTTTGGCACGGTCAGACTTTGGATGGGTGACCGTCGGTGGTATTTAATATCTACAACTTACCCGGTGTTTTAACCGTATAGCCATGGTAGGCGGCTTAAAAACTCTGACACCTGGGTTAGCCATTAGAGAGCTTAGTCCAGGCTTACACGTATATTGAAACTACATTTGTTTCCGTATGGCTCTATACATTTTTATACAGCGCAGCGCCCCTGGCGGAAACGAGGAAGAACTAACCAAAATGTATGGAGTCACACTTAAGAATGTTTAAGTAACCTACGCAAAACCTGGACTAAGGACTCTGGTATAAGCAAACTTACTTTTGCTTTTCTATCTAAACAAGAAAGTTGATTTCAGTTTATGTCCACAACTGAATTTTAAAAACTAAGGAAAATTAGTTGAATATAATTATAGTTTAACTATAATGTCATTACGATATTTTAATAATCTCATAATGGAATTCCAGAATTCACTATTATCAAAATACTAACAATATTATCTCGTTTTATTAGAAACTTTAAAAGAAATGAGGAAAATGAGGTAAGTACAACCATTGCCTAAAGATATGTATAAAATCACGATATGGAATTCTAGCTTTAATACCCAATAAACAAAATACACACATTATTTATTACCTCTTCATATTTGAAATAGAAAAATAAGGAAAATATGATCAAATTATATTGGTTCTATAATATTTTTGAGGAAAATTTATGATTTTGTTAAAATTTCACGCCTATCATTAACTAAAGATTTATTTAAAAATCACGTCATAGAATTCCAAAATTCATGATTATCGAAATAGGTACAATGCTACAATGTTATCTCGTTATTTTAGAAATAAAGAATAAGGAAAAATGAGTAATTAATTTTATTTCAATATCATTGCGTAAATATAACTTACGATTAAAATAAAATTCCGGGCTTATCATTGCCTATACATATTTTAAAATACCAACATAGAATCCCAACATTCAGAATATACTCTGACACCAGGGCTAGCCACCCGGCCAAGTGCGAGTCGGACTCGCGCACAAAGGGTTCCGTACCGTATGGAAGCCCCATTCCTCTTGTAGCGAGCAAATAACTCCTAAAATCACGTTTGTTGTATGAGAGCCCCCCTTAAATATTTATTTTATTCAGTTTTTAGTATTCTTTGTTATAGCGGCTACAGAAATACATCATCTGTGAAAATGTCAGCTGCATAGCTACCATGGTTTATGAGATACAGCCCGGTGACAGACAGACAGACTGGCAGACGGACAGACGGAAATCGAAGTCTTAGTAATAGGGTCCGGAACCCTAAAAACCACTCCTTTTATTACTAGCTTTTATTTAACTTGCAATGGATGTACCTATGTATGTACGGGTATGATGTAACCTACCTATAAATGTAAGTTCGTGCGGAATTTCGTAAGTTAAATTTACCAACTTCCTGGTTTCCGATTGAGCTGAAATTTTGCATGCATATGTAGGTATATCGCGTGACAATGCAATAATATGGTACCATGGAGCTGATCTGATGTTGGAGTCGGAAGGTGGCCATAGGAACTCCTGTACTAAATAAGATAGACCTGTCGTGTTTGGGCTCGTTGTACTTGTCTTGGCTAGCTCTCTGCTGCTACATGATGTCCAGGATCTCAAAAACTTGTATTTAAAAAGTTATATTTTTATGTTAATTTATTTTAAATATCAACTTACAAAAATCGTTTCATAAAAATAAAATAAACTTTTTTCCTAACCCCGGCTTCCTAAACGGCCGAAGCGAATGCAAAGATGTGAATACCGAATAACCTAATTTTGATTCAACTTTTTGTACCAGTGACACACTCACAGCTAAAAAACTGAAACACGCATGTAATTTCTCGTCCTACACATGCTCGGTTTAGAATTGTACGAGGTGACGAAATGCGACTGAATGTAACGAGAAAGGCGTGGGCACCCGTCTGCGCTTCTGTATCCCTTTACAACCGGCTCAATACAATCGTGAGGATCGATAAAAAAATTGGCGCAAAAACCATATTGATTTTGTAAACACAACCGGTCTCATACGTTCGTGCGGGATGAGCAGATAACCGCACGATCGTATGAAACCGGTTGCGTTCACAAAATCACCATGGTTTTCCCGTCAATTTTTTTTTGATGATTTCATGCCTATTTTGAGCCGGTTGTAAAGGGGTATGCAATGTCACATTGGACAACTTGGGGTTTATGAACGGAAACAATTTAGTGGGCAAACTCGCAAAACTAGTTCTATTAATTTTTATATTTCCAAACTTCAACTTCCAAAAAATAGGAGCTACAGTAGAACTCCAATTATCCGAACTCCGACTATCCGAATCGCCGATTATCCGAATCACTTTCAGAAAAAAATTTGTCCAAAAAAGTCCAAGTGCGCTATTATTCTTCCCCCCGCGAAGCCAGTGTTTGCGCGTTCGCTCACTATTGTCCTTCCCTCCGCGAAGTCAGTGTAGGCACACAAGGCACAAATAAAATAGTGCAATATCAAAACGTAGCTTTTTTTCTCTCCAATGGCAATTTTTTTTAAAAACTCAGACTATCCGAATATTTGATTATCCGAATGGGTCCCGGTCCCCATTAATTCGGATAATTGGAGTTCTACTGTACAATGTTTCCTACATGGTCCCTACATGGTCCTACATGGTCCTACATGGTCCAATGGTACCTAACGCTTTGCCTGGGTCTGTCTTCCCGCTAAAGTACAATGTGGGCGTCTTCAAATCCCGAGTAAATAGGTATCTTCTAGGTAAGCGTGCTACAACCTAGACCGCATATCTGCTTAACAACAGGCAGTATGTGGTCAAACGCAAACCTATTCAGAATAAAAAAAAAAAAAAATGGTACCTACATGGTCATAGGTACAAGTTACAAGGTCATAGATTGATGTACTGTACCTAACTCATCTGAACTGCCTGGACTAGAACATGTTGTAAGTACCTTACCTGTTGCATAAAATGATTACATCGTCCATGCATGCACCCTTTCTTATGTAGCAGGACTATAAAAAAATGATTCACAAAGTTGAATAATTATTATTTTTTGTCACTCATACTAATTTGCATGTGTAACTGTAAGTAGCATTTACAAAAAACGCAACAGATACTGTCGTGAAGATGACATGGTAAATTGTAAATTCAACTTCCAAAAAGTAGGAGCTACAATGTTCGTCTATTTTTTTTAATGTATATTTTTGCCACTTGTGAACCAATATAAAAATATTTTTCAGTTCGAAAGAAAATACTAGAAGTAAAATACAAGATGGTCCCATTTAAATTTTATCTGAATTGGATGAGCAGTTTTTGATAAATCAACAATAATGTACATAGATGTCACATCTATTCGTGCAAACTATTCGATCTCTGTACATCTGTGTATTTAATCTAATGTGTGTATTAATATATCTTAGGTTTGCTATAGATATACTTACGAGACCATTGTTATCCACTGGGTATAGACAATATGAATCATTTCAAGATTTCTAATAGGACTTGGTACCTACATCCAAATAACATCCATATATTATTTCAATGTTTGTGAACTGTAAATATGCCTGCGCGTTATCACAATACATGCCATCCTATTGGATGAAGTAATGATGCAATAGAAAACAATTGGACTCTATAGTATACCACGGAAATCTTTTTTGTTAAATGAAATAATTAAGCTGATTGTACGCTATTGCAAAAACTCTAGGCTTCAAGATATAACATATTTTTGCAAAGATTCCATTTCATCCAAAGATTTCGGTTACTGAAAGTCAATTATGTAGTAGGTTTTGAACATATCCATCAAATTAAAAAAATCTACTTTGTGGCATAAATGAAAATTGAATAAGCCTACTATTTTTTTTTTATTCCTGAGCATGTGGAACCTGATTAATCTGATTATTTATTTTACCTTATTACATGGGAAATACGTTATTCTAATCACTATTATTTATAGAAAAAGCTCCGATAAATCATTCCACATCCTCGCTAGGTATAAAATATGTATAAATATTTTACCTATTTATACCTATGTGTATTAATATTTTTAATTATGGGGAAAGAACATATTCCAATAACGATCCGAGTATTCATTTTCAACAATGCAAAACTTCTTTTATTTAGATTTGTTGGTTCGTTATTGGTTTGGGCTCATTTTTAACATTTCGAAAAAGGACGAAATTTGACTCTGTTTTTAGAAGAAATCTATACCAATATTATAAAGAGGAAAGATTTGATTGTTTGTTTGTTTGCATTGAATAGGCTCCGAAACTACTGAACTGATTTGAAAAATTCTTTCACTGTTGGGAAGCTACACAATCCCCGGGTGTCATAGGCTAATTCATATTTTTTTTTTAAATTAGGGAAGCTGCTAGTAATACATATTCAACTTTCAATAAAGCCGTACACTGAAAGCCCGAATATGTTTTACGTTTAACTGATCTGGTTAAAAAAATGACCAGAAATTTTCAAAGGCCATTTTTACAACTTAGTATCTTCATTGTAAATAATTTAGTTTACTATCACTACATAGTATAAAACAAAGTCGCTTCCCACTGTCTGTCCCCATGTATGCTTATATCTTTAAAACTACGCAACGGCAACTTTAAACAAATCTGCATCAAAATTGATTCAAAAATTGACGCGCTCGCAGGATTTGAACCTCCCTCTGGATCTTCTGTTTTTGAAATGTTTATCACAAAAATAACATATCTATAAACCTAGTGTGCGAAGCACGATAAAAATCATTTGAAAAATTGATTCAGATTTGTTTAATCAATAGTATGATTCAAAAGGAAGGTTTATCTGTATAATACACCTGTGCGAAGCCGGGGCGGGTCGCTAGTTAGTAAATATAAACAAAAATACTCGCTCTCACTCTTTCAAAGTGTGATGCAACCACCATCGGTACAATTTCACAAAAAGCATAGAATCTATTTGAGGACCTCGTTTTAAAAAGTCCAATTTCGTTCGAAAACCGCGAGAGTGGAGCCGGGATAGGAGATTTTACGACGAAGTGCGTCGGGGAATAAACTGGCAACATTAAAACGTGCGAAAGTGGAAGGTGTTTTTATAGCTTCGGAGAAGTAGAGACTATTGCACTTGGCTGAAACCACAGATTGCGAGAGATGGGCCTTCACTCCACGTTCGCTCTATCGCTCTACCGCTCTATTTGACTCCCCACTTATAATCATTGCCACGCGTAAAACGTCAATACATGTAATTACCTACATGTTTTAATTAAAATATAACCCAGCCGGGCTAGTATGCGCGCCACGAATTATTTCGTTCGTAGTGTCAGAACGAGACAGCGTTATGGCAAAATATATAACTGTCACTTTTTCACGCGTCGAAATGAGTTCTTTTCGTCGCATTTCGTGGTCGCATGCTTTAAAGCCAGGTGTAACGCAATTTTTTTTTAACTACGCGTGAGTGACATCTGTGTTATGTTCTAATTAAAATATGCCAAAACTACGCTAGTTTAATCTTAATCAATTAATTACATAGTCATAATTATTATATAATAAAGCTCATGAGATCAGAAGTTCATAAGCGTTCATGCAATAGTAAATTGCTGCAAAGTGTGCACCGTCGGGTCGTATCCGTAGTATCCGGAGTCCGGAGCATTTACTCGTACTCGTAAGTGCTTGGAGTGCCGGCTTGTAGAAATGTCTCTATCGAAATCTATGGTTGAATCGCAGCGTATATAATAATATTGGTACTTGATGATACTCGTAATACAGACGACGATGAAAGTCTTAGACAGGTTTTCAAGTTGATAAATAAATCTTTCTTTCATAATAAAATCAATTAAGCATAAGAGCTCTTATAAAAGCCAAAAAACAACATACGCGTCTGTACGAAAGTGCATATCTAATTGTCGTGTATTGAATGTACCTATATGCGTGTAATAGATAAATAAATTATACAACATATGTAATTTCAATTTTTGAATTGATTTGGGTAGGTAGAGGTACACAGTTACCTACATAATTCGCACGACGTTGCTGCAAGTATTACCTATTACAGAAACTCGAAATAGTGTTCAGCTGAAATTGAAATTAACAATTCCTAAAATACATTAAAATAGATTAACTTTACTAACAGATTTGGTTTCGACTCTATTGATAGTGCATCTACGAGTACATACCTACCTTCTGTTGCAGTACTTATATGCAGAATCAGCATTTGTTGTAGTTGTCTTTCTTTAGGAAAGTAATTCAATTCTTTTGTTAAGTTGAAGTTGTACAATGAAGAATAAGAGAGAGAGTCTCTGACTTTACATTTTATTGAAGATATTTGAACCATAATGTTCATCAAATGATTAAAATAAAGCGCATTTGATAATTTAATGGAGTAAGGCCGGGTTGCTAGCCCTGGTGTCAGAGTTTATAAGCAGTCTGAAGGCCTCTGACATGGCTAACGGCTAAACGGTTAAATCAACCGGGGCATACAATTTAACGTGTCATCCGAGCCACGGTAGCGCTCAGTTGTAAATGCCACCCACGGTCACCCATCCGAAGACTGACCGTGATGATCGATAACGGACACCTAAGTGTTCGGTTCTATGTGTTCGATAATTTAATGAAAACCCTGTATAGCGTATATCCATACTCATATCAAGAAAGACCATGATCAATGCTCGTCAGTGGGAAGAGTAAGCAGGGATAGTAGAATATGTAGTTCTTGTATGATCATGACAGTCACATTAAAACCAGTAATTTAGGTGTTGATTGTACACAATGAGACTGCAGTCTCAAGGCTAACATGGCGTGGTTCTGGTTTACAAAATTCTCTACACTTTTTCGATAGTTCGCCAGACAGACGGCTATTACCTATGCTAAAAATAAATTTAATTACGCAGGAAGATTATTAATTAATTTATTGGCGGAGAGTTCAAAGATTATAATCAGGAAAATAATAAAATTACAAGTGTAAAAAATATTACTTAATATCTTAGTGACAATGTTATAACACTGTGTTTTTATCATTCGATCGAATGTACCAAAAAACGTGTGGCCGTGGCGTCGTAACTCCTAAACGAATAGAACGATGAAATTTTCGCCTCAGGAACTTAGTTGGAAATATTATATGAGATATAAGGTGATTGCGAATTGATTAATTAATTAGCAAGAAATGATGTATTAGCAATACTCTAAGATGTAGTTGCGCTCATCACTATGACCAACGTTTACTATGAGGCTAACGCCGAAATCACGACGAAAAAATCAGCTACTCCACAGAATTTGACCAGTTTTGCCAATAGCTGTTTGATTTCGGGTTTGATCTCATGGTAAAAGTTGGTCACAGTAACAAGTACAATACACTACTACACATTACATTAGTAATTATTTTTCGCAAAAAATGGCAAAACCGCCTTCCATCGTGCACAAAATTCGAATATTTCACTAGAATTGTTTACATTATAGTTGATTTTTCAAAAATGGCTCAGCCGATTTCTGTAAAACTTAAATCGAACTATTTCGGAAGTATATCCTTTTGAACTAAAAAATAATTTTTCGATTCGGTTCACAATTGGCGAAATTATCGATGTGCATCGTGTACAAAATACGGATATTTCGCTCAAATTGCTTACATTATTGTTGGATTTTTCAAGAACGGCTCAGTCGATTTCTGTAAAATTTGAATGAGACCTCTTCGGGAGTATACCCTTTCGAACTAAAAAAGAATTTTTCGATTCGGTTCACAATTGGCGCAATAATCGATGAACATACACAAAAAAAATACATACAGACGAACATAGAACCTCCTCCTTTATGGAAGTCGGTTAAAAAGCATCGACTTGGCATTTTTTCTGTTTTCATATTGATGTTCAAAAGCACATATTGTTAAACAACTCGTCGCTATAAAATCATAAGCTTATGAAAGTTTGAAGTTTTATCTTACAAGGCAATTAGTGAGAACTGTTATATGTTACAGAGTTTTGAAAGGCTCTACAAAATATCTTACACTAGTGGTAGTTTTATCGGTCACTTGCAAGTGTTGTTTTTTAGTTCGCAAAAGTCCCACGGCGTTTCCGAAGATTAAAAACAGCATTGTTGCGAAGGCGGCGTGTTTATAAACCGAATGCATTGCTGAATGGAAACGTTACCATGAAAAATTTTCCTTTGTAATAAGTAAGCGTGGCACGGAGTACATAGCTGAAATGCCTTTCAGCTAAGTTACTATAAAAATCCCCTTTGCATTGTGTATTGTGCTGCACTGTACCAGCATTTTTTAATAGTCCACTATTGAATATAAGTCACGAAGGTTGCATTGTATCCGAGTTTGTAATATAGAAGATCTGGTGTACGTATAGGATCCCGTATAATTAAACTCAAGTGGCGTTGGGCTGGTCACTTTGCCTGAATATGTGGTTATAGCAGGTGGAGTAGTTTTCTGGCCAATTATCGTATTAAATTTACTGTGACAAAATCATCATCAGTTTAATTCAGGGCATAAGCTTCTTCCCTGTTTGGCCAATTATCCCTGTCCTGTACTAGTTTCATCCAGCAGGTGTCACCGCAAAACTTCTGTTCTGCCTATCGTTGTTCCGTCACAGGGCTACCACTAGCCCTGTGACGGAAAGCGCAGTAGGGTTTACCATAGTACAACGATATCGCAAAAAACCCGGTCCCGGTAAACCCGTCACAGGGCTACCACTCAGTCAGAACAACGATGGGCAGAACAGAAGTTTTGCGGTGACACCTGCTGGATGAGACTAGTACAGGACAGGGATAATTGGCCAAACAGGGAAGAAGCTTATGCCCTAAATTAAACTGATGATGATTTTGTCACAGTAACTTTTAATACACGCTACTACGTAATTTTATATTTTGCATGACAAGCGTTATCTACGTGTTTTTTTTTAAACATAAGTAGGTACCTAATTATTAGGTATTGTACTTTTTTATATCTATCGTACCTAGTAAAATTGTACCGATTGATTAATACCATTTTTTACCTACCTACTCGTATATGTAATATTTTTATACCTATTCCACGTTAAAAAGAGTATTAAGTAGTAGTTATCAATATTTAAAATGAAATTTACATCAAGACTAAAAAGGCAAACACTCGGTTAAGTAAATTGGGTAGGTTTACACGATTAAAAAACTTGCAGTCCGATATTGGTCTGTGACAGGTAATTTATATACTTAAAATAATCGAATACTTGTGTTAACTAGTAAATTTACCGCTATTAGATAGATTTTATGGGTACAAGCCGTGGTGGTCTAGAGGTAGTGACGCCCGCCTTACAATCGTGAGGTCGTGGGTTCAATCCCAGTCCCGTACCAATGAGTTCTTTGGAATTTATGTACGGAATTTCACACCACTGGCTTTACGGTGAAGGAAAACATCGTGAGGCAACCTGCATATGTCCGTAGAAGAAATTCGATGGCGTATGTGAATCCACCAACACGCACTGGGCCAGCGTGGTGGATATGGCCCAATCACCCTTCGTGGGTAGGCCTACGTCCTGCAGTGGACTATTAAAAAAAAAGGCTGATACAGATAGATTTTATTATTAGTATATATGTTACTTCAGAACCGATACCAATATTGTACGATGTCCACGTTAGAATAAGTCATAATGCACTCACAGAATTAAAATGAATGATTACGGAATGCTTTGTAATGATTTGCTTCGTTTAGGCATAATGTGACAATGTGACAGATGTGGCGTATGTATTTGATATATTCATGGAAATAAGTGACTACTTCAGTATTTCTGTTCCGTTAGTCAAGACCATGATGTCAATGTTTACATTGTGACTACTATTATAGCAAAATGTTAAGATCATTCTATGTACATAATCTTGTAGGAAGTTCCTATGTACACAATAACCACCATTATTCGAGTCAATCGGTAAAAAAAATTAAAGTACAAGGTGCTGTTGCGAAATCCAAGACTCTCAGGGATCCCAAGTCAAAAGGACCAAATGCAAAATCGCGAAAAATACCTTCTCTTCCATTAAAGAACTTCATTGATTCTCGACAAAATGTATGAAAAATGTATGACCTATTTTATTTTCATTTTTGACTAGGTAATCTTATTGGAGGTACATACGGGTTGATATGAAGATGATTCCTTTTTAGGGTTCCGCACCTAAAGGGTAAAATTGGGACCCTATTACTAAGACTCCGCTGTCCGTCTGTCCGTCTGTCACCAGGCTGTATTGCATGAACCGTGATAGCTAGAACGTTGAAACTTTCTTTTTTTCGTTATAGTTGCCGCTATAACAACAAATACTAAAAACAGAAAAAAATATATTTAAGGGAGGCTCCCATACAACAAACCTAAATTTTAAGCCGTTTTTCGCTCCATATATTAATGTGATAGGTAATTGCTTGAATAAATAATTAAAATAAAATAAATGTTTCAGGGGGCTCCCATACAAGGAATTTGTTCCTTGTTTGCTTAATAAGTAAGTTCATATAGGCCGGGTGGCTAGCCCTGGTGTCAGTTTTCAGGCCGCCTGAAGGCCTCTGACTTGGCTAAACGGTTTGCTTAATGAAGTAGTTGATATACATAATAATATACTTCCTACTATAAACCTGCTAACCACACTAGCAACCCAATCCAAAGGCGTGGGTTCATACGTAGTAAATTACTAGATAAATATACCGCAGATAGCGTGCGAAACTATTTCCCAGACAACTTTATGAGAAAGGAAAGATATGAATAGGGTTATCTCTCACGAGTTTTTCCTGGGACGATGACCTTGAAAAGTATTTGTGACTTTTATTTACTTGGTTCTAAATATCAAGGATCTTCTTAATCAAACGAACTGCGCCAGAATTGCGTCTATCGAGAATTTTCAAAATACATATTATTTGTAGATCAAAATTTTACAAAAACATCGAGTTCGATTGAGTTTAAAAGGTTTAAATCAATTGCTCCTTATAATATAACAATTTTCACTCTACGCACCACTATCAAATGTTCTAACCTATTACCTAAACTCGTTAAAATGCCCTTATTATAAATTTAATTCTATATTTACACTTACCAAAAACGTGTATTTATACAGGGTTATTTCTAATCAATTAGCATCATTTTAGGGGCTTATTCTGTACATTAAAACTAACAACATTTTGTTCTGATACTTTTGTCAAAACTCAAAAATTAACTCTTGGTTAGATATAACCCTGTATAGAATTATATCAAGGTTTCGTTTGGAAGTCAGTGTTGCTAGCCCTAATGTGCAGATGGTCTGTGCAGATGTTAGATAACAATGATTTGCGTACGCGCACAAGAGAAATGACGCGAGTATTGATATTGAACCTGTACTATTGTACTACAGATGTTTTACAAGTACCTTATCAATCGGGGCTAAATTCGCGAAAAGGATAATGTGGTATAAGTACTCACATGAATAAAAAGAGATAGAGCTGGAGCATGTCACAAAAATAATTACTAATAACAATACCACATGAGAAATTATGGTAATAATTATGACTATTAGTGACCGTCTCACATACAGTGAGATAAACTAAAATACAAAATAAAATAATGCACTCATTAGGGTCAATGTATTAATTTAACATATTATTATATCAAAATTGGTAGTCTTAGTGCTTCGTTCGTTTCAGCCATAGGACGTCAACTGCTGAACATAGGCCTGTCCATTGGAGATCTATATACAATAAGACTGGTTGGAAGCACCTGGATCCAGCACGATCCTGCGGTTTGAATAAGGTTGTTAGTCCACCTTCAGGGTGGACGTCCTACGCTGCGCTTGCTGGTATATGGCAACCAAAGCAACTATTGGATGGGAACTAAAATGATAGGTGGATAAACGGACTCACTAACACAACAACAAAGAAGTTTTTGCCTTGAGTAGAGAAAGTTTCATTACGCCTTACACACGCTGAGTAATTTAAAAAAAGCCAAGCCAATGGTTATTTCGAAGTAGTTAGTCCGAGTTTTATAAATTTTTACAAGTGAATTGAAATCGTCAAAAAGAGAAAACGTCAAAACACGTACATTTATTACTAACAACACCAAAGTAATTCTGCATAATTATCGATTTCATTACAATGACTGTCATTTCTCCGACCTTTTCTTATACTGTATTTTGTTCTCTGGTATATACATAAGTATGTAAAGGTCTAATAGATAATAACCTAGATCCAGTTTTCCATTACGGTTGAGTGATCAGCGCGCGGTATCAGGTTCGGTTCCCGGCCAATGAACAGCACTGGTTTTATTCGCCAATAAAATGTGATGTAGAAACGAACCCTTGCCACTTCATTATTATACTGAAACCTATAATACACTGGTAACACTACACTAGCGTTATAGTCTTGATCGGCTATGTAGGGAATATTTCACCGTAGCCTTAGGCGCAAATTTTGTTGCTTCAAAATCAGTGTAAATTAAAAATAAATCGCTGCAAAATTCATCTTTTAATGTTAATTAATTAGATTTCTTATAACGGTAGCTACATACCATTATAAGAAATCACTCACTAAATAAATTAAAGAAATTACCCGCCAATATTATGTTTGGATACTTCATTCAACCAAAATCAAGTAACGTGCCAAAAAAATACCGTTCCGAAGCTCGTTATTTTTAAAGTGAAAACTTTTATACGGCATTGTGCACTTTTTGGGATTGGTAAAAATGTTAAACTCGCTTCGGGATACGTAACCTGATCGAAAATTCGTAAGACGGAGAGAGCAAGTTTTCACTTCTGCTGGCACTCCCGGAGAGCAACCCGTTGTCTTTTTGTATGGGTGACCGCGGGTGGTCATTTTCAACTGGGCCCTACCGTGGCTCGGGTGGTACGTTAATATGTAGGTCTTGGTAATTTTAACTATTTAGTCATGTCAGAGGCCTTCAGGAGCACATGCATAGATTTGATGGATACTTATCACTTTTTTGATAACCGAGTGAAATAAAACGCCCCTTCATGATTCTAAAGGCATCTCAGAAATTTTATTCGCCTGTCTAACCCATCTAAACGCGGCATAAACACCTTGAATCTGATTATGGTGATAAAATCTGTGTAATTTACTTCCGAGTAATGCAGACTATTATGATCCCTGAACACGCAATAAAGCTGTGTTTTACTGATGGAAATGATTATTACGATGCAACAGCGTTACATACAAGGCGCTCTTAGTTTAATAAGTCAAATTAATTAATTAGAGGTGAAAACTACATGGCTATTTCTAATTAATTAGCATCCTTTTAGGGGCTTATTCTGTACATCAAAACTAAAAATTTTTGTTCTACGACTTTTGTCAAAATTCAAAAAAAATACAGTTTTTCAATATATATTGTCGAGGGTAGGGCTTGGAACTCGGACTTATTTTCAGCTCCGGAGTTGAGTTTCGATGCTTAGCATTTCAACTCCGGAATTCCGGAATTCCGGAGTTGAAGTGCTAAAAAATTAAAAAATATGAATTTATTGAAAAAAGCAGTGCTGTGGTATAAGATTGTGAATTTGATTTGAATATTAAAATCGAAATTAGTGTCCTAGTTAGTAATGTAGGAAATAAAAGTAACTAAATAGAAATAAAAATAAATTTATTATTTTTGGTAACAGGACCTTAGAAATGTTAATGCATCGAGGCTTTCGTCAGATAGCGAGCTTCTCACGCGATTACATAAATACGAATATGTAACGGCTGAAAACGCTCACTCTGCTTCAACACTTGTCGGTGTAATGGTCATCAAATATTGGAAGCATTTTGTTAAGTTTTGACCTCTGTCACCTCCATTTTCAAAATCGGCTATTTCAACCCTTACTATGCTCTCTATGTCCATATTGGCACCACTCATTGGCTTGCTTTTAATAAGCCTTCTTTTTATGGCGTCTTGTAATTGTTGTTTAACACTTTTATCTGCAACATGGCACATTACATTGCGCGGCGCGGATTTTGTTCCTAAAATCGCAACTCCGATTTTAGTTCCGATAACTCCGGTTTTACAAACGATGCTGAAATCTTTTGAAGCTCCGGAGTTACACCAAAACCGGAGTTCCGGTGTCCAAGCCCTAGTCGAGGGTGAACGATATTTTTCTATGGAACAATTTATTGAGAATTAATAAAAGTCGTAGAACAAAAGTTATTAGTTTTGATGTACGGAATAAGCCCCTAAAAGGATGCTAATTGATTAGAAATAACCCTGTATATGTGTTGTACGTATTACCCGTTAAAATATACGCGCTCTAGTTTCGACTCCAACGCAAAAGATAATGGAAATTCAAAATTTAGGGTCCAATGATCCACCATTGATGCAATGAAGAAAAATAGAATACTAATAAGGATGTGGTCAAATATTAACCTATTTTGAATAAAAATACTACTAAAAGGAAACAGTCATACAACATGAAAACGTCTGACCACTTGAAAGTCAAATGAGATATTAATTTCGTGTTTATGGAAAGCATCAAAATGCATATCAAAGGAAAAGTTATAAAGCTGTTATAAACGCTTTGATATACCGTCAGTCATATAATACACCATTATATTACAAAAGCTTGACTGATGCTTTCTACGTAACGGTCTTGCTTCTTCATAAAGTTAGGAAGTGTTTCATAAAATTATACAATTTTTTTTCGGTTTTGCTATAGTTAAATAGTGACGAACCAAAGCTACCAACATAGCCTAGAAGATTAGCAACTTGAAATTGCAGTGGGCCTTGGCAGGGCACATATTTCAATGAACGGCGATGGCAGATGACCGATGGGGCCGAAAAGTTCTCGAATGGAGACCACGTACCAATAAGCGCAGCGTAGGACATCCACCAACTAGATAGATAGACGATATACTACCTAATTAAGACTGCAGTAACGCGGTGGCTTCCATCCGGGCTTAGTGGAGAGCCCTAGGAGACGCCTATGTCCAGAAGTGGACGTCCTACGGCTGATGCATAAAGACTGCATAGACCTAAGTACCTGAAATTTGATAATAACTATTTACCACCATAATTTACAGAGCTCGGCTTGTTTCGCTACAGTAGGTATCATTGCAGAACTGTAACAAGGCTGAACGTTTGAATGTAACTGTGAAACCATGTCTACTGTCTAGCCCAGACATATAAACAGGTCGTTTCATAACAGGCCACTTTGCATTTACATGGCCCATGTTAGTGGGGCGATATATTTATCATAACACCTACTATATTAATGAGCTTAGAATTATTTTATTGTTCGCTAAAAATGGCAAAACCGCCTTCCATCGTGTACAAAATTCGAATATTTCGCTCGAATTGTTTACATTATTGTTGATTTATCAAAAACGGCTCAGACGATTTCTGTAAAATTTAAATGAGACTACCTCGAGAGATACCGATAGAGATACCTTTTGGAACTTAAAAATAATTTTTCGATTCGGTTCACCATTGGCGGAATTATCGATGAACATACACAAAAAAAAACATACAGACGAACATAGAAGTTCGCGTGTAGACGACGTGAAAACAAATCTAATGAATAAATAATTGATCAATCTCTTAGCTAAATAATGATATCTGAAAGACTGACATAAGTAATTAATAAAAACGTTACTATTTCAGGTACTAGGATACATTAAAACCATTAGTTTCAATACTATAGGATTGGATTTTTCGAGATAATCTGCCAGTTGTGATCTCACATCCTAAAATCCAATAGACTAATCTAGCGATGTTTAAATAACTGAATCGCTACGTTAGCTAGAGACAATGTTGAAGAGTTTTAAAATATCGTCGTTATTTATAATGGTTTTCAGCTAATTTTAAAATACCTTAAATGACTTATCCGACAATCATTAAAGCCACGAAAAAGCAATAAAATTTATTGAAATGAAACTTCAGCGGACTTTTTACCGCAACTTTAATATTTAACCCAAAAATGTCTTGTTATTACAATTTAATGTCAGAAAAATTGTTCAGTGGATTAAATTTTAATAACGATCACCTCATTTGTCCAAAACAATATTCACGTAATACATTATACCCATTGCGATCAGATCTGAGTTATTATCCTCTTAAAATTTCAATTCAGATAGTATAAGTACCTAGAAGATTTAAGTAAGTTTTACCAACGCGGTGCATAAATGTTTTAAGATCATAAATCTGTTTACCATTTTAGAGTCCATGGCCAACAAGTGAACTGTCTCGTTCAAGACTTCAACCTCGATCTTCTGAGTCAGAGTATTACCATTACCGTGCTACCCTTTCATTATATTCATATTTACTTTATTAACTATGTTATACGTTACTTTATCTGGTATTGACCACTGTTTATGGGCTTGTTTGTTGAATCTGCCGCTCTGTGATTCATATTAATGTTCTGGTTTATTCGATGAATTGATTTGCAAATCTTTGTCAGGGTTTTCCTGAGTTTTGCTTACTTACATATTTTTGTGGATTTTTTGACATCTAGGTAAAACTATCCGTACCATAACTACAATTCTTCATACCTATAATACTTCATACAACGAAAATGCACTCACGTTTATTTTCATAGTCATTACACGACTACAGTTTCGATTGTATTTGGCGATCTTTCTCAAGTTGATGCGAGTGCTAGCACGCGGAGCCGTCTTGCAACGCAATGCGCCACCTACAATCTTTCAAAAATTTCTTATAGATTAAGTTTGATTCGATATTTTTGGTTTTTATTTCTGGTAAAACAAAAAAATAGATAGGTACATGAGGGATTTGTTTTCTCCAAGAACTGAAGGGGCCAGTAATTTAGTTACAGTTTAATTTAATTTGCTATGGACAAAAGCTATCCCAATAACTTTAACTTTTATTTCCAAGCTAATATACCGACTAGCATTTCCGAGCTTTAGCTATCTTTGTACAATGTTTACTTACATAAAGTAAGCTCACTGTAATCTTTATTTTTTCGAGTTCATTGTCATTACTTTTCAAGCCTGTCCTTAATACAAGGTCTTCGATTTCATCAACAGCGGTGAGTTTCTCTGTTTCCTGTGATTCTGCTGTTGAAGGAGTAGTTAAGTTCGTATTGTTAATTGAAATCCGTGAAATTACCCCAAGGTCGCCTACTCATAAAGAGCATTGGCCGATCAGTAGGACAGATACATAACATAACGTGATTGACAAGAATTCATAATACACTGACATGTATTAAACTGACATTATTATCATAATTTATTACTACTCTATTTGTCTTTAGGTGTGGTACGAGTATTATATTTTTTTATTCTAATAAGAACAAAATTGCTATAAATTTACCTAATTTCAAATCAATATAAAAATTATCATTCGTGCCAATGGCGACACACGTTTCTTATTTACTTTTTAAAAATATTTTAAATATACTTTTAACTTTCAACAGTTTGAAGTTTTCAATCAGATACAACTCATACTCCAGTTACCAAAAAGAGCAATAAGTTTTACTTGACGACAGAAAAAAACAGTTAACATTTTTCGGTTCATAAAATTAAAAACCATTCTAGTGAAAGTAACAATTTTACCAATTATTACGTTCATGTAGGTATGTATGTTCCATGTACGCAAATTACGTAAAACTGTAGTATCACTGTATACAATATGTATACCAGCGGTATCTGTGACTGGGAAAAACGCCTCCACAGCCCCAGAGTGGTCGTTAGGTGAGACCGAGCCGTCACATTCGCACAAATGGTAAACTGCCCTCTTCCGGCTGTGTTAACATTGAACCACTTCTTGGCCGGCCAAGTGCACCGAGGATGTTGTTATGTGTACGAAAATAGATCCAAATTCATATTACATCACAGCAGAATAGGTAGGAAGTTGTTGATATAAATGGACCCGGAAAAGTTGGGAGCGCTGTTTATTTCAAACATTTGTAGGGGGTCTTAAAAGATTTTGTAAAGTTTCACTGTAGATTTACTCTTCGATTTTCTACGTTTCCATTTATTGCGTTTTTCTATTTTTAACATAATACGTTAGAAATTGTTTGACAAAGATTTCCACGATTAATAAAATTGTTCATGTTATCTGAAATGTATACCTAATGATGATGATGCCTTTTTTTCAAAGTTTAACTGTTTTAATAACAACGATCACATTTTATTTTGCATGCATTGTGCAGATTGAGTTATTAGCCATTCAGTCCCAGTCAAGATGCCGTTTCAAATGAAAGGAAGCGCGTAGATTTAAATTGCAGGCTAACTGCAGTTGTAATAATTGGAGAGGCTGAGTTGGTAATAGACCGCAGGGGACCGTTCGCCCATAACTTATTCTGTCCTATATTTAGACGGCAGTTTGCAAGCAGGGATGTTGTGATTTATCTAATGGCTCGCGATAACTGGCCGTTGAGATACCATGATTGCTAATACATGTTAGGCCACATTTTCCATTTGCATTTCATAAAATTCTTATGTTGTCATAACTCCATCGTATGCCAGATAATAGGTGTTTATAAAACACGTGTCGATTACAACGCACTGTGGCTGAAATCCGAAACCTGATGAGACAGATTAGCGTTAAATGCACTCGGGCGTGATATACCTTGAGTCACAAAAACGTCAGCAAATAATATGTTCATGATTAATGAGTTACTTAATGTTTAACGAAATATTAAAGCTTTCTTTTCTTCTATTCCAGGTGAAAAGTTCCAGACAACATGATGGGGTTGCCTGTATTCGCCTGCTTCGTGATGGTGTCCGTAATGCTAGCGCCGACACTAGCTGCAGTCTGCCCTGATTCATGTGTCTGCGCAACCACCCGAGATGGCCTTCATCGAGCCACTTGCAGCAACCTTGCAGAGTTGTACAAATTTACTCTCCGCCAAAAACACCACAATATAAATATTCTCGATCTTTCACACAACAACATCACGAAGTTAAGTCATGAGCTCGACCGGCTTACCGAAGTCGTCACTTTAGATATGTCTACAAACGGCATACAGTTCCTAAACAAATTCCTACACAACGCTAAAAAACTTGTTCATTTAAATTTATCAAACAATAGAATACAGAAGCTTTCTTTGACTTACCTGCCAAAAAGTGTTAGTTCTTTGGATTTAACTAACAATCTGCTAAAAGATGTTCCTTCGGATCTTACGCATTTAGCTAGTTTAGAACATTTAGAGATGGAAGGAAATCCTCTTGATTGTTCATGCGAAAACCTTGTTTCCCGAGATCATCTAATTATCGCAAATGTATTCATTGATGACATCAAATGTGCTTCTCCATCTAAATTTAAAGGAAAATCTTGGTTAGAACTTAAAACTAAAGAAATATGCAAAACCCCTAAAGATCAATTCGTCTTTTTAGATGACATGATGATGGGTGACCAACCAATTAATGCCATGAAAATCGGTGAAGATACAAATGCTTTAAAATCTTTGCCACTTGTGGCAAAAAACGATCTAGAAGATGGCAACGTGATAAATGGAGGCAATAAATATATTGAAGAAGATGACAGTCAATTATTCCTAAAAGTTAGCCCTTCTACTCTATCACCAAATATAGATAATATTGAAGGGTCTGGATCAGGAGAATATGAAAGCTCAACATTATCAGGTTTTGATATCGAACCAAGAATAACTATTAAAAATTATGCAGATTTGATGGCTACCGACGAAATTATACCTGTTGGTATGACGCAGACAACCGAAGATCCATTAGAAGGATCTGGAGATGGATCTGGAGATAGAATTTTGATACACGATTATGATATGGAAACTACAACTGAAATATTTGTACCTTTAAATACAGACCCTGTAAAAAAATTGTGGGAAGAAGATTCAAATAGCTCAACAACGGAGTTTCCCACACCAGTGCCTATAAGCGTATACAAAGGAGGTATAAATTGGAATAGTGATGAATCTACTACAAAAACAACTGAAAAACCAGTAACTTCCCCAACTCCAAGAGACACAACAGTATCTGAGCAAATCAGAGTAACTCACGCTTCTGAAGTACTTCAAGCATCACCGGCAAGTGAAAATGCTGCTCCCCACAAAACTGGCACATACGTTTGTATTGCTATTATTGTCGTCTTATTAGTTGGACTTATTGGATTTGCTATTATCAAAGGTCAAATGAGAAAGAGAAGAGACCGTAGACTACTTCGTCATCAAAAACAGGACGTTGAAAAGGCTTCGAAGGAAATGGTGGATATGAATAAATCATTATTGGGGAAACCAGCTCCATTAGAAGAACCCGTGGAAAAGAAATTAAATGGTAAATATGAGCTAGTCCCAACTCATGAAGTCCATCAAAAGAAGAGTGAAAATGGCGATGTTTCCAATGGGATTAATCATACTGAACCAAATACTACAAGGACTGATAGTCCTCGGGATTCCAATCAAAACAAGAGTAGCTCCAAAGACAACAACTTGAATGATAATGATATAACACCACAACAAGAAACATCGTTAGAATCTGCAGCGTCACCTGATTTAAGAAAAGATTCAAACTCATTGGCTAGCGAAGAAATATTTGTACCAATAAACGACGATGACTCAAAATTGAACGGTATTGCCCAATCTGATGTCTCCCAGCCTCTTCTTAACGGAGATCAAAATTCAGATTTTTTGTCACCATCACGAGAATATGTGCCAGTTTACTCTCCTGACATGGGAAGAGTCCGCATAAAATTGACGGAGACTCCAAAACCTAAAACACCAATACTAGTCACCAGAAGTAGATCGAATGCTGGAGATATCATAATTACACCTTCGGTAGATGGAAATGCGCGCAAATCAACCACTTGAAATATGGTCTCAAATAAACGGACAATATACATGTTGTGTAGGTTTTAAACAGTGTCAATGAACAAACTTCACATTTGGCGAATTTCTGTGATTTAAGTGTGTTACGAGTTATATTATTTGTTTGATGATGTGGGATTGTATTTGTTTGGAAAAGACTGTATCTCAAGAACTTTGCTGCCAAAGTGTGTTTGTAGTCGACAGTGCCTTGTATTTAGTTGTATGATTAATATATTTATAAAAATATATTGCGCAATAAGTGAAAAAAATATTTTTATACGTGTAAAAAGTGTTGCCATGTTCACGATACATAGCTGTAAAACTTGTTAGGATCTATAACGGAGTTCAATTTATGAACACCAGAATCGTAGTTGTATGGTTATGCTTTTTGTTTTGTTTCTGTTTTGCATTTTCTTTATTTTAAATACACACATGCAATATTTATTAGAAATGTATCAATGGTTGTGTACTTACTTTTCGAAATCTGTAGAAGCCGAATAATCATAATGTCTTTTATATTATCTGGCTATGCTTAAAATTATGTATTTTATATTATTTAACGCCTCAAGATTCATATTCTTTTTTTCCATGGTCTGGCTAAATATAAGTTCCTTTAAATAATTTTATTGAGTTTAGATCATAAGAACGTGATACCATTAATTTAATATAAGTAATTCCTTCTGATTCTTGATTGCGTATGTATGTCCAGTTATTTAATTTCCATTGTTTAGTGTAAAATGTAGATCTTTTTGAAATTATTTAATTTAGTTAATATGCTTGCGTTGACATATTATACCAGACTTAGTTTTATTTTTCTATACGAAAAATAATGTTATTGATTTATCTGCTGTATTATTTAAATTTTATGAAAGTGATCAAAACAGAACAATAATAGTTCAGTAAGAAGATTTTATAAACGAATATTGTACCTAAGTATATTTCGGAAAATACAAATTATAAATGGTTTATCTGGGTTTTGTATGATTTTAGTTAAATTCCCTTTAGCTTTTAAGTAGGTAAGTGTAAAACGTTTAATTTACAATACATATGTAGTTCTTTTTAGCCTAAACACTTAGTTCATTTACAATCCCATAATTATTGAGCTTTAGTAGGAAAAAATTCAATACTTAGTTACACTTTAATTACGTGTATTACTTAGATGTACTCGTAGAAATTATATACAGATCGGTAATTTATAGGGAGGGATATGTTTATAGGGATTTTGAGACACGTACGTTCAAATATCTAAAAAATTATTATGTAGAAATCGCGTGTCACACAGTGTATCAAACAATATTGAACTTCTCGAACTCCTCAGAAACGATATGACTGATATTTTTTTATGGTTCCGTACCCAAAGGGAAAAACGGGACTCTATTATTATACTAAGACTTCGATGTCCCTCTGTCCGTCTGTCCGTCTGTCTGTCACCGGGCTGTATCTCATGAACCATGATAGCTAGACACCTGAAATTTTCACACATGATGTATTTCTGTTGCTGCTATAACAACAAATACTAAAAAGAGAATAAAATAAATATTTAAGGGGGGCTCCCATACAACAAACCTGATTTTTTAGACGTTTTTCGCTCTATATTAATAATGGTAACAGGTAGATGCTTGAAATTTTCACAGAAGTTTTATATTCACTTCAATAATAAATAATAAAATTAAAATAAAATTTAACTTTTTAGGGGGGCTCCCATACAGTACGGAACCCTCCGTGCGCGAGTCCGACTCGTACTTGGCCTATTTTTTATATTTGGTATTTCTGGGAAACAGCCCTAAGTTATTTTTCTTCGCCAGATTTTTCTTGTATAGAAAAACGTTAAACTAAAAATATTTTTGACACGCGTAAAGTAGCACCATCTACGAAGTTATCAAATAATCGGCTAAGTACGAGTAGGACTCGCGCACGGAGGGTTCTGTACTGTATGGGAGCCCCCCTCAAATATTTATCTTATTTTAATGTTATTATTTATTATTGAACGGTATATAAAACTAAATATTCTGTGAAAATTTCAAGCATCTACCTGGTACCATTATTAATATAGAGCGAAAAACGTCTAAAAATTCAGGTTAGTTGTATGGGAACCCCCCTTAAATATTTATTTTATTTTGTTTTTAGTATTTGTTGTTATAGCGGCAACCGAAATACATCATCTGTGAAAATTTCAACTGCCTAGCTATCATGGTTCATGAGATACAGCCCGGTGACAGACAGACAGACAGACAGACAGACAGACAGACGGACATCGAAGTCTTAGTAATAGGGTCCCGTTTTTACCTTTGGGTACGGAACCCTAAAAAGCATGCAAGCTATGTGGTAAATCTGCGGATTTTAAGAAATCTTAGGTCTGCATAGAATGAGTAACTTATGTGCAGATGGCGCCTTTATCATGTTTTCATACTAAAGTGGTACATGAGCTGGTTTATACCTTGCTGTGACGTGGTTTTCTGTTATGGAAATAGTTCAAGCCTTCTTAGAGAGATGGCGTAGAAGTTACGCGTTGGTTCTTCATGATCATGTTGGGTTTTCTGTTTTGTAAATAGTTCAGGCCTTCTTGGAGAGATGGCGTAGAAGTTACGCGTTGGTTCTTCACGATCATGTAGCTCATTATTTTTACGAGATGTAAATGTTAACTGTTGCCACAAGATGGCGCTATTTTATTTGTATAATTACAATTATTTGCGTTTTATTTCGGGAAAACCATTTATTATCGATGGTGAAGTCCCAATACTTTTTGCAGATTTGACTATGAACATGCGATATTTTGACCCTTAAATTCAACATTATATGATAATATCCTCAAAATTCAGTTGGGTAAATAGAATACTTAGGTATTAGTTGAGTTGAAATCAATCCGATTTAAAAAAGTTAATAATAGGAATAGTAGGCAATTAGCCCAAATACCTACCTAAGTTGTGCGATATTTTGACCCTTATATTCAACATTACATAATAATAACGTCAATATTCAGTTGGGTAAAAAACATACTTAGGTATTAGTTGAGTTGAAATCAGTCTGATTTTAAAAAGTTTATAATAGGATGTACTTAGTAGGAATTCAGCTCATATACCTTAGTTTATATTTGTTTGTTACATTACCTAATAAAACGTTGATAAGGTAGAATAGATACCTAGTAATGAAAATTTTGGAAATAGGTACAAGGAATTAATGAAAGGTTTATTTTAAAAAGAAAAAAATATTTAATAAGTTTTTGCTACACATTTTGGTGGTACCTAATGAGTTACCTACAGTAGTTTGGTTGAAAAACTAGTTAGGTAAGTTATATGTCGATTTTAATAAGCGTATCTTAGTTACAAAATTAAAATGACTAAATAAAAGAAAATTCTTAGACTATTTACGTATCTACATTAACCTATGTAAATGCGGCGGGACATCAGAAATTACTCTCTCGTGGTTCATTATTATCATTATCTCTAGGATTAAGAGGACTTTCTTCTTGATCAGCTTGAATTTCCACAACAACACTTTCACCCGTATCTACTCCGTACTCCGACATCCGTCTTCTTCTAACGCCAGGTGAATTATCAAGTTCGGCAATCTCATGACTTCCAAACTTATTATTCCTTCGGCGCCTACGTCGTCGATGATCGTCTCGTATTTCTTCCAACTCATAATCTTCCAATACAGGAGCTTCACCATTTCGTTCTGTTTCCTCCAAAAGATCACCACTTGACTTGGTTTTCCTCCTTCCTCTCTTTCGACGTGTTTTTCCCGATCCAGTTTCATTCAACGAATGACATGAGGAATTTAGTTTTGGCATAGAAAGAGCTTCATCATATGATGGTGGAGCAATCAAATCACGAGGGTCAGGAGTATTCAGCATGGCTTCTTGTTCTGCGCGAATTCTCAGCTGTCTGAGTCTATCTCTAGCTTCCTCAACCTGTCTTTCTCTTTCAGCCTGTATAGCTTCTAAACGGCGTTTCATAGATCTTCGTATAGCTTGTACTAATACAAGAGTCAAAGCTAATCCAACCATCATGACGATAATGAACCAAATCAAACTATCAGCGTTGGCTACTTGCTCATTAGGGTTCCAAGTAAAGTAACAAGCTTCCAACCAACTTTGTCCTATGACGTTCATAGGACTATTACAAATAAGATTAAAAGATTCTTCTTTTTTGTTTGGTTCTAAAGTGACAAACTCATAAAAATCAAACATATTTATGTCAGTGCAGTCACAACGCCACATATTGTCGCTAAGATCAAGTCTTTCTAAATAAGGATTGGACTCAAAATATGTTTTTTTCCAAATAGTTGTAAATCTATTTCCGATTACGCCAAGCCCTGTTAAACGAGGCAGCATAAAAAATGTAAAATTATTAATGTAACTGATTCTGTTGTAGTTCAAGTTTAAATATTTCAAGGTGTTGGATGAGATGCTGTCGGGAATATGCGATAAAAGATTTCTGGACAAATCTAAGTCAATCAAAGACTGTAGTCCTTCTAAGGAATCTTTTCCTATGACGCTTATTTCACAAGCACTCATATCAAGTATAGTCACCGATGTAGACTTGAGATGACCCACTTGTGTAAGATAATTTCGTGCTAATTTTAGTTGGGTTAAAGTTGGCATCTCTATCAGCGAGTCTTCAGGTATATTCGCAATCTCATTCCATGACAAGTCTAAATATTTCAACGAACTCAATCCACGGAAAGTATCACTCTTCAATGATCCTATGTTGTTGTAAGACAAATCGAGATACTCTAAATTTGTGTTGTTAATGAATTCGTTACTTCTTAGATATCTTATCAAGTTATGATTGAGAAACACTCTTCTTAAATTAGGAAAACCTTGAAGATTAGGTTGTGCGATATTACAATAAGATATGTCTAAAAATTTCAAGGAGTCTGAGAACAAATTATATGCTGTAGGTGATAGCTCTAATCTATTATTGTGTGACATTTTCAGATAATTTAGAGAAGGCAAATACATCAGTTCATTGTGATTGATGATGCTCAGCTGACAGTTGCTCACATAAAGGCTCTTCAATGTCGATGAAATTAGGTTTTGAATCCGTACTAAAGGATTAAAATTTAATTTGAGCACTTTAATATTAATTAGTCCTCCTAATGGAGATCTTCCGTGTATAGAATCAATCTCACAGTTATCCAAAATGAGTGTTTCTAGAGAATGGCTGATCAATAGCTCTTGGTTTGCTAAATTTCCCATCGTTTTAAATTTATTGTAAGACAAGTCCAGTGTTTTAAGACTCGTTGTTGGTTGCAGCAGTTCATTTGGGTTGATGTTCAGCCATGATTCGAAATAATTTCGAGAGAGGTTTAGCGTTTCTAACGCTGTCAAGTTCTTGAGTGCATTTTCCGGGATTTCACTCAGTCGATTTCCACTAGCATCTAAATTAATTAGATTGTAAAATCTGTGCAAATCTTGTGGAAACACCGATATTTCGTTATTTGAAATATTGAGCACTTTCACCTGAAATTCAAAATTTAAAAAAAATAAGTCATAAAATGAACAATTTCAAAATGCAATAAAATTCCACATTTTAATTAATTAATATACATATTAATAATACTTGCCTGTGGACCCAATCCATCTGGAAGTTCTGTAAGACCTCTTCGAGAACAGTCAATGTTGGTGAAGTCAGCGCTACACGAACACAGGAAACAAAGATCTATCCCTTTGTCTTCGAAATCTGTGTACTCTCCATTTGCGATGAAACTCAGGCACAGCAATAACTGTAGGATGCATATTGTGTATAGAAGCATCACGTCTAGGTTTCATTACTATCTGCAAAAAGACACCAAGTAGGTGTAAGTTTAAATATTACCTACACAATTAAAATAGGTACCTACGTATGTATGCAATAAGAAATAAGTCGAGTGAAATTAAGCAATACAACAGGTCAATAAGATTTTGATAGTACATTTTGCTAAAACAGAAGATTTTTATGTAAGTTCTAAAACTTTATATTATGTTTTTCTTAATGTTTTTATGTAGGCTAATTTGTAGCCTAAGACTAGTCTAATGCCCCATTATTATCATCATCATTGCAGCTTGTTGTGGGATAGCCCACTGCAGATTAAGTAGGTGTAGGTTCTCGTTCTCCACTCCACTCCACTATCGTGTTCGCTTTACCATTCACTTTGGAGTTGTGTCAATCGTGTCCAGGTTTGACCCGCAATTTCGACAATAGAACTTAATGTAAATAGATCATGGCACAATATTGTCCTGAACACCTGCGTAATTATCGGTTACATTTTTCTGGTCACGTTCATTTCCCACCCAAAAGAACACTGGCAGTTGCAACCGTTTATAACCGTTTTATTGTTCTAATAGATTGATTTATAAGCTATTTCATTGAAATAAAGCAACGAATAAGATTAAATTTTTATATATTTTTACTGCGTCCATTCAAAATTGGTGTTTCCATTCATCGATTATCCCCTTTATTTGTACTCAATAACCACTCAATGTAGGTACTCAATATATTCAAGCAGATATCTACTTCTGCTTTTGCCTGCCAAGTCTAAGTGGTTTATTTCATTGATTTGAGGTAAGCTAAAATATATCTATTATACAGTTACTATACGGTATCGACCATTTAATATTCCACTGCTAAACATAGGCTAATCCACGAAAAGTGATAACAATATATCAATCATCCACCATCCTAACTTGTGCCAGTAACCCATGGCGACTTGGTGGGTGATTCTGACGATTAAAATATGAATAATATCTATAGACTAGCTTTTGGCTGCGGTTTTGTTCGCGTGGTACATTAATGTTTGTGCTTTCCCATGGGAACATTTTATTTTTCTGGGATAAAAGTAACCCATGTCACTTTCCGTCTTCTTACCCGGGTGCCCGGGAGGTAAGCGCAAAAAATGCAACTACTTTCTAAGAGCTGAATTTTTGGAATTAGGTAGTCATGGTGGTGTACAACAATACCCCGGATTCAGTCAACTGGGATGCTTAGCGCTTCGTCGGGATACCAGTTTGAATTTAATAAAAATGTTATAAGTATCCTTAAAACTACTTTTACAAGCTGAAAATTGGCGTGCGGGTAGGAAAATAACTAAAAAAAAGTTTAACCGCCGCAAATTACCTGAAACAAGTAACAAGGCCTGTCAGTCATTTTTAGGGTTCCGTACCCAAAGGGTAAAAACGGGACCCTATTACTACGAGTAAGAATCCGCTGTCCGTGTGGGTTAGGAGCTTTACGACTACATCTCTATTTGACTAGGCAGCAGATATGACTAGATCGCTTTAAGACTAAGTCGCGGTTACTGTGTCCGTCTGTCTTCAGGCTGTATCTCGAACGGCTACAGCTAGAAAGCTGTAATTTTTACAGATGATGTATTTCTGTTGCCGCTATAACATCGAATACCAAAAATAAAATAAAAATAATATTTAAGGGAAGCTCCCATCAGAATCTGAATCTGAATCTAAAGGGGGCTCCTATACAGTACGGAACCCTTCATGCGCGAGTCTGACTCGTACTTGGCAGGCGTTGCTTTAAAGCCCGACTGAAAAGCTCTGTTACATGTTTTGGGTAATTGGCTGTGGTTAAACTCTTTTTTAGCTATTTTCCTACACTCACGTCAATTTTTAGCTTATAAAAGTAGTTGCTAGATACTCATTATTTTTTTATTCAAGCTGGTATCCCCACCAAACGCTAAGCATCCCAGCTGACTGAATCCGGGGTATTATTACCAATACCACCATGACTATCTAATACCAAATAATCGGCCAAGTACGAGTCGGACTCGCGCACGGAGGGTTCCGTACTGTATTGGAGCCCTTAAATATTTGTTTATTTTAATTTTATTATTTATTATTAAAGTGAATATACAACTAAATATTCTATGTATATTTCAAGCATCTACCTGTTACCATTACTTATATAGGGCGAAAAACTGATAAAAAATCAGGCTTGTTGTATGGGAGCCCCCCTTAATTATTGATTTTATTCTGTTTTTAGTATTTGTTGTTATAGCGGCAACAGAAATACATCATCTGTGAAAATTGCAGCTTTCTAGCTATAAAGGTTCATGAGATACAGCTTAGAGACAGACAGACAGACGGACAGACGGACAACGGAGTCTTAGTAATAGAGTACCTACCGTTTTTACCCTTTGGGTACGTCAGCTTTCAGAAAGTAGTTGCATTTTTTGCGCTTACTCGTACCTCCCGAGCTACTATGTCCATGCAAAAAATCCGTTCAAAACTCCGTCAATTGGTTGCTCCGTTAGTAAGGATTTAAAAATAATTTGTCCGGCTCATTTTAGCTAGAATGACGCTTATTCTACTAACTCAAGTAAGTCAACATACAACAATTTTATCTTCCTTATCAGGTATTGATAAAACTGCTGGGTGTAGGGCACTCAAATTTGGGTCGTGTTGGTTTACATTACCTGTTGCAAAATTGTGGTCTTTTGCCTGCTCGTGTATTATCATTCTTTGTTATATAGCCATTCGATGAACCATGTGTTTTCTGGAATAAGTATATCAAGTTAAAATATTTGCCTAGTCTGTTACAATTAATTAAAATGCTCGATTTTGATGAACATTTATTTCAACATTTTAGACCTTTTCTCCATTGTATAACGTGCTGAGAAAAACACTGTTTTGTATTTAATAGAATAATAAATAAATAGTAGGATATTTTCCATAAACTTAAAAATGATGGCAAAAAATTGGGTGTCATGAGAAATAATACGTCTAATTATGTACTTAAACCCTAGGACAATATCAGAAAGAGATCAAAATGGAAAATGATTATTAGGTACCTACTTGTACATTTTGTAACAATTTTTAAGAAAGTATTTTCCACTACATTTGAGAGTAAGTACATTTTTTGGCCACCGAAATGACTCAGTAACCGTTTTTGTCGACTCTTGACACTAAAATACTAACCTGTACTTATTATGAACGCACCCACAATATATTTACGTAATTTCACATTATCTTACACTCACTGATATTAAATTGCACTTAAGATAAACCTGAATTCACAATTTATAATCACTTATTGTTTCAAAGGCAGTTTTTTCAACGTGCGGTCCGCGCCAGGTGATTACATTGTGTGAGTCAAATAAATGACGCTTATCATTGATAAAACGATAAGAATGGCATAATCGTAAGTACTAGCCAAAGCCTGGCCGTATGTGAACAACTAATGCGGTTCTGAGGATGAAGCTATAATTTTAGACAAGCTAGTGATAAATCATGTACGATTTTTAGGCTTCCGTATCCAACGGTTTAAGACCTTATTACTAAGACTCCGCTGTCCGTCTGTCTGTCTGTCACCAGGCTATATCTCATGAACGGTGATAATCTAGGACGTTGAATTTTTAACTGAATGTAAGTTACATTGAAAAATAGGTTTATTACCAGTGTTACTACCAATCTTACATTAATAGGAAGACAGATCGAACGAACGATGTGAGTGAATGAAATCGTCTCAGTCTCAGTGACAATTTTGCTTTCATCTACCCACCTACCCGGATGTTGATTTTTCTCTACACGTCGTCGCAATTTTCAATGAATCATAGGGAACATGGTTCACATGGTTCTATTCATTTTTGGGTTTTTATTAGCGAATATGAACAAGAGTAGATTATTTTTTAAATATGCTAGGTCTATTGAGGTACGAAAAACTAGGACTTAGTAGGTATTATTATGAACAACGTTCTTCTTTTTTTCTCATGTCAGCGGTTCAAGATTGAGTATGAGTAGGTCTGGTCAACACAGTAGCTGAGTGGCTACAGCAACTTCAGCAGCAATATGAATAACGTTAATTTGTGATCGGAATAAAACAAGGTACCAAGTAAAACATACTTCCGTAATACCTACTTCATTTAAAGAATGTCTGGAGAATCACTGAAGATTTTTTATTGATGTATCTACCCATGATGGACCAACTTCTTTTGATCTAATAATAAAGCGATAAAACTAGAAAAAATTATAGGAATAATAAACTAAAAATAAATTGAAGTCTCACATCCTCATCAATGTAACATTTGAAACTTCATCTGTGACAAGCAGATGATGATATAGATATTATAGGCACACATTTATTAATATGTATTATGTGTCACGTACCTAATGTTATGATACATACGCCTATCTATGAAAATAAGATAATGAGAACCAGGATTTTCATTGATGCTCGTATTGTTAGGTATGACTCAACATTACCTGTTCACTAACTGTGACTAGGTCATTAGCCTAACAGTCTAATCTATAGTGCACTTTTCCATTTAAAAATTCCCCAGTAGAATACCTGTATAGGGCCGGATTAACATATCGTCTTATTTTTTATATGTATGATTTAATAGTAGTTTATGCAACTGTCATATAATGAAGGGTATTAAAACACGAGTGTGAGTTTATGAAACGAGCGCAGCGAGTTTCATAATAGTAACGAGTGTTTTAATACCCGTGTTATATGCAGTTGCATACATACACTACTTTATCTTCACTAATAAAAAATAAAAAAACATATTGCGAAACATTAAATTCACGCGTACGTGTATTGTCACAGTGAACTTGGCGCCATTAAAATCTAACCAATGAGAGCGCAGCTGCGCGCGCAGGGCCAATCAGGAGCGAGCGCGCGATGTTATAATGAGATTTTACGATATCGATGTGGAAATTATAACATCATGTGAAATTGCTTAAATTGAGTGTTTTGTTGTCTGCGCTATAACAGTAGTCATTATAAGTCAAGTATTGGAAACATAAGTAGAATGTTACAACATTAGTGTAGATAAAAATTGTTATAGCTGGAAAAACAGTGCAAATAGGGGGAAGGGCAGTGTAAGCTGAAACACAGGCTCCGACCTAATTCGGCAACAGATACCTTTTATAATTTTGTGTTTTGTGATAATTTCGAGCATTTGAAATAAAATCTATTTTTTGTATGATGCGAAGTTCTAATTTTTTTCTAAAGTAACCATATTATTTTCCAAAATTTTACGCGATTACTCTGCTGCTTAAGGCTATTTTCTTTCCTATAGTATTTTTTTAATATGGATGTTTATGTTCGTTACCTTTACGCCACGTCTTTAAAAGTACACCTTTCGCTTGATTCTGGCATTATTACTAAGATGCAATCAATATGTAAACATTGTTTTGGTCGAATATTTTTTTTTTTATTTATTTATTATTTATCAGGGGCCCCTTAGGCATTGGATTCTCGGGACCCTATTACAGAACCTTTACAGCCATGGAGCCGGGGTGTTTCAATAGTTTCTATTTTCGATACCAGGCATCTTAGTGATTTGCACGCAACCCTTGGTAGGTGAGCCTGACTAGCACTTGTCCGTTTCTTTTTCTTTATGGGTTCAAGGGGCCCCATGCCCGTGTATAGGGGTCCTTCGATGCGGGACCAATTGCCCAATCTGCCTTAGGGATAATCCGGCACTGTACCTGTACCTACTTATTTAGTTTACTTATCTTCTTAATTGTCTTCATCAGTGTGATCAGAAATAACTAACAGAACATAATATTAGCCGTATAGGCCCAATTATGAAGGCGCCATCGTAAAAATAGCAACGTAAAAAGTGTTCTCTCTATCGAATGCCTAAAGTGAATAAAAAACAGAAATATTCTAATTGGCTATTATAATTACGAAGGGGCTTCATAATTGGGCCAAATGTCCAACTGTCCACTGCTGGATATATGACTCCTCCTTAAATTTCTAAATAAGATCGGTTGGATTGGAAGTGGCTCGCATGAACTCGCATCCAGCGCTTTCCTCAGTTCAGTTAATTACGCGTCAGTGGTCTCTTTTCGATAACTTTGGGGTCATCAATTCTCCACGTGTTGCGTCTTGCCCATTGTCACTTTTATTTGCTAATTTCTTACATACGACAGATGCCCATTGTCACTTTTATTTGCTAATTTCTTACAGACGGTACATAGTCCATATAATTCTTATATGGACTATGTACCGTCCAAATATTAGATTAAAATTGGGTCTCGCAGATATACTTTAAGCATAGCCCTCTCCATATCACGCTGGAATACTTATTATTTAGCGCCACCTATACTGCTCCAAAAGTACTACTTCAATGAAACGATGTTATGTAGAAACTACTCGCTCTGTTAGCCTCAGTAGGCTATGCTCCAGTCTGATTCTATTATCGTTACGTACGTAAATAAGAGATGTCGTTAGTTGTATAAAAAGTTTAAGTTACATAGGCAATTCAATAAAATAATCTACGATAATTTATGTAATGGGATGTTTAAAGTTTGCTTCACTAACTATACAGGTTAATTTGAAATGTAGAATAACACACACCACTTGTCTACTAAACATAAACATTACATGCAACGTAATGTTAGTAAAAATAATATTGTTCAATATTTAGAATGTTTTATTCTTACCTATCTATTTACAAAACTTACACACCTAAACATTTAAATAAATAGTTAAATACCTTACTAATATGCAAATATACTTCCTTAAAACAATTTTCACTTAATGACATCTTGTCAATTTATTTTTGAAGTAGGTAATAAGTACACACACATGTATGAACCAATTGTACTGTACCTTTCTGGATAGTACTCAATATGAGGTAGAATATAAAATAGCTTTCACAAACAGCCCTCATTGCCATTGAAACATCAAGCAGAATCACGTAATATGAATTTCAAGTGTGCGTCTCACAGACCGCCTGTCACCCCTCGGACGGTATTCAGTGAGATCTCCAATTGATCTCGATCTACGATTTCGTCTTGGACTCTCATCTTCATCTACGAAATCAGGTAACGAATGAAAAGAAGAATTCAGTCGAGGCATCAACAGCGCTTCATCATAACTAGGAGGTAGGTCTTCATCACGCAAGGGCACTCTCATCACCACAGCTGTATCTGATCTAGGTTGCGTGGTCCCATTCACGTTTAGAACTGTAGTATCCCTAGGATTCGGCCTCGGTGGTTCTGGCTTGTTAAGAGACATAAGACCTCGACAAACCATAGAAGTTATTACTATTCCTATGATAACTCCGATCATTACAGCTATTGCAACATACGAATCAGTGGTAGTATCATCAGCATGCCACGTCTCGATGTATGCTCTCTGCCAACTCATCTGAGTCACATTCGAAGGAGTGTAGCATATCAATGAAGCCGGGTCAGCGATTTTTGGTGGCTCCTTAGTTAAAAATTCGTAAGTCACCAAAAGATTCACGCTAAATCCTTCACAGCTCCATCGGTTTCCCTTCACGTAAACTTCCCTCAAAAACGGGTTCGAGGCAAAGTGTGAGGTAGACCATACCTCCTTGAATTCGTTACCTCTCAGGTCCAATACCGCGAGGTGCGGTAGTGACGAGAAGGAGTTGTCAGTAAGCACACGAATTTCGTTATAACTTAAATCTAAATGCTGGAGAGTATTCGAGCCTAAATTGTCGGGTATTTCCTCGATCTGGTTTATGGACAGGTCGATTTCCAATAAAGAATTCATGCCTCGGAACGAATCCGAGTCAAGTTTCATGATTTGACAGCTGCTCAAGCGGACACTCCGTAAAGAATGAGATTGGAATTTCGGAAAATCTAAAAAGTAATTTCGAGAAAGAACGAGGCTGTCCAAGCTTTTTGACTGAGCGAAAATGGTTGGCAGCAAATCGTGGATTCTATTTTCGGATAAATCTAAGAAATGCAGTTTTGTCATCTTATTGAAGGCGTCGTGGTCAACGCCTGATATTTTGTTTTTAGATAAGTCTAAGGTTTTGATGTTGTATTGTCCTGTGCTCGTCCATGTTTCGTAGTTGTTGTTTGATAAGTTGAGCGTGTTTAGAGTGTACAGGTGTTCAAAATAGGTGGGTAACGGGCGGCTTATGTGGTTCCCAGACAAGTCCAACATTTCTACTCTTGAGAAGTTTTCTAATAGCGCAGGAAAGGTAGCGAAGTTGTTGTTGGATAGCTGCAACACTTGTGCCTGTAATCAAATATTATTTCAACTGATTAATAATGATACCGGTAAAATTAAAAGTTATTTATGACATGTGCTTTGGAAAGCTGGAAAAATAGTTAATGAGCGAGAGCCATATTTGCAATATTTTGGAAGCAAAATTATAACAGTAGGCTATTGAGATACAATTTTGTGACTTAAGTTTTTGAAGTAAACAAGCTACAAAAAATCCTTGGAAGGAAACATAACAAACTTTAGAATGAATAAAAGGACACATATTTTTGCGTAGTTTAGTCGTTAAGTATGGATTTATAAGTACACAGGTTTTGATGAATGTAGAAAATGACATAGAAGAACATAATTTGTAAATTTGATCGTTTCCATTAGTTCAGTATCTACAATAATGCATGCATGATAAGGTCGTCAGATCTCAATCTCGATTAGCGCATTTCAGATGAAGAAGGACACATGTACCTACGAGTACCTGTCTAGATCCAGTAAAAATAGCTAACTAAATGCGTGAACCTGAATTGTGTCTTTAATAATGATTTGTCTCGTTCTCACAGCTAAGTAAAATCCGAGTATGAGACACCAGTCAACGGTCCAGTCAACGAGACAACGTCAAGTCTTGTTAAGGAATAACCATAGAAAAATAACGTACTTTTTCTATGGAAATAACCATAGAGGCTATGGCACTTCTTCAAATTAGTGAATTGCACCAGAAGTAACCACCCCTGCCCTGACAGCATGGTACCCTTGCTCTAGTTTTATAGAAATGGAATTTGATTGATCTTAAAACCAGTAACATAATTTTTCTCTTACAGAATAATCTAATCCTTCAGGGAGAGTCGTCATTCCTCGGTCGGCGCAGTCCAGGTGAAGCAGACCTCCCAGAGTATAGGTCCGGCATGGAGGATCCTCCAGGTCTTCCTCAAACTGCCGGATAGCGCCAGCGGCAACCATCGCTGGCAGCAGCCATAACCACAGCACTTGTATTACTGCATCTGCAAGTAGGTAGATGAATGAGACCGTGGTGGTCGGTGGTGGTAGCATCATCATCATTGTACCATTGGGCCCATTGAATCTTATTTACGGAATTTCACGCCATTGGCTTTTCAGTGAAGGAAAATATCGTGAGGCAACCTGCATACTACATGCCGCATAAACCGCTACCAACCGGTCTTATTGGAGATCTTTAGGGGAGACCTATATCCAGCAGTGGACGTCCTATGGCTGACACGAAAGAACGGACGAACCTGCATACTTATGGAAGAAATTCGATGGCGTATGTGAATCTACTAACTGCTCTGGGCCAACGTGGTAGATATGGCCCAATCACTCTTCGTGGATAGGCCTATGTTCAGCAATGCGCTATTAAAAAGACCAATGCAGTACAATAAGTAGGTAGAGACATGTGATATACAAACAAGTTCTCCAATTAAAAAGCAATAAACTGTTATTTATGATAGCATTCCATTCCACAGAATCATTTTACTTGTGCACACTACCCACCAACTAGCTGTCCGACCGGCTTTGCCTAGGTTTGCAATTGTATTGGAACAGATATTTAAATACAGGGTTTTATCTAATCAATTAGCATCCTATTAGGGGCTTATTCTGTACAACAAAACTAACAACTGTTGTTCTGCGACTTTAGTCAAAACTCAAAAAAAAAAATCAGCTGTTCCATACATTTTGTCGCGGGTGAACGATAGTTTTCTATGGAACAACAATATTTTTTTTTGAGTTTTGACAAAAGTCGCAGAACAAAAGTTGTTAGTATTGATGCACATAATAAGCCCCTAAAAGGATGCTAATTGATTAGAAATAACCCTGTATAGTGCGGTTTTTACTATCTTTAGAATGTTTCAATAAGGCGGTTTTAGGGTTTCGTTTTAAGCTGTAAACATCCTAAAAGATTATAATTGGCCAAGTGCGAGACGAACTCGCGTACGATGCGCCTCCATAAATATATTTTATTATAATTTAATACTAAACAATCTATGAATATTTCAAGCATCTACATATCTGATGCCGTTATCAATATCGAGCAAAAAACACGTTTCCTGTATGAGAGCCCCCTTAATTACTTATTTTATTTGGACTTCATTATTTATTTCTCAAGTGTATATTTAACTAAATATTCTGTGATTATTTCAAGCATCTACCTGCCGTTACTCCGTAACTCTACCGTTATCAATATCGAGCGAAAAGCGGCAAAAAAAATATGTTTATGGTATGGGGAGCCCCCCTTATTTATTTATTTTATTCAGTTTTCATTTCAGCGTTCTAGCTATCACGGTTCATGAGATGCAGCCTGGCAGACAGACAGACGAACAGTGGAGTCTGAGTAGTAGGGTCCCGTTCTTACCCTTTTGGGTACGGAACCCTAACCACTGCTCTATAATTTGTTGTGTTTGTCAACATTGTCACACAAACAGATTTTTACTCCTTGGACAATATTACGAATAAAAAATTGAATTTTAAACAATATCAGTGCGGCAAACATGACAACGATACAAAAAAACGGTAGGTATTATATTTTTCGTCATTTAGTAGGTACTTACCCGATCCCATTAGAAATGCCTTATCACATGTTATAAGTGCTTGGATTCACATGTTCCACGAACTCGATTCCAAATGAGAGCACTTTTATCACTGCTTTCCACTAACAATGTTACACTAAACTATGAACATGCATTTGAAATGCCGTTTTTTCAACACCAAATTCACTGACACGTTTGGCAATGAGAGATAGTGTTAACAAATACTGGGTGTGATGTTCTTCGGTCTAAGTGGTCGGAGATATATACAGGATGTCTAAGGGAAAATAATTTCATCCACAATGTGCACGTAAATAGCTTATCAGTTTGATAGCATTATCAAATCAGTGTGCTGGTGGTACTCGTATGCCTCTACTCTACTCGAATACCACTGAATTACATATTTGTATAGGGAGATACTAAATACCATGGTAGATAAATAATGGAAATAAAAAAAGGTCCAAGGTAGGTATTTCTATTACGGATATAAAAATATACCTTACAGAGCAGAATTACATCAACAAAATGCATAGATTTTTTAAAAATGTTTTACGATCTCTTTTTTTTTTTTTTTGATTCGTCCGTATTATTAGTATTTGTTTGTTACCATCTTATTTAATGACACTACGTAAAAAAAAAAAAAATTTAATTGAAAATTGATGAACTGACATTAAGTATCACAGATTGTATCCAATCAATTAGTGTCTTGGAGTCTCAGGTCTTAAACTGACGTTTTGCTACGATTTAAATGTAGATTTCGGTATTGGTCCTTGTTATTTTAATTTGGTATTAGGCCCTCACTGCATAATATAATAGCAATTTAGCATATTTCTGTTTCTTTTTCACTTTAGGTATTCGATAGATAGAACTTTTTATGTTGCTATTAATTTAAGATGGCACCTTTATAATTGGGCGTATTTGTGTATACATTTTTCTTAATGTTAACAATGAAAAATTAACTAATTACTCAAGTCGCATACTTAGGCACGGTAATGAGATATCATTACAGTAACTTAGGCCATAAATCAGAAATTTAAACGCCGATTTCTCTGATATACTTACAGGTTCTACACTACTCGCCGCTGCGGTCGATCAATAATTGTTCCCAAAAAGCCTACTTGCTTTTTGGGACAGCCTTTGTTTCATTCTGTTATCAACGTTGTCTTATCTCTGATTAGGTATCGACTTATCGTTAGCTAAAGGAATAGTAACACCTCGGAAAATATGAATCACTCACTGCTTTTGAAAAGTACTTAAATTTTTCAATTGTTTTACCTGCTTGCTCCTATTTGAAATTTAAGTATTGTAAAAATATAAGAATTTGGAACCTAAAATTAAAATAATATTTTATCTATTTTACTAAAAATAAAATAAACAGTTAACTAGTAATAGGATTTATTTTACTTTGTGTTTTGTTAGTTTAAGTTTTAGTGTTATTTTTATTTTTTTTTTTTAAATTAGGTACCTAAGTCATAGTGGAAAGTTATTTAAGTTACTTTTTTGGGAAAATTAAATTCATGTTTTAAAATTTTTTAGAAAATCTAGTAAAATAAATATCAAAGTACATACCTACCAACTTACCTGCCTGCTTACTACCTAAAAACCATCTTTGAAATAAAACTATATTTCGAGAGCTAAATCTTCATCGTACTTTATCAAGAATGAAGATAAGATAACTAGTACATTGTTAGTTCACGTGTCAATCTTTTTCAGTTACTAAGTACTTGATAATACTTTGCTTAAAAATTGTTTTAAATGTGTGTGTTATAGGGTCGTTCCTGTAAGTTCTACTAGTAGAACTACCGGGACAAAAATTTTCTGGTATTCAAATTGAAAAGGATTTCCACTAAGATTTATACCGCCTTACCACAAAAGATTTAAACACTGTTTAACCGTGCAATTTGTATTGTTAAACAATGTCTAAAGCGTGCGTTAAATTTTTGTGGTCAGACGGTTAAAGTTTCATTGACCACCTCCTGACTCCGTCATCAGCTCATGAAAATACTATATTGCTCTATTGTCACGCCTGCCTAATGACTGTGTGGGCAAAATTTCATAGCAGTTTAAATAAAAAAAAATCGGCCAAGTACGAGTCGGACTCGCGCACGAAGGGTTCCGTACTTTATAGGAGCCCCCTTTAAATATTTATATTTTAATTATTTATTATTGAATAGAATGTACAACTAAATATTCTGAGAATATTTCAAGCATCAACCAGGTCTAAGGGCTCAGATCACTCGAGCCACGTTATTTACCGCTCATAATTTTCTACGAGTACCTGCCGAGCTGCTGCCGAGTACCTATTACCTATTTCTTATGTACTGAAGTTAAATAAAATTGTAAACTTATTAAAAGCGCTCGTGTTATAATTTTTTCTGCTTTACATACCCTGACTAAAACCAAAACCAGTCCAAACAGCGCTTCAGGGGTGCGTTTTTTGAACTTCGAACGCCTTGGAACGTATACGTAACTTTGAAAATCTCTATGTTGTCTATGGAAGTTGCGAGTACTCCATACAAGTTCCGTATACGACCAAACCGTGCAAAGTTCAAAAAACGATCTCCAGAGGGCTAAGTTGGAGTTTTGCAAATCAAATCGAATTACTTTTACGTCGCATTAACCGAGCGCGACGAGCACACACGCGAGCACATTGACACACACGCTTGAGATAGCCAATCACTGACGTTGCCGCGCTTGTGTTGGATCGGTTTGGCGCTCGTTACATTACCGTAAAAAATACTCATTCAGTTTTCTGTACGTGATACAAGATGGCGCTGTGCCATTTCCATAGAAATCACATCAAACGTTAACGCGATCGAGTTCGAGCAAGAAACTCCAACTTAGCCCTCTGATCCGCAGTCTGTTTGAAACTGTATAATATAATATCTGTATCCATTTACAACAGACGCCTGAACGTTTGTCTTGACATTTCCCCGCTGTGTGGGTTGTCGCGTCAAATCCTGCGGCACTCAAGATTACCAGGTGGTGCGAATTTGCGACACGCCTTCCTCGCCTGTCTGATCGCATCTCCAATCAGTTTAGGTAAGCCATATTGATTTGAGGTGTTTTCAGCCGAAGTAAGTCTCGAAACGTGTTAACACAAATATACGAGTAGGTGTGTTTAAAGTAGGCAGGTAGGGAGTAGGTTATAAAAGAATTGAGAGAAACTTGGAAACTGAATTCAGTGTAAGTAGCTCGTAATAGCTAGTTTTGGATAGTTTTATGAAAAAAAAGAATGTCTGAAAATGAAGTGATCTTATATTTATCCATTTTTAGGTTTCCGTACCCAAAGGGAAAAACGGGACCCTATTAGTAAGACTTCGATGTCCGTCTGTCCGTCTGTCACCGGGCTGTATCTCGTGAACCATAATAGCTAGACAGCTGAAATTTTCATAGGTGATGTATTTCTATTGCTGCTATAGCGACAAATACTAAAAAGAGAATAAAATAAATATTTATGGGGGGCTCCCATAGAACAAACGTGATTTTTATGAGTTTTTTTGCTCGCTATTAATAACGGCAATAGGAATGGGGCTCCCATACGGTACGGAATCCTTCGTACGCGAGTCTTGCTCGCAAATGCCATTTTTTTAATTTTTAATGTCTTTTAGTCAAGATTATCTTCTTCCACTTTCATTAAACCTAAATAAATAGATATAAGCTTTTCCTACTTAAAAATAAAGCAATAAAACCTTGTTTGACTGGCTTACGTGTACTGAATAGAATGTATCTATACCTAATTTATCATTATTATATAACCTATCCTCTAAAATATGTACCTACCTACTGTTTATATCTCTGTAGGCTATAAACACTGCAGGAACTGTACTTCCTGAAACGAAAATGTGTTTTCACAAGGCTGCTTATGTTTTCTATTGGAGCCAATCGATAATCATCAGCTTATCGAAAATTTTCCAACGCTTCTCATTCCGAGAACTCGTACCCCGAGATTAGGTTGTTACTACGTTGTCACAGAATACGTCACGCTCTTCACGCCTGTCGGAGTTCGTTTGTGACCTGTTTATAACCCAGAGGATCTATAAACAGCCTGCTATATACCTACTCGGATGAAAAATATACCAGCTTGTGTTTCACATAGCTACATTTTTCATCGGAGCCATTGGATAACAATTATCAGCCTATCGTAAACTTTGATACGTTTTTGACGAGAAAATGTCTTGTAAATCGATGAATGCCGGCTGCACGCATGAAAAAGTGTCACATTCCACCTAAGCCGAGCGTGCAAGCGATAGCGCGGAATAAGTGATAGAGAAGCACGATCGGTGAATTTGACGAATCAAGTATAATTATGACAACTGACTGCGTAATCTGTCTAAGCGTTCAACTGGTATGATTCCGATGTCCGCTGCAGGCAGCAGCAGCAGGCAGCAGTGTTGCCGCTGCAATGCTGCCGTGCTGCTGCTGCTTAGCTCGGAATGTACTCTCATATAAACTCATTGTAAATGTATGGGGACCAGTAGTGCAACGGCAGCACTGCTACCTGCTGCTGCTGCCTGCAGTTGAGATCGGAATCATACCTTTATATTCAACGAGATTTTCTTTTGACGTCATCACGTAAAATTATCGTCCGTAAACCGACTTTACAGAAAACCATTTTTTTCATTATTACTACGTTGTCACAGAATAAGTCACGTTCTTCACGCCTGTCGGAGATCGTTTGCACCTGTTTACTTACCTATTAACTAAGAGTCGATATAATGCCTGATCTAAAAGCAGTTTCAGATTGTAGGTTCTTGAAACAAATAATGATTCAGATAAGTAGGACAACTTAGCTTTTCATTGATGTTGTATCTATAGTTTTTAGTATTGTACTTTATCTATAGTTCAACAACACCAAATTCCTTTTCTTGTTTATTCAAGAAATTTTATCTAAAATTCAAAAATTGCAGTTGTTCGATATACTTACCTACCCTTACCTATAGATGAATGAAGGTCTCGCTCCGCTCTAGCAAAGACCAATCCTTCATATATAAATGTTACCTAAATTGTAATTCTGTCTGAAAATTTTCTATTTGGGTAGGTATCTCACTCTCTATTTAATTATTTGCCAAAAAAAGTTTGGTAAATATGTATGCTAAATGCAATTTTTTGGTAGAGATAAACAATAGGTTGTAAAATATGCAGTATGACAACTTTCAATTTAGTAATAGTGTCCCAACTTTAAACTCTAGACACGAAAACAAAAAAAAACATCATAGCGTACATTTGCAGCGCCGTCTCCTAACTTCGTGTTACAGGTTTCCACGAAGCGAAGAACTTTTAACACCAAACTGTATTGAGCAACTTCCAAGAGTTCAATAAATAAGGATAAGAACCATTAGAGACGGTCCAGCAAATCTTCCGCCGCCGAACGCCACTTACTTAGACTTAAAGTGTTTCGTAGCGCTATTTTGTTAAAGATTTGGGATTGCCGTGTCCGTTTTGATGTACAACAGCGGAGAGCTAGAGAATTGAAAGCGCAGTGCGACCATTTTTAACCGACTTCCAAAAAGGAGGAGGTTCTATGTTCGTGTGCATGTATTTTTTTTTGTGTATGCTTATCGATAATTTCACCAATTGTAAACCGAATCGAAAAATTCTTTTTTGATTCGAAATGGTATACTCCCGAAATGGTCCCAATCAAAATTTTAAGGAGATCAGCTCAGCCGTTTTTGAAAAAACCAACAATAATCTAAGCAATTCGAGCGAAATATCAGAATTTTGTACACGATTAACATCGATAATTTCGTTAATTGTGAACCGAATCGAATAATAAACTCTTTTTTCGTTCGAAAAGGTATCAAATCAAAGTCCCACTTAAATTTTACAGAAATCGGCTGAGCCGTTTTTGATAAATCAACAATAATGTAAACAATTCGAGCGAAATATTCGAATTTTGTACAGGATGGAAGGCGGTTTTGCCATTTTACGCGAAAAATAATTATTGTCCGTATGCGTACGTATGTGGTGATTGGTGATGTGGTTTTGGTTTCCTACGAGACAGTTTCAAAGTGCAACCCATGAAAGTAGCTGGTTGTAGGCGAGGAGATTAAGTATTATAAGCAAAGTAAAATTTGCAATTAATATGTCACACAAAATATAAAGGTGAGAGTCGATGCCACACGTTTTTCAAATACTGAAGTAGGCATCTAACATACAAAAATAATCATGAAAACTGGCTCATAAAAGGCGGAGTAATCGCTTTTTTAAGTTCGTTAATAAAGATAATGTTAAATTAGACAAAAATGGTTGTCTGTAAAGTCGGTTTACTGACGATAGGTGAACGTGACAACGTCTTCCAATTGTGCTTCTTTGTCTCGCTCGTTCGGCGCTCTCGCTTGCACTTCAAGCCTTACATGGAACGCCTCAGAGCGAGGTAACGCCGCATGAGTCATGTTTTTTCGTTTCGTGCGTGCAGCCGGCTCTATCGAATTATAAGACGTTGTCACGTCAAAAGGTTAAATCATGTTTACACAACTTAGGTATGTTATTGTTCTCAGTAAAGACACACCGCCTTACCACAAAAGATTTAAACACGCTTTAACCGTGCTATTTGTACCGTTAAACAATGTCTAAATTGTACGTAAAACTTTTTTGGTGAGACGGTCAGGATTTTGAAATAGGCAGGTATATTTACGACAGTACAAAAATGCTATCAGTAAGATCGGTATAATCGAAAATTAAACTACAACTTCTATAACAATTTGAGAAGAACGTTTTTCTAGAAATAAACTAATGACTGCACATTTTTGAAATACTCGAAAGCTGAGAACTAAATATGTATTTTTATATGCTTAAGAAGGAATAGATTGTACTTATTTTTGGTTAGTATCAAAAGTCAATAAAAAGAGCCTCGATACCTTATTGCCGAAAACTATCTGCAGATCACGAAGCCAGTACAAATTGCGGTCATCCCATTTCTTAAATAGGGTTGGCACTTACGCAATGTCATCTATTTTTGTGTACCGATTATTTATTTTTTATGATCAACATAAATATTGCAGTACAAGACCTGTGCTATTTTGAAAGGTCAAGAGACGGCTGGTATACAATGTTTAATGGTAATTGAAAAATTAACACGATTTATAGTCATTGATCAAAACACATGAGATACAATCAGCTTCACAAAGCGGTCCGAAAAATTAGCCACTAAGTAAAAGTGATGGCTTATTTTAATTGAAAGTTTATACAACACGTACTGTTACAGAACGTATACGTATGTAACGAATGAATGACATATAAAGAGGTATCTTCTAGGTCTTCATAGGTACTCCATCCTCGGTTACAACGTCGCTTTCCATCAGTTGTTGGTGGCCATATATAGCCTTATTATGTATGAATAATAAATAATCGGCCAAGTACGCGAGTCCTACTCGTACTTGGCCGATTATTCATACAGCACGCAGGGTTCCGTACTGTATGGGAGCCCTCCTTAAATATTTTTTTATTTTAATTTAATTGTATTATATTTACAACTAAACATTCTGTAAATATTTTAAGCATCTACCTGTTACCATTATTAATATCGAGTGAAAAACAGTTTAAAATTCAGGTTTGTTGTATGAGAGTCCCCCTTAAATATTAATTTTATTCTGTTATTAGTATTTTTGTTATAGCGGCAACAGAAATACATCATCTGTGAAAATTTCAGCTTTCTAGCTATAACGGTTTATGAAGTAAAGCCTGGTGACAGACAGACAGACTGACAGATGGACAGCAGAGTCTTAGTAATAGGGTCCTGTTTTTACCCTTTTTATACGGAACCCTAAAAATATATATCTTAATGTATTTTTTGTACTTACCTTTTACTTTATTAACTACCACTAATTAAAAGCGTTCGGAAAATTGCGTAGCGTCTTCTCGTCCGACATACCTCAGTGCCTCAAGTCGAAAGTTTTCGACCAGTGTGTGTTGCCAGTGATGACTTATGGCACAGAAACGTGGTCTCTCACTATGGGCCTTATTAGTAAGCTCCAAGTAGCCCAACGAGCTATGGAGAGGGCTATGCTCGGAGTCTCTCTGCGAGATCGAATCAGAAATGAGGAGATCCGTAGAAGAACCAAAGTTACCGACATAGCCCAACGGATTGGCAAGTTGAAATGGCAATGGGCAGGGCACATAGCGCGGAGGACTGATGACCGATGGGGTCGGAAAGTTCTCGAGTGGAGACCACGTACCGGCAAGCGCAGCGTAGGACGTCCACCCACAAGGTGGACGGATGACCTCATTAAGACCGCAGGATCGCGCTGGATGCAAGCCGCTTCCAACCGGTCTTATTGGAGATCCATAGGGGAGGCCTATGTCCAGCAGTGGACTTCTTATGGCTGATGGATGGATGGATGGACTAATTAAAAGATATACATAATCTAAAACTACATAAACTACTACTACATAACAAGCAATTGGATCATCCACAGACCCTTGAAGGTCTAAAGATAATCCATATGCTCAAGCCCGCTGCCAGTTGGCAGCGTGCCCAGCATGCTGGCAGCATTGCCACGCTGAATGGCAATGCTTTTACGTTGAGCCAAATAAACACCAGCATTTTGGTCACGCGTCGCGTCCACCAGACGCTACTTACCTAAAATAATGTGTATCATATTTTAGTGTAGCAATTAGCATAGGTAATTAATTTTTTTTTTTGTTTTTATTTATTGCTTATTGAACATGACATCCCTATTCACGGGTCAAACGGCTTAACATACGAAGGGGTATCCTTACTAGACACAAATAATGCGAAGCTTCTTACGAATCATATTTCGTTGATCCCTAATATGGGTAGGGTCAGATATCGGACATTTGTAATTCATTGTTTTTATCCTGTATTGGACGATCGACTTTTCGGATTGTATTTTGCGAAAAAACTACGTTGGTGGAACGAACGTTGAAAAAGGAGATAGTAAGGTAAGTGTGGTAAACTTTGGCCATCTTAAGGTAATTTTTGGCCATTTAAAATTTTAATGATGTGTATACAATAATATTTTGTTGTAATATTAAAATAATATTTTCAAACTTTGACATCTAAAAGACAGGTACAAAAGACAACAACATTTATGATGTTACATTTAGTTTATTTACATTTTACTTTGCTTACTTTGGGGTCCGAGACCGTGTGTAAGATGTCCCCTAATATTTATTATTTATTTATTATTAGTATTGTTTAAAATAAATTTATACAATCATTAAAACTTTAACTCATATGAAAACTCTTTATAACATAATTACGTAGTGCAAGGAAATTACAATAATAAATTAAATCCTTTGCAAAATAGCACCTTCAGAATGGAAAACGAGTAAATTCAAGTAAGTACACAAATCATTTTCAAAGTCTTAAGATTTTCCTTTGATTAGAATTTCGACTAATAAGCTCCCAGACATTGGTTGTAAAGTCAATAGCTCGATATTTGAGTATCTGCTCAATATTTGCCATTATCAAGAAGAACGTATTCCGACTTTGTCTTTGAATCCGCTACTCCGTTCGTCCTCTGCTTCAAATGTCAATCCTTTTATATTAGAGAAGAGATTTATCGATATCGATAGTTTCTATCGATAGTATTTTTATCATAAAATTAAAAAAAAATTAGCTTATCCCAACAAGTACAGCGAACTTTACAAACTTCAAAAAAGGAGGAGGTTCTCAATTAGTCTTTTTTTTTTAAATGTAAGATTTTTTGCAAAAAATATTTGTTGTCTGATGTGAAACAATATGACCACTCAAAACTAAAAACAAACTTGGAAACTAAATAAATGAACCTCACTGCTGAAAGAATGAATAGCTGAGCATACTTACTCAAAGATTACACCAAAGCTGAGAGACCACCCAAATTGAGTTTCAAAGAAATTGTTCTTACACGTGAGACACTAAAATAATTTATTTTCGACATTTTCACTTATTTACTAAATAGACCTATTCTTTCAGATCTTATTTTTAAAAATTCAGTTGTTGGTAATAACGAGAAGATAAAAAAGAAACATTCAAATTTAAATCGCAATTGAATATAAAAGATTTTCCTTTGATTAGAATTTCGACTAATAAGCTCCCAGACATTGGTTGTAAAGTCAATAGCTCGATATTTGAGTATCTGCTCAATATTTGCCATTATCAAGAAGAACGTATTCCGACTTTGTCTTTGAATCCGCCACTCCGTTCGTCCTCTGCTTCAAATGTCAATCCTTTTATATTAGAGAAGAGATTTATCGATTTCGATAGTTTCTATCGATAGTATTTTTATCATAAAATAAAAATAAAAAATTAGCTTATCCCAACAAGTACAGCGAACTTTACAAACTTCAAAAAAGGAGGAGGTTCTCAATTGGTAATTTTTTTTTAAAATGTAAGATTTTTTGAATTAAATATTTGTTGTCTGATACAATATGACCACTCAAAACTAAAAACAAACATGGAAACTAAATACATGAACCTCACTGATGAAACAATGAATAGGTAGCTGAACATACTTACTTAAAGATTACACCAAAGCTGAGAGACCACCCAAATTGAGTTTCAAAGAAATTGTTCTTACAATGTGATACACTAAAATATTTTTTTTCGACATTTTCACTTATTTACTAAATAGACCTATTCTTTCAGATCTTATTTTTAAAAATTCAATTGTTGGTAATAACGAGAAGATAAAAAAAGAAACATTCAAATATAAATCGCAATTGAATATAAAAGTTAATGTACCGATAGGAAAAATACTATTAATTTTAGAGCTAAGAGTAATTTAAGATATAGGAAATAATTGTGTGAAAAATATATCGATAACCTAGCACATCTCTACTGCTCATGACCGTTTTAAGTATTGATGGCAGCAGAATAAAACAGCATTGAGTCGATGTCGCATCCCTAAACCTCACCGTCGGGAAACAGGCTTATTCCTTCGATGAGTGCTATTGCTTGGCCAGGAACGTACTTAAGAAAAAGAAAGGGTTAAAAAAGCTTTTGAAGATATCATAAGGTATAAATATAATGTATATAATATAAGGTAAGATAAGAATAATGGAGTAAATATCTATCAAAATTAAGCTCCCGTGAATCTCATGTAGCCAAATTTTTTAAGAGAATTAAATCAATCAGCTTATAAAATGGCTGTAGGTAGGACACAGTATGAAAAACTGACGGCAGGTTGTGGGTAATACTCGGAAACCACACAACGGCCTGCGCCGCGACCGCGCGACCTCAAGATAACCTGATGTAAACGCAGGAACAACCTGGACACTAGTCGCTTCCAGTTTGTATCTGTAAGTGAGGCTTAAGACTAGCAATAGAAGTACAGACAGCTGATATAATGATGATGATTCTCAATCCGTCCACGTTCGCGGCCTTTTAGCGCTCGTCTCCCGGGAGCTCAGCCTTTTACAGTGTGTACGCGGCTTTATACGATCGACTTCCAATATGAATTTCAGATGGGTTATAAGATTGGTAAGCTCTGTGTTTCGAAAACGTATTTTGATAAATGGCTTTCCGATTCGACGTTTTGATGTATCGGTGTATTGAGTTGTTTCGGGTTAGGTTGTTAGTTATGTGAGGCTTTCTTGAAAGTGGTAGAATTGTATATAAACATCTTTTTGTGATTGAATTTGCCAGTTTATGGAATCTACTATTTCGGCGTTTTTCATACTGTTAGCGCGCGAGCTGAATGCAGAGCTTAGGAATGCGAATGTCTCCCCCCGCTATCCGCACGCCCAACCCGCCCAGGCGCGTGAGGTGGGGCGTGCGGATAGCGGGGGGAGATGCTCCCGCTCTTTACCTCAGACCCCGACTGCATTCAACTCGCGCGTGTTAGCGCCTCTTGCCGTAGAATACCTGATAGTTACTTCTGAAAGGGTCCTACACCGTAGATACTTAATAGTTTGTATGAAAAGTAGCTAATACCATAGAATATAGTAGTACTTAGTATGTGTTAACTAATGAGATGTTTTGTGGGCAGTTCGCCCTACGCTATTGAAGAGAATAGACGTTGTTAAAAGTATAAAAATCTTTAATTTAATTCCTCCCCTTCTGTCATCAGAAGTGGGATTGGAAAACTCACCCCCACAATTGACAATAAATTAGTGAAAATGATATTATAAAAATCTGCTACCTAATACATTGAACTGAGTGAAATATTAAGACAACTGAGAGACAAAATAAGTGAATATACCTATAGTGTGAAGTTGTGAACAAAAATAATGAACAATGCAAATTAATGAAAAACAGTGATTTAAATAAATAACATAAAAACAAACATATGAAAAAAATAAAAACGGACAATAACTGAACGATTAATAACCAAATAATAATGTGGGTGAAGTGCCGAAAATGATTGACCGAATCATTTCATCAGTTATCCCGAACTTTGATCCAAGTATTGTTTCAAATCAAGTTTAAAAATAGATTTCTGCAGCTGATATTTTGGCCTTGAAACGACAACGAGACGACGTAGGTAGAAGGACCGTATAAGTGGGCCCAACACCATACCAGCTGATGACGAGTAGAAAAAAATGGGCGCCGCACGCCGCGCCGTTATCAGGCACTTAGGCATTGAACAAAAGATCTCGATACATACTGCATTTCTAAAAATAGTAATGTTTTTGCCGATATTCAAAAAAATAATTGCAAACTTGTGGTCTGACGTGACGTGACAAAATGAATATTGAAGCAGTTGAAATTGCAATTTTACGAAGCAAAACGAATATGCTGAAGTTGTCATGAACAAAATCTTTTGCAAAAATATCTGAGAAAAATGAATAACAAGGTTGTCATCGCTGTGGTCAGATAGTAAATCTTCAACGACTGCCAACGAGGTTTAAATGGCCTGAGTGACTTCGAGCGCTGCCGTGCCCCCAGATATGAAAATACAATACATTATTTTTCTGTGCAAAAAAAGGACTATGTGTTGAAAAATTATGAATTGAAATGATGGATGAATCTTAGATGAGGTGCAATATTGACTGATAGCAATTTAATGGAAACATCAACTACAAAATTTGCGAGGTATGTTAAAAGAAATGTCTCTATTTTTGTTAATGAAGTACTTTTTATCTTGACTGATACATAACAATTGTTAAAGAGAAATATGATTGAATTTATTGCCAGTAGATATTTCTTAATTCATATAAGAAAAGTTTGAAAAATAACGTGTTGCAATATTTTCGAAGAAGACAGGTTTTTACTTATGTGAAAACAGAAACGAAGATCATACTTATTTAAAAAAAAAAAGAAGACATTTCAAATTACATTGGAAGAATGGAATGGAGTGGTACCTAACCCGTTACCTACAGTAAAAATAACAGTCGAAGTTTATCATATGCTTACATAGAACTGAAACGTTTATAACAAAGGATTGATTCGTGAGTCAAGCTTGGTACAATAACAATCAATGCTCCAAAATTATTTTAAACAAACATTCCAGTCATAAAGTCGCTAACAAAAACCTGTTTATAAGGGCTGAGTACCTACTTGAGTAGGTAACGAACGACTGCAACTTTTATCGGCTATCGATAACAAAACTAGAAGAATTATGACGCAACTTAACTTTTGGGTCGATTCTCAGAACAGCTGTATCAAAACTTGACGGGAAGAAACTAAAAGCTTCTAATACTATAAAATATGTCATCACAATGCATCATCATCATAGTGAATAAACAAATTGAAATGATGAAATTGATTGGGCATAATAAAAACGTAATTCTAAAAACGTAATTCAGGTAAAAAATGATGAAAGAGAAATACTTCGGAATTATCAAATAAGTTTCAGTTTGAAAAATGGAAATGAGAGTAAATAAATAAATTTCTAGAAATTCCTGTAAGAAAAACATTTGAGATTCGGGTTAGAATAACTTTGAAAAGTATAAACTAACTGGCGAAATTATTTTGGGCTATTTGACTAGCCAGGTGCATTTGAGTGTAAAAAGCAGCTCAACATTGATGGAATTAGATAAACAAGAGAAGTGAACCAGAGCCGAGTCAAAATATTTTCTATGGAAAATGAAATGCTGTGAAAATCAGTGCCGAGTCTAAATATTTTCTACGGAAAATAAAATGCTATGAAAATAAAACACAAAATAGTATCCATAGTAGGAGATGGATTTATGACCTTTTTTATGAAATAAAAAATGGTATTCGGTAAAAGGCCAAAGACAAAACTATGTGGTTGAAATTGAAAAGGAAATTAAATGCCATAAAATACGAATGGTACCCATATTGGTAGATGGCAACATGGCATTATTTGAATTTTCACGAAAATCCCAGACACGAATAAAAAAAATGGATTTTCAGCAATTGCTGCAATATATTTTTTCAGGTGTAGGTACTAATTTTTTTTATTTCAGGGACAAATTAACATTATTTATATTTCAGAGAGAATTGAAAAAAAAAAACGCTCAAATTACAAAGAGCGAAAATGTAAAAAAAAAAAGTTTCAGAATAATGTTTTGAAAATTATTGTGTGAAACAACAAACAGAGCGAAAATATAACAAAAGAAAAAAGTTGCAAAATAACTATTTGAAAATTATTGTGTGAAGCAGCAAATAACATGAAAATATGTATAAAAAGTTCAGAATTATTCTTTGAAAATTATTGTGTGAAGCAACAAATAATTTATTGTTTGAGTATCTGACATAATTATGTACAACTCGTAGAAACATTGCAAACGAAATTGATTGGAAATACCGCAAAATGTAAAAAAATGGAAGAGTTCAGCACTTGTTTGGTACAGCAAGATAATGTATCAAAAACAAAAAATAACATTATTAAAAACATCGCAATTTGTAGAGAATTTAGAAGAGTCAGCCTTTCTTCGGTACATCAAGATATCAGTAGTGAAGCAAAATTATTATGTTATTAGAATATGTGAACCTTGTGTGATTTTAGCGCAGTGAAGCCCTGCCCACTTGACCCGGACAGATGCATTTTGAGGGACAAGGGATAGCTACCTGCCTACGCGCTGGGTGCAGAATTTTGAAGCAAACAAAAAATATTACAAAACAATCAATAAATTATCGACTGGAAGATAAGACGCACAAATGGAAGATGAAACACAAATTAAAAACAATACAATTTATTGTAATTTGGGCTTGAAAAGTACTTTAGTAAAAAAATATAAAAATGGACCAACCAAATTTAAACAACACTCTTATTGGAATTTGTACATGAAGAGTACATTAGTCAGAATGGACGAGCGAATTTCAAAAATAACTTTGAAATTTTTGATCAACTGAAAAATCTGCCACACCCCATTGTGTTTCAAACCAGAGAACCAGCGTTAATACCAAAATAATTGGTATTGTCGATGCGCATCAAATCTCAAATGCTACAAGAGAACTTCGAAAAAAATGAAAGATTATTTAATAATCGTCGTAATAATTTTGTCACAAATCACACAAATTCTAAGATAGTATTATTTATACTGTACCGCACTGGATTTTTAAAAGTCTGCTGAATATACCTGAAAACGAAGAGCGAATGGCTCCACGCTGTGCCAGTACGGGACGGTGGATATTTATTATTTTATTTTGTATTGTGTTATTAAAATGTAGTACTGTCAACATCAAACAGCAATGATTACAAACAATAATATGGCAAGTGAAACACAATACAATGAACTCTATACAAAATAAGAATTAAAATGTTTACCACGAGATGTGTACAAGTCAGATATAAATTTGAAGTTGAATTTGAAAAAAAACAGACGAATTGAAAAGATCTTACTTATTTGCAAGTTGGTTGAAAGAGATATCAAACACACATCTAAATAAATAAATAAAATAAATAAAATATATTTATTAACATAAACATAAGATACATAGTACATGAGAAGTTTTATATAGAGAAAACTTATGTTTATGGATAGTTTTATACAATGCTAAATAAACAGCGGTTCCCGCACTAGGCTGGGCCTGTATCGCGGGAAACCTGATACGATTTAAAATGTAATATTTACATTTGATGTATATAACACCACTGTTACAATTTACAAGTAAGAAAAATAAAAATTATAATAAATGAAAAGCTAAGTATAACCTACTCGTATTAATTTACTACTCTCTCAAAAACCAAAGCTGAAAAACAAAAATTCAATACATAATTAAGTGCAAGGCAGTTTTAATTTATAAGAAACCACTACTATTAAGTAACAAGATTAAGACAATATCTTCAGTAAGTTTTCCGTCTCCTTATGATCCAAAGTTGACAAAAACTTATGAACTGTCATTTTAGCTTCGTAGATTGACTTACCATTCAAGCTGCAGTATCTATCAATGACATTATATATATGAGATCTGATGAAAAGGCCAAATCGACGCGCGAAACTAGTTTTTACTTGAGGAAAAGGCAATCTTCGACAACGTTTTTGCGACATTTCTCCATCGACAGGGGCAGCAAGCACGGACTTATGAACAGAGAGCGTCGTTTTGAGAATAAACAACTGTCTAACGCTCAGTACACCACTCTCCCTGAACAAGTCAGCCGTAGGGTATCTCAGCGGCTTATTCATCATCACTTTGAGAACTGATCGTTGAGCTCGTTCAGGAAGTATGATGAAGGTCGCAGCGGCACTTCCCCAGCAGGTTATGCAATAATTTAAGAGAGACTGGCATAAAGCGAAATATACTGACTTCAGTGTCTCTGAAGGTGCCACGTCACGTAAAATTTTCATAATTCCGATAACTTTGCGTACCCGAGACGAAAGAGCAATCAAGTGACTTTTAAAATTCAAGTTTTCATCGAGAATAACACCCAAATACTTAGTAGACCCAAATCTGGTTAAAGTTTCGCAGTTACATGAGACTGTTCTGCTACAAGAGACTTTATGGAGCTTCAGATTAGTATGTATGTCGGGAGCAGAAGCGTTTGTTTTATGGAAACACAGATAAACTGTTTTTTTCGTGTTCAGCGTCAAGAGATTTCTCTGAAGCCACCCAGAAACACTTGACATACCAACTTCAGCGTTTTCTAGGGCGTTGGCCCATGTAGAACCGTAGAAAACTATCGCAGTGTCATCAGCATAGCAAACAATCTCTGCATTTTTCAGTTGCATATCATGAATATCGTTGATATATAAATTAAACAGCGTAGGCCCCAGAATGCTACCCTGTGGTACACCGAAGTCAATGCCAAGAGTAGCACTAGATACACCACCAATCTTTACACATTGTTTGCGTAGCGATAAATAGCTAGTGAACCAGTTTGAGGCAATCCCCCTAATTCCCGATTTGTACAATTTCTGCAGGAGTATTGGTATGGAGACAGAGTCGAACGCCTTCGCTAAATCCAAAAACACAGCAACGCATTTTTGTTTTTTATCTAGTTTGGATGACACTACCGATGTTAGCAACGACACTGCATCTTCTGTGCATTTACCCTTCCTGAAACCGAATTGTCTGTTTGATATAATACCATGTAATTCTAAAAATCTCGTTAATCTTAAATTAGCTATTTTTTCTAATATTTTTGAAAAGGTCGTTAAAAGTGATATGGGCCTATAATTTTCTATGCTGTTTTTAGGACCACTTTTGTAAATTGGGCTAACAGAAGCAATTTTCCACAGGTCTGGAAAAATTCCGTTAGAAAAACTTTGATTATATATGTGTACTAACGGTGCTATAATTTCGTTTTTAATGTGTTTTATAAGAGTGTTTGCTAGTCCATCAATACCCGGTGATTTTCCATTATGTAGTTCCATAATCAACTTTTCCACTTCTACATGATCCGTGGGACTCATAAAGAATGATTCAGAAGGTGAATTTAGGGTTTTAACAGTTTTAGCCAAGTTTTCTTGGGTTTCACCAGTATCCTCAAGAATTTGGTTTGCTAATCGTTGACCTACAGTTGCAAAATGATTGTTACATATGTCAAGCGAATGTTGCGCGCAATCAGAATTTTGCAGCGTTAATAATTCGGTCTGTGTTTGTTTTTGCGTAGATAAGTTACAAACAGATTTAATTGACTTCCAAAGCTCTCGCGGATTGTTTTTGTTGTTCTCTAACTCTTTTCTATCATGTTCAAAACGAAGTTTGCGTAAGAGGCTTACAAGAAAATTCTGATATCTTTTATACGAAGTTTGCAAAATAATATTATTAGGATCAAGTTTTGCTTGCTGATGGAGTCTGTCCCTGTGTCTCATGCAACGAATAAGCCCTGGAGTAATCCAAGGCTTAAGGTTATGTTGTGTTCTGCTTAGTCGTACCTCATGCGTATGCTTAACTACAATATCTGTCAAACATTTTGTAAACATATTGGTAGCTTCATTTACATCACAAGTATTTGTGATAAAATTCCAGTTAACTTCAGACAACTCTCTTTTAATTGCATCAAAGTCTCTTTTAACAATACTGCGGCTAGGGCATGGGAGCTTTTTGTTTTTTAAATTCATGCCCAACATTACCGGGTAATGATCTGTTATAACAGACCGAGCCACAACTCCAAGTAACGCCTGGTTACTTTTTGATCGACTGATATAAATGTGGTCCAGACAGGATGAGTCCCTTGTAGGTTCCGTAATGGCTGGTACCATACCGCATTCTTCCATAAAACAGAGATATTCTAAGCTTTGGGTGCTACTAGCATCAAGAATATTGACGTTTATGTCACCGACAAAAATCAAAGGAATATCTTTGGGACTAGACATATGAGAACTGAGAGACGATAAGAAATTATCAATGTTCTTACAGGCTGGAGAACGGTAAATAGCTAGGACTTTAACAGCATTTTCAACATCAATACACAAACATTGGGCGTTATCAACTGAGTGCTCTGTAACCGATGCACTCCAACTATCTCTGACATAAACCACAACACCACTGTTTTGATTATGATTCTTATCACCGTTGAAAGAATTGTATCCCGGTAGTTGTGGAACATGCTGAGTGTTTTTTAGCCAACATTCAGACAAGACAATGGCATCAAAATCAATGTCTAAGCGTTTTAAAGCTATTAAAAATTTATCATAATTACGACTTATACTTCTGATATTCATTGAAAATAACTTAAAATTCTGATCAGGAGTGAAATACGTTTTACAGTATTCCATATCATCAACACTATGACAGTCCACCTTGATTAGGTCCAAATCTTCTACAAGTTCTTTATGGAGCATTATGATCATAAAAATTATCCGTATGAAGTGTTACAGAATTTAAGAGTGTGTGATTGTATATATTAATAGAGTGATAGTGATAACGAAATGTATTGTAAGTTTCTGCATCTCCAAGTAAGATATCATGTATTATGAAAACAAAATTTAATTTTAGCATGATGTTGAAAATAGCTAACATTCCGAAAGCATCTGAGACTAAAAATTTGCGATTTAAACCAGCTACTATGCAGTTGAAAGATAATGTTAAAGAACACACATATAAATGTACAGTATATATCGTATAAAAAAGACAATCCCGCGCATCAGAGCAAAACGATTCAGTTATTAGTGTTTTAGTATGACAAATATGTATAAAGTTCGACAGCAAAAATACATCATAAATGCAAGCTAGACTATAAAGATTTACAATAGAAGTATGTCCTATTTTGTATTTACGAATTCCTGGAGTCGGTGGACACAGGAGGCAAGATTCGATCCAAATCACGCAGAGACCGTATGAGTTGGGAAGCCTTTCCTTCACGTTGTCTGACGTATATAGCACCTTGACTACACCAGCAAAAGGCATATCCATGGTTCTTTGCTCTCGTTCGTGACTCACGAAACAAGATCCTATTCTCTTTCGTGAGTCTTTCATTGAAGAAAATTTTTGTTGTGGTTCCCGTTATGTCCAAATCTGTACTAGTCAAATTCTTCCTAGATTTGGAGGCCTTCATAATCTGATTACGCTTGGAACGGCGCAGCAGACGCACAACGATGGGGCGGGGCATCTTGCCGCCGGTTTCTGGCGTGCCAGCTGGGACAGGTGAACGCCGAGCCCCGACTCGGGTGACCCAGTCCACATCTTCATTTTCAAGCTGTACTCCTATCTTTAGGGAAGCGACTTTTATTATATGTTCCAAATTTTCATTATTACACTCCGGTATACCAACTATTTCTATCTCATTGAACAAATGCCGTTGTGCTTGTGTGTTCAACTCATTTTGAAGCAACGCTACTGTCATTTGGAGATTGACTAATTCTTGATCTCTTTTTTCAAGAGTTTTGATGCGATTTTCGTTCGATGACACGTTGCGCTGTAATTCATCCATACGGTCTTGACAATGGCACAGTGAGTAGGTAACCTCTTCAAGTTTTGTTTTGAGTGCCGTGAATTCACCGGTTAAGCGAGATATGGCCACTGTCAAGTATTTCAGCTCGCTGTCTGTGCTGGCGGTGGTCTCAGTAGCGGAATCACTCTTTTTACGTGTAGTGATATTTGCAGATTCTGAGCCAGCCCGTACCGGAGTGAGGGTGTTGTCTCCTCCTTTCTTTTGCGCAGCACAGCACACGGGACATTTCCACGTTTTCTTCTGGTCATTTGAAAGCGACGGTGTATTAATACATAGTATACAAAAACGTTTTTCACAGGCCGAGAAAGTGCATTTAATACAATTTGATTCCTTCACTGGTTTTAGGCATCCTGCACATTTCATTATGAAAATATATCAGTATCACGTCCGTCAGAAAAATAAATCAGTATCAGTTGTCCTCTGAGAGGCAATGCACTTTAGCGTTCCTCGTTGTCCGTTCTAAGTCGCTAGTCTATGTTACGAGTGCAGTGATGACGCGCTACGACGTGCCGCTCGCGCTGCATGCAAAAATCGCTCGTATGTGGAGCGCGTAACCGTGAGAGTGCCGCGCACACTGTCAGAACTCGATTTGTCAGGCACCTTCTTTTGTTTCACTAATTGGACACTTTTATTGCAGAATTAACACGTTTTAGCACTAATCACAATATAACACTTATTGATTGTGTCACAGTGAAGGTTTTTAGCGCAAATAAACCACAAATTAAACACTTTTTACTAGAGATTTTGAAAATAATTAAGCGGAGTATTACAACGCGATGTTAACTGGTCAACAGAGGTGTCACCATTTTTCTAAACAACGTCACGGAATCACGAGGCTAAAAAAACCGTGTTAGCGACACAGTTCTTGTATCAGCTCTGGAAAATCTAATGTGGAATAAAACTCTGGTAACAGCTGATGGCCAGAATAATAAAAATCTCAGCTTTGGAAAAGCTAAAGTAAAATATATCTCTGGTGAAAGCTGATGTGAAATAATAAAATTATGAGATGTGTGTAAGTATTAAAAAAAAATGCGTAAGCTCACTCCTTTGGAGTGCGCTGAGGTCGCATTTAAAGGCGTAAGCTGCTCTTTCAGAGCGAGCTGGGATCGCATATCAAAAAAAAAATATTTAAGGCGTAAGCTGCTCTTTCAGAGCGAGCTGGGATCGCACATCAAAACAAAAATATTTAAGGCGTAAGCCGCTCTTTCAGAGCGAGCTGAGATCGCACATCAAAACAAAAATATTTAAGGCGTAAGCTGCTCTTTCAGAGCGAGCTGGGATCGCACATCAAAACAAAAATATGGCGTGAGCCGCTCTTTCAGAGCGAGCTGAGATCGCACATCAAAACAAAAATATTTAAGGCGTAAGCTGCTCTTTCAGAGCGAGCTGGGATCGCACATCAAAACAAAAATATTTAAGGCGTAAGCTGCTCTTTCAGAGCGAGCTGGGATCGCACATCAAAACAAAAATATGGCGTAAGCCGCTCTTTCAGAGCGAGCTGAGATCGCACATCAAAACAAAAATATTTAAGGCGTAAGCCGCTCTTTCAGAGCGGGCTGGGATCGCATAACAAAAAAAAAATAGCGTCAGCTGCTCAAAAGAGTTTGTTGTGATTGCTATGAAACAAAATGAAGCGTAAGCTGCTCGGAAGAGTTCGCTGAGATCGCTAAGAAAAAATTTAATAAACATCAACATTAAATACAAAGAAATAAGCTAGTCATAACTGTTAGGATGCTATGTTGCAGAGTCAAGCCACTTTGCAGGTTTACATTGAAAATAAATAATGTGACACAAAAAGGGTCATTGACCGCTCGAGGGTTACTCCGAAGTATCGAAATAGTCGCAAAACGAAACTAATCATAAATGTTACTGTCCAGTACTGGTCATATTATTATGTATCGTGATATTTACGATTTTTCATGTAATGTTTTGTGTTCTGTTGTTATATAACACTAAGTGTGGCATTAACGTTGAGAAATCATTTATTAAAATGTACATTTTAGTAGGTTTATTGATTAATATTAATTGAAATTATGTATTGTTATGTTATCGTTTGTGTTTGTATATTGATACTGACACACTACCTTATTCAGTAATTAACTACAATACTTATTTTATTTTATCATAATGAGGATGAAAGCCTTTCGAGAACGAAAGGAGGCATTGCAGGAAGGCCGTGTTAGCGCCTCTTGCCGTAGAATACCTGATAGTTACTTCTGAAAGGGTCCTACACCGTAGATACTTAATAGTTTGTATGAAAAGTAGCTAATACCATAGAATATAGTAGTACTTAGTATGTGTTAACTAATGAGATGTTTTGTGGGCAGTTCGCCCTACGCTATTGAAGAGAATAGACGTTGTTAAAAGTATAAAAATCTTTAATTTAATTCCTCCCCTTCTGTCACGCGCTATCAGTAGACTGATTGAAAATGATGTTAAAAAAAAAGAAGTTAATCAAATATTGGCCATAGATAGCTAGTTTTTTTTAACGCAAATAAGTCCGCGATTGACCACCAACTCGCCTGATGGTAGCGACGTTGTGGTCGAAGATGAAGCACGCAGAAAAGATATTGTAAAGTAGTAAAGATATTGTAAAGTATTGTAAGATGTTGCAAAGATATTGTAAAGTAGAAAATATATTGTATATAAAAGATATTACACCATTCGAAATTGCTTGAGCTTGAATTGAGCTTCTAAAACTCATCTTGTAGTTCATATTCATAATTAGCTGTAATATAATGCATCGTATGACGTGTCAAAACTATTTTTTTACAAAATGAAATTGAACCACGTTTATCACAGTTTACATAACAGTCATGACTCAATCAAAAAGTAATGAGACTGTAATTAAGTAGGTATTCACATGAGTAATGTAATAAAAATAAATAATAATACTAATGCACCGACAACAAATTCTACATAATTAAAGGCGTTCAAACACGGTGCTCTGAAACTTGCCCACAGGAAGCCACCGCAGAAGTCATAACGAAAATTAAATACGCTTTGATAAATTTTTGCCAGAAGCCACGTCTTACTTCAGAGCCGCTGTATAAGTTTTCATAAAGTTATAGTTTCTCAAAGCCCGTCGCGAAACTGCGGAACATTCCGGAAAATGAAGAAGCAAAGCATCGGAGTGAAACGCAGACGCCGGCTGAGGCGGAATAAAGTTGACATTTTTGCAAAGCTACGTCGGAATTTCAACAAAATTAAATGTGGCAGTACACGGAACTGTTATAGTGAGAGGGGGCGCCTCCCACTCGGCTCGCGTTGCTTTGCGCCTCAGACTTTCATGGAAGGGATGAGGTATACGGCACTATTGCTATAAAAAAAAACAATTTTTGAGGTGGACTAGGTTATAGTTGATCGAGCGTAAGCGAAGATTTTTCGTTTTAGACACGGCAATTTTGTATTTCGTCTGTCCAGATGTTAGTGTTCGTCTACTGATCGCATTTTTCAACGGATCTCGACAAAACATATACACAAGTTTTAATTTTAGCAGATTTTTTTGGTTGTTGATAAGGGGATTGATATTTCCCTTAAAAAGGGAAAATTTGCTGTCGTGATATTTATGAGCCGATTTCGATAATACTTTGCAATATTATTTAAATTCTAACAAGATTTGCTACTATGAACTGAATTGGTCAAGAGTGAGACGAGATATAGATTTATGAAGATTGAGTTCAAGAAAAGTGTCGCAAGATCTAATATTCGGAGACTTACTCGTATTAAAAAAGTACTCCCATACCTACCTAATCTGAGCTATTGCTTATTAAGATGTGACGTCAGATCATCTGTAGGTAGTACAAAGGTGGTAGAGTGGAAAAAAACTGGGAAATGGAAGCAATTTAAGTTATGTTTACTCTTCTTATGTCACATGCTAAGTTTCAGCTTTCAGCTGTTACCGATCAATTCAATGGTAGGTAGTTGAAACGGTTTTCACTATCACTACATATTATAAAACAAAGTCGCTTCCGCTGTCCCTATGTCCCCATGTATGCTTATATCTTTAAAACTACACAAGGGATTTTGATGCGTTTTTTTTTTAATAGATATAGTGATTCAAGATGAAAGTTTATATGTATAATATACCGTTCGGTTGCAAAGCTGGGGCGGGTCGCTAGTAATAAATGATAATATAATTTAGTAACTTGTTTTCTGTAACCAAATTATCTTTACTCATCTGCATAACATTTACTGTTCAGGAATAGAATGCTAAATTGTTTTAGAGTATCTACGCTAAATATTTATGTACTTTTGAAAATATTCAGATCAAAATTTAATTACATTTACAAAATATACATGCTTGCTAAGTAGGTAAGGTCATATTTAATTGATCAAAAGTTAGTTACTCTAAATAAATAAATAAATAATATTAGGGGACATCTTACACACGGTCTCTGACCCCAAACTAAGCAAAGCTTGTGATATGGCTGCCAGAGACTGATATACTACATATACATATTTTTAAATACATACTTATGTAGATAATACCTAAATAACACCCAGACACAGAGCAAACACCTATGTATGTTCATCACATAAATGCTTGCCCTAGGTGGGGATCGAACCCACGCCTCTGTGATCCAGAAGTCAGGTTCACTAACCACTGAGCCACCGAGGCACTCTATTTATGCTACTTTACATTCCTATAAAAATATCACTGAAATATCAAAATAAACTTGCGAGTTTTGTCAATTTCTTCATAAAATGACACACTAAATTTCATTCCTTGCAATAGGCTATTTGACAACATTGAAAATATACTATTGATTGTGGCAATCCTTACAGATAATAGCCTGAAAAAGACATATTTCACTTTATTTATACTATAATATATATAGTTTTCGCAAATTGCACGAATTAAATTGCACGAATGAAATTACAGTATTATTTTTTATATTTTTTATCTGTGGCGTAAACGCTTCTAGATAAGCGGCAACTCTAGTAATGCTAGTAAGCGAGAAATTCTCGAATGACTGTTTGTGTAATTTGTTTTATCTTTTGGTGGTAATATTATTGGATCTGTAAGTAACTTCTAAAGTATCTTTTGTGAATTTATGTGAACTAGCGCATTTACTTGTATTAACAAATGTAATTTACTAGCGTGTGACGTCAAATGTTGTCATGTGACCAGTGCCATTACAGAATGTCGTTTTTGACGGGATCATGAAAATCTCGGAAATATAAATGTAGTGTCCTATTATGTACTAAAGAATAATTTAAAACGATTTCCAAAAAGTAGTCAAATATACTATTCATGTTTATTCAGAATTATACATCATCTAACAGCACCTATCTCTACATATCTTTACATTGCATAAAAATCAGTGAGAGCCCAACAGCGAGGACGTTCAAAACGCGAGATGCAAACGATGCGATGCACATTAGCGGAACGAATAACCTCTGCCGACTATCTTGCCAGACATAAACTACCCCGCACATTACTGCAACGATACACAGAGCACTCAACATTGGGAAATAATATCAAAGTTACATGATTTTGCGTATTGCATACTAGTACTGTCATTGGGTATTTTTACTAGGAAAGTTTTCCGGGAGTTTTGAAAATTGGCAATTTTATATATTTTGACGTGTTCATACCGAATTTCAACTTTGTCACCTCGTATTTTTGCCGCTCGCTCCGCCTTATTAGAAAAAATGCGCCTAAAAGCAGTTTTTTTTGGTAATCACTCGTCCTGTCTGACGCATTTTACAGGAAATACTCATCTATACTAAGTATACTTACTACTACTATACTTTTAGGCACCATTTTTCTAATCTATGCTAAGTATAGATGTGTATTGTAGAGAAAACCTTTTTTTTCCTAAAATCAATAGTTTCAGCGTACGAGCGCAGTAAAGTGTAGTTCAACACACATTTCGGCAGAAATACATATTTCCACACCACCATGAGGCAGAGAAAGCGGCGCGTTTTTTTATCATGGTATCCCCAGTAGGTTTTATCCACACCTGACTCTCTATTTCCAAATTCAGTTCAATCTCCGTCGCTTCATTGTTGTTGATGGACCATTTATTTATACCTGGAGTATAAATAAATGAATAATAAATAAATATCAGGAGACATCTTACACATGGTCTCTGACCCCAAACTAAGTAAAGCTTGTGTTATGGCTGCCAGAGACAATATTTTTAAATACATGCTATATAGATAGTAACATCCAGACACAGAGAAAACACGGATCGTCACAAAAATGCTAAATAACTAAACCGGTTTCAATGATGTGAACACAAGGCGAGTCGTTGCGCAGTAGCAAATTTATTTATGTCAGTGGCGATGTAGAGTGGAGACTTTCGCAAGTTGTAGCTAACTTCACTGAGACCGTTAAATTTGTTTCGGCACGTCAAGATATCAAAAAAAAACTTACATGTTAAATGGCCCATATAATTGAAAAAGTAAAAAAACACGACAATATTTAGTGTATATAATACTTAGTACAAATTATTAAAATGATAAAACTCAAAGATAACTTACTATATATTTGTGCTAAAAAAGACAAGATAATTATTACATAGCACGAGAGTTTAGATATTTACGAGTGAACTAAGTGCTACGAAAACGCTACGCTGCTACGAATTACTTTATTTTCTCTTGTTGTCACACTATTAATACAAACCACCAGTAAAAAGCATGCATCCTGTAAAAAATCATTATTATAATTAGTCCGCAAGTTATATTATCCAAAAATATTGAACACGTCTTTTTTCTTTTGTCATTCAAAAAACAATTGACATAGATAAACATTGTCAGAGTTTGAGAGTAGTTTGGGGGTAGTGACGTCACTTCTCTGACAAAATTCCATAAATTTGTATGTGACTCGTGACGTCAGGCGGAACCTTAACGGGCTATTTTCTTCATCAATTTTTGTTTAATGGACAATTGAAAAAATAAGTGCCTAATTTTGATAATAATCTATCTGACAGACTAATTATATTTTTTTAGTTATCATGCCTATTGTATACGTTCATAGAAGTAAATTAAACATTATTTTGTTATAGTATTATATTGTTTTTTATTATTAGGTCCATACATATTACGAGTACAAGTACAAGTTCTCTGTTTTTTAGCCCCGTGTGTTTCATGCAACGCCCATCAAGACAGCACTATCATTTGGCTAATGTTCTTTGATCGAGCTTACGAATTTCATTGCGCTTTTACTGCTGGATATTAAATGTTTCAGTCTAGTTCCCGTATTTATGTGTTTTATGTATTAAAAAAAACATACAGCTACTCCATGTGAAGGTTCACATGGAGTAGCGCATTTATCTATTTTTATAATAGAAGAAGAAATCACTTTCAGTGATAAGGCCGCCGGTTGCTTCACATGTTGTAGCATCTAATTTTCTCTATTTTTCTGTTTTATGTGTGTGTGAATCAATAAAGGGATTATCTGTCTATCTATCTATTAGTATTATTATGAGGTTGAGTTTGTGAAGTTGTATCTAACGACGTAGATACGACTTTCTGACTTTTTGTTTGACTGATATTTCTATGAAAAATTTCACGTAATAAGTATTTAGAAAAAAAAAACAGAAATGTGGGCTAAGAAAATCATAAATTGATTGGTACAAAAATTCTTCTGTCTAATTTTTACCGGACTGTACCTGGACAGTAGATTGGGCGTTCAAATAAGTAAAATTGTGCGACAATAATGTATCACTCACTAAAAAGTAAGTAAGTGATACATTATTGTAACTAACTCACTCTATGATGTGTACTCGTATTATATACATGTGTAAAACTACAACACAGTCAATACTGGTATCATTGACCATCTGTTGGGCAGGTCCATCAATGGACATCTTACGACTGAAAATAGAAAGATACATACATATACTAAGTATATTTGTGCATAGATGTATAGCTCGACCGCCGCCACGTAGAATCTGGACAAGTAAAGACGTAAAAATTAACTATTTCGTAAACATTCACACCATAATTATATCCATATCTATAACACCAATGTTACATTTCACTCAACCAAAAAACAAACTGATCAGTTTCACAGAAAAAAAGTAACGAAGCGTCATTTTCAGATCACAGAAAACGAGACAATCTTACCGAACACTGTAAAAACCAACATAAAAACTTTCCTCGACATAAAACTTGGAAGCAGCCGAAGCTTATGACGATCATTAGTCACCCAAGCCGGACCATCTAGGGTATCAGCGCCATTTATCGGCACAGTTGAACTCGTGCTAAATGTTGGCCGAACGTGGCCCAACGTCGCCCGTAATTGGCCCGAGTCCATCTGCAGGCAATTAGGAGGCGGGCGTTTTAAAAGATCCATATTTATTCGCCAAGCCTCGACACTCCGCTTCTAAATGTGCCTTGCAGTGCTCTGATTACTCTGATTACGCAATGACTTCTGTATTACGATGCTCGGCTGTTTTTAATATTCTTTGTCGCGGTATCGTTAATTTTGGTGATATTATGACGATGAGCGACATTGGCTAGCTAGAACAAAACCTTGCTGAGCTAGAGTATCCAGTTATATGTTTTGGGTAATGCTTGAAGTGCAGGTGATCTAGTTTTAGCCGCTTAGCTAAGTGTAGCCGGTCACAGGTGGATATACTGAGGCATGTCCTTATGAAGTATGACGTGGGTGTCTTCAAATCCCGAGTAAATAGGTATCTTCTAGGTAAGCGTGTTACATCCTAGACCGCATATCTGCTCAACATCAGGCAGTATGTAGTCAAACGCAAACCTATATGGAATAAAAAAAAACCTAATACACTCGCCTAACCTACACCAAGATACCTATATATTTGTTTTCAATTTATACGAGATGTACCTATCTTTAGACACGTTCTAGGACAATGTACTCATCATTATGATCAACTTTTACAAAAAGACCAGCCCTAAAGTCACAAATAATTAGCTATTCCATATACACGATTTTTAGAACAAAAAAAAATCAATAAACAATTCAATAAACTCTTTGTAAGAAAGTAAGGGACAGTTTTTTTTTGTAATTTCGTGGATAGTTTCATGGTAAAAGTTGAACAGAATAATGGTTACAATTACGAGTACATTCTAGAATATGTCCTGGTCTACTCAATGCTCATTACAGTCTAGGCAAGTCTAGATAAATTCTAACATAACAGATTCTTAAAACTACCCGGTTCACATATTGTGGTCAAAATTGGTTACGTATCATCGTATGCGAATCGATCAAAAACCAAGTCACTGTATAAGACGTTGCCAATATTGAATTATTAAGCTCCAACGCTCTATATTCAAAAGCTTCCAACCACTTTCTGGATGATAATGACCCCTTGCATGGCCAGTAACTTAGACAAACTTGTATGCCTTGACCAACTTTGAATTACCCTCTTAAAGCTGTATTGAAAACCTTATTACTGTATAGTTAAGGTTCTGTTTCAATTTTCAATGATTGCAGTGCAAGTAGGGATGTGTGTTGGTGTAGAACGTTAGAGGCACAATGCACTAATTATATCAGCATCTGAGAAAGCCTCTAACCAGCCCCTTAACAGTTTTCCACGGTATCGGAGAGGCATTAGTGCATTTCCCCGTAATGCTTCTAAAGACGGTCGCTTGCCGATGACCAAAGAGGTGGGCTGGTTTCACAAAGTTTAGGTTAACTGATGCTTAATACTAATAAGTTATTAGTGCTTAAAGAAAAAGTCAGTAAAATGGTTAAAGGGTCAATAGTACGGTTAATTTGGAGTTCTTATGATTATAATCAGTGAGGATACTATGCTAAGTTTAGTAATTACTTAATCAGTTATTCGTCTGAGTGTAATATCAGACTTTAAACAAAAAAATCCGAGTGTCTTTTGCAACAGGCTGGCTAATAGTAGCTTATATTGCCGGTGTTTTTATCAGTATTTTTTAATCGGCGTCTTCAACAACACTGTGTTTTTAGCGGTAACAAAAATAGTGATATTTAAAAAAAATGTCCTAGTACTTTTACTAATAAAATAGAAGATTGTTTAGTACTGTACCAGCCTTTTTAATAGTCCACTGCAGGACGTAGGCGTACCCACGGAGGAGGAAGGGTGATTGTTTAGTATTCAAACGTAAAGTAGACACTTTGCTCCATTTTAACGCTCATAGAGCTCAGCTTTTGAAGACCAAATGTTATTGGTAGTTTTAAATCAGAAGTGTTTGTTATCAATTATCTCCAATTTTGCAAATATAGTCCTGATTTCGATCGTATATTTGGCTGTTGCTAGTTTTAGTTTGTTATTCAATTGTTAAGTGATAAAAGCATAATTCAATATTAGTTCAGTTTAGTACTCTATATTTCATACGTAATTACGCATTGTAAATTTTAATTTCCTTTTACATTATTAGTTTGGCTGTTAACAGTTTCTATTTTTTAATTTGTAATCAGTTGGTTAGTAGTTGTCCGAGGTAGTGTAACCGGGCCTCGCTAATTTGGAACTATCGGGCAGTAAAGTGCCCAGGCGTCTTGCGGCGGCGGCCGAGCATCGAACTCGCTACCTAACTAGTTATTTTGGGTCACCCATCACTTAACCACAATTCGATTCTGGAACGTTGGATCTCTACAAGAGAAGGATGATGATTAAGATGATACTTAACTACTGGCGATTGGTACGAGTACTTATGCTCATGTTAATTTTCAGTACTTTTATTACAATCACAATTTATTGCAGAAAACTAGTATGTATAGGTATATAGTATAAAATTTATGAAACTACAAGTTGAGCACTTTATCATTGTTAAATATACATACTATTTTATAACATAATATTTTGTGGAATACCATTAAAAAAATTGTGCGATTCGAGTAATCAACATTTACTTAATTAGCAGATAATCCTTTTTAGGGTTCCGTACCCAAAGGGTAAAAACGGGACCCTATTACTAAGACTCCGATGTCCGTCTGTCCGTCTATCTGTCACCAGGCTGCATCTCATGAACCGTGATAGCTAGACAGCTGTAATTTCCGTTTTTCGCTCTATATTAATAATGATACCTAACCGGTAAGTAGATGCTTGAAATGTTCACAGAATATTTAGTTTTATATTCACTTCAATACTAAACAATCAAATTAAAATAAATATTAAATGGGGCCTCCCATACAGTACGGAACACTCCGTGCGCGAGTCCGACTCGTACTTGGCCGATTATCTTTCTATTTTACCCCTACACGTACTGTCAATACGACTTTTTGATATTATTGCAGTCCAACATCATACATGCAGTTACAATTAAATAAGAGGACCTCTCTCCCTCAAAGACGGATACCCAAAATCGTACAAAGGGCCAAATGGACGGCACGACTAAGTAACGTTAAGTTCGTCTTACCTATAAGACGTAGTTCGACGACAACTAAACTCCTAATTGGGAGAATTGAGTTACAAAACGGGGAATCGAACCCCGATCCTGCACTTAGCAGTCACGGATCCATTTAACGGTTTAGTGGAGACGGATCCTTTGCGAGACGATATTTAGCAATTAGAGGATAGTGATTTGGTTGATTGGAGTTAGATTGGTGTTTAAAGGTAGGTAAGTTCTGGTGGGTATAAGAAAATTGCAGGCGTCAGTTTATAATTGAGTTATACCTATCTTTCAGCGTTGGTTCTCCAAAGGATATGCACGGAGTCTCTGCGAGTACGAATCAGATACCTATCTATGAGGAGATTAATTGTTCCACCCATGCTGTATCTACACACTTATAATTATATATCAGTATTGGTACTGCTTGTTATGAAAGTGTTAATTATAGTTCATATTCAACGTATACATTGTTGGTGTTCCTTATGTGAATCCTTATCCTTACATAGTATAAAATAAAGTCGCTATTTTTGTCTGTTTGTTTGTCTGTATGCTTAAATCTTTAAAACTACGAAACGGATTTTGATGCGGTTTTTTTTTTAATGGATAGAGTGATTCAAGAGGAAGGTTTATATGTATAATATACCTGTGCGAAGCCGGGGCGGGTCGTCTAGTAAATAAATAAACCGATTCGTAGAAGAACCAAAGCTACCGACATAGCCCAGCGGATTGGGAAGTTGATATAGCAGTGAGCAGGGCACATAGCAAGGAGAACTGATGGCCGATGGGGTTGAAAAGTTCTCGAGCAGAGACCACGTACCGGCAAGCGCAGCGTAGGACGTCCGTCCACCCACGAGGTGGACAGATGAACGTAGAAACCCGCTGGATGCAAGGCCCTTTCAACCGGTTTTATTGGAGATCCATATGGGAGGCCTATGTCCAGCAGAGAATGCCCAATGATAGATTGATAATAATCGAATTACCTATGTAGATTTTGCTGGTTTCTGCACAAATTACTTTGTAAAGTTTCATTAAATTTTAAATCCGGGCTTTTAGCAAATAGTTTTTGTAAAAACCTAAAAGATTACTAGTCCACAGTTCAAAGCGGTTAAATAAAATTCTAATAAACTAGACTAGTCTATAAAAGGAATAGCCTCAAAAGCAAAAACGTAAACAAATATAGAACTAGGACAGCTTTGACACCGTCTTCAAGATATTTAATCAATACAACGGAAACCTCGTGCCTTGAGAATGTATCTCGTATTCAGCTGATCAAATGAAATAAAAACCGGCCAAGTGCGAGTCGGACTCGCGCACCGAGGGTTCCGTACAAACCTGCAAGGTTTACAAAGTTCGTTCATTACGACAAAAAAAGTAATACAGAAGTTTATATTTATTAAAAAATATATATTTTGTAATGTAACTAAAAATTTAAGGTTTTCGGAATTTTTCCTTTATGTGTGCTATAAAACGTTGCTTCATGCCAAATTTCAAGATTCTAGGTCGACTGGAAGTACCCTTTAGGTTTTGATTCCCTTGCGAGTACTTGCGAGTTTCAAAATTTGCGGCATAAACGGCTGTATCTTTTGATGGCGTTGGCTTAGAAGTTTGATTTTTTCACAGCTTCAAGGGACAGTAGACCTGAGTAATTGATATAAATTTCAGCTTCATACCTCCACGCGTTCCTGAGAAAAAGGGTCTTGACAGACGGACGGACGGACAGACGGACAACAAAGTGATCCTATAAGGGTTCCGTTTTTTCCTTTTGAGGTACGGAACCCTAAAAATGTAACAGACTACACAGTACATATATTCAGAGAATATTCTCAAAGACATGCAAATAAATATATAACATTGGTACATAGAAATAGTACACTAACAATAACTCCTACTACAATATAGGAACTTAATACAAATCAATACGAACGGAATCCTCAGTCCTTTGAGAAAAGAACATTATGGTATTTACAAATCAAATGAAATGAAAATCTGACAGACTGTACACAGAATAGCTTATTCAGAGAGGAGAGATAGATAAAAGGTTAAGATCTTTTTCAAGATGAATAAATCATTACAAACGAATATTTTCTTCACATTCTAATCAAACCACTAGGACTAAGTTAAGTCTATAGAGACAGATATATTTTAAGTAGGTAGGTTTGAGGTGGGTACATGCATAGACCGTCATCAACGTCTTCAAGATAAATAAACCAATACAAAGGAATCCTAGCGTCTTGAGAACGTTTCGTATTCATCGCGTGACAGCTGGGCGGAATAAGGCGTGGCGAGCCGGATATCCCGCGGGCGGGCGGCTTATATCCACGTATATCCGGCGAGGGCGGATCAGCCGGATCACCAACAGGTGGGGGATGAGCCGATGGAGATCCGCCCACCGCCACGTGGCTTTTTTTACTAAGGAATTTGACTCAGTTTAGTTTTGTTTATGTCGAATAGATGAAATGCAGTTTACGTTGATTGCAGTTTCGGTAGCAGGGTGGAAAATTTGTTTCAGCACAATCACTACATAGTATAAAACAAAACGCTTCCCGCTGTCTGTCCCCATGTATGCCTATATCTTTAAAACTACGCAACGGATTTTGATGCGGTATTTTTTTATAGATAGAGTGATTCAAGGTGAAGGTTTATATGTATAATACACCTGTGCGAAGCCGGGGCGGGTCGCTACAATACTATAAACGTAAATATTTATTAAATAAAGCAATTTTATTGCGTATTTATTTAATTTGTTTCAGCTATAAAAATCGCTTGTCTCATTAGAAAGATGATTTTTTATGCAAGTTTTATGGTCGTAGAACTGTATCAGCTTGCTGTCGACTGATTGCTATAAGAATATCACTATTAAAGTTGTTACTTAATTTGTTCATCCTCAGACCTTTGAGTAGTAGTAATAGTAGTGTAGTTTTGTTGTAGTTAATAAAGGCACTTTAAACAGTAAAAAAAAAAAAAAACTTAATTTGTTTTTGGTTTAAATGCTTTCATTTAAAATTTAAAAAAAAAACACCAATCTTTCGCACAATCATTTATCGTCATTTGTTTTCAAACACAATTCTGATCTTTGAAACTACTGCATTTTTAGTACATAATTAGATCTCTTACCAAAAATACTCATGATGTGAGTAATAAGTGATTAACGTGATACGAGTATTAAGTATAGGTATAAATGCTGATATGATATTTGTCATGTAAGTATAATAAATTAATTTGACCGCGATTATAATAGGGCTAATTGGTTGCTCTTATTTTAGTTAGGGTAAGCTGCATAACACAACAAAATCTCCTAAAAATCATTAAGTACATTAACTTTGTTTACAGCAAAAGTTCCATCCATTAAACGAAACAGAATTTCGTCCGCGCGAGAATACATAAAATAAATCTAGAACTGTTTTAATATTGTTAAATTGTGAGCCAAAATAATCACCCTAGCGAAATTTATTAGGACATTTGGGTAGTTAATGCGCAAAATTGACGAAAGCAGTCGTTTTGTGCCCAAAAGTGGAGACTTTGGGGTACAAAAGTTTGTTGGAGTTGTCATTATAGTCGAATCAATCAGTTCGGAATGGCTGTTCCAATACGCGAGGGATCGAAATGGGTGTAAGTGTGATACCGCATTTATTTATGGTAATCACTGGGTTTTATGAAATTGTACTTTTTAACATTATGTAATGGAATTCTAAAAAAATTATAACATGAAAAAGACCCGCAGGTTTAAAGGTTCCATACATTTTGTCGCGGGTGAACGATATTTTTCTATGGAACAACCTTTTTTTTTTAGTTTTTACAAAAGTCGCAGAACAAAAGTTGTTAGTTTTGATGTACAGAATATGCCCCTAAAAGGATGCTAATTAATTAGGAATAACCCTGTATACTTGATTCAATTAACTACAGGCTTTTTACATAAACATAATTGGACTTATTAGGCTACCTTCTTGCCTGATGGAAAGCGATTTTGTGGAAGCCGAAGATGGAGTAGTATAACCTAGAAGATATATATTGACTTTTCAGGAAAGAATTACATAAAACTGCGCTACTACGAGTAGCATTATCTACTACTACCCACTAGTTTAAGTAAATATTCCTTTACAGTTTTTACCAAAATTGTAGTGTGAGATAGTAATTCTTTGTTCCTTTTCAACACCTTGACATTTCCCGCATTCCATCTAGCCGCACAGAGCCGAATCTCCAGCGCCAATATTTTATCAAAATTAATAACAATCAAACACACGCTCACGTACACCCGGTTATTTGTCGTCGTGCTTTAATACCCAAATTAATAGTCAAAACTTGGGATCCCGCACGCTCGTCTTACGCGCAGGTTCCAAGCCTTACTTTAACTTAGTCGCCAATTAATTTATTGCTGAAACTTTACTTTCCATTCTTTACTTTACCACTTATACGCTGTTGGTGTTGCCAGGATATACCAATGTTACGTCGAATACGTTAAGGAAAATTAGCGCTTAAATTCCCTTTTAACTTAATACCTACTTAAATCGTGATAGAATTTTGACAAAATTCTACTAAAATTATCTTCCCTACATTTGGTTTTTGTGTGTAAATATTAGCAAAATACCGCTACCTGCGTTTGCCCACTTTCACCGTTTTCACCTATGAAACGAAGGCATTTCGGCACCATTATTATCACTATTAGAGGTTAGTAGTTTTTGTAATAGGTACATATCATAATTTTAATATAAAGATTTGTTGATTTAAAATACAGATGACTTCCTTTATAATGATTAAAAAATAGTACGAAGTGCAAAAGTTTTCTACTGTTTAATTTATTTTCCCTACTAAAATGCAAGCTAGCTAAACTGGCAGCCCCACACACGACGGGCCTACGCTTCGCGATAACCGCGCGAAAGAGATTTATTATTTCGCAAACTTGTTAAAACTTCATCATTTGCCCGTATTATCGGCAATGTATGCCGCTTGCACGCTTCTTTGGCAAACTTTAAATTAATTTAGATCTTTAAGACAAAGTCGCAAGGTTTAATTAAGAACATGTATCTGCTTTTATAGACACTGGCAATGTTTTAAAGACGCTCATATACTCACATCACACCTACTAGTTTTGTTTTACGTATATAGCCGTTTCATATACTCCATGCTTTTTTAGGGTTCCGTAGTAAAAGGAGGAACCCTTATAAAGTCGTTGTGTCCGTCCGTTCGTCCGTCCCATTGATTGATACAAAGCCGTGTTACTTCCACATTTATCAACTAAATTGCATGAAATTTTATAGAATGATAGTTCAAATATAGATCTTAAAAAATCAAAACTACGTATTTAAGGGGTAGCTCCCATACATGTGGGGTATCGTTGAATAGGGTTGTTAAAATAAATGTAAGGTTACCTAAACGATATTTTTGTCATATGTACCATTGGTGAGATATAAACTCGTAATATTCAAACTTTCTGAGTTTATAGACCACATCAAAATCTTTCCCTGAAAATTATTTTGAGCACTGTGAAATCATGACTTATGAAGTCATAAAGGTAAATTGAAATATATTAAAACATGCACATAGCTTAGAGGTCATTGACCTCACAAACATATTTCATACTCAATTACGTTTTTCTAGTAGTCTCCATCCATTCAACCATCTAGTGACATCGTAAAAATTGGTTTTTATCATAATCATCGTTACTATCTACGGAAGCCTATCATACGCGTGTCTCGACACGCACTTGACAAATTATTTTCATTAACTTTATTTTCCATATGTTGCAACTTTTCATGGATTCTAAATTAAATTACAAACTTCTTTATCTTTAGGTACCATTATCAGCCTGTAGTCGCCTCGTGATGAAAATAGACTTCTTCTTGCTCACTTTCTTTCTCACATTTCGGTTCTATAACAAATGTAGCCTAAGTGAGTTGACAAAAAAGATCAAAGAGCTCAATAGGAGTGTTAGTAGGCGTGATCGATACTCCACAATACTTCTAGCTACCCAACGTTGCTGAAATAAATCTTCAAAGATAACGCGTTGCCTTCATTAACTTCCAACGCTGTTAAGAAAACCTAAGCGCCTATTCCGTAGTCGAAAGGCAATTCTAATTAGCCCTCCTTATTTATGATTCATAAGCCAAAGTACAATAAATTCTGGGAGAATCTTTCCGTCCCACATGTGTTAGTAAGCCGAGGTATTAGCGAATGTTGAATGTAGGTTCTCGACTAATAAGAGATGGGATGTAAGGAATCGCACTGATTACTATATTATTTATTACGCTACGTGCCGCCCGTGTAAACGCTTCCTAATACTCGTATATACGCTCGCGTCTTGGAACCTTTTCGCAGTGAAGATCACTTGATTCCTCTCGGATGTTGTTGTAAAAGCTGTAACGCTTGTGCTGTGATAAGGTTCTATCGTCGGTGTGGTGGTAGAGCCATCTATCAAATGGGGTAACGATTAAGTGAGTTGCAGCCGCGCGGCACCTATGAGATTTTTAATTATTGCCAGTATTAAATCGTGATTAATGTGAACCGTGCTTTATGGCTACGGCTTTAAGGCTGTAGAAGTGCGGAAATAGGTTCCTTTATGGGCATCGATTTGTTTGCAAAAAGGTGAAGGTGAGTTTTCTTGCAAGTAAATTTTTGACTGATATAAAAAAAAACTTTTGTTTAGAAGGAATACAAAGTAGGTACGTTTCATTTGCAGTGCTATTGACTTGCTTAAATATTATTTTGGTAGTTTTGAAAATAATAAAATAAAATGAAAAGAAATATTCTCAATTTTCGCGGAGCACTTGCATATTTTATTCTATTATTGTTTTTATGTGATGGAGATATGCTAAAATATGAAACAGAATTTGTCAACATGCTGATGATAGATGTGATTTTTTTTGTGAGCGCATGCCTAATCATTTTGTGCAAAGGATGAGAGTGTGTCGCTTACTATCTAATAATTTACCTAACTATTTTTTCTGATCTTCTGAGTAAATATCAATCTTACTTGGCATTGAATTAAATGATAATGTATTATTTGTTTGACCTTATCATAAATAAACTCGGGCTTTGTATCGATTTGATACTCGTATATAGGTAGATAAATTAGATGTTATTAATGTATTTCAAACTATATTTATTATGTCATTGATAAATCATTAACTATTATATAAACATGAAATCAAATTAATAAATACGTTAATTTAATAGTGTTATAATTTATGTGTGTAGATTATCTATCATTTATTGAGTACGGTCGACTATACCAATGTAGAAGAGTAATAAAAGCACTAGGACAAGGGACACAGTTTTTGTAACCTAACCCATTCTCGACAAATCTCAAGATATCTTTATCAAATTTTCAACCACAGCACTTACCTCTTCATAATAAACTGGCAGAATCCTGAAACTGAAGTCTCTCACAGGTGCGAGGGTAGAAACTCTCCATCATCCTTACGCCGTAATCTTCGTCTCGGAATTATTATTTATATGGTAATTACAATACACGCTATCTCCCGGCTAATGTTATTTATGTGGGGTTACAACAAAGTGCCAGTTTTTGCATAACGCCCCCATAATGTTGGAATTGAATGATAACGGCGCGCGAGATTTTTGGGATATCTTTATTTTGTGAGGGAGATTATACCTACGTGATGTTATTGAGTAGGTAATATTAGATGAAATATGGGTTTGATGACTTTCGTAAATTTGTAGAATATTTTACAATAAGGCTGATTGTCTCGGTCATTGCGCGAAATGTTATTTTTCAGGGTTTTTTGCATTTTACAGATAATTTTCTTAGTTTAAGTTTACGAAAACTCGTTTAGCAGTCATGTATAGGAACCGTTTACGAGTGGCATACACCTAAAAACCAAATTATTGGTCAGGTTATGCAGGAAAGTGCATGAACTGATTTTCGCCTTGGTTTTTAGTTACTGGACTCTTGTGCATCTTGTGCTGGCCGCTATTTTTTTATCGATAATCAGTTGGTTATAACTTTTTTTTAATGAATAATCATTCGGTTCCTAAATGTATATATCGTTAACACTAGATATCTATTCATGGCCGCCAAATGAGGTTTTTTAACTTACAACGAGCAGTTTGTCTGTAAACGCCAAAAAAACAAAAAAATAATAATTGCGCGCTGACCAAGTGACTTTTTACTGCAACAGAATGCGATATCACTCAAAAATCTAAGTTTAGGTTGTCTGGGCCCTGAACTATGCACTACGTAAGAAGCGAATGAGTTATCCACAAACTTAGTTTTGAAAAATAATTTAAAAAGTCATGTTACTATAATTTAATTTGTTTTTCTCTTATAGTATATTGCAGGAAACACATCTAATTTCAAATTTATCATACGATCTTTACTAGTTATAGCAAAAAAACTCGAACCTCACCGTGTTTAAAAATAATTCCCGTTTAGTATATTACTCGTAATTGAATGACAACAACTTTGAGGCAATCTAAAATAACACCAACAAAGATAATACACGTACGATTGATAATACATTCATAAGTACGTAATAATACATTATTATTGATGTAGAGTCATAAGATACTTAGATTCATGGCCAAGTAGTGTGATGGCTGAAAGAAGGTCACGTGGGCTCAGTTCTATTGAAAATCGATAAGAGGAAAGGCCGATGTGCAGCAGTTGACATGCTAAAGCTGAAATAATGGTGATAAGTAGTATATTGATAACACAAAAAAGAGTTATACTAAGCTAGTAATACCTCTACCTACATCTCATATAAAATACCACAGAAGAGAGAAGGAAAGAACTTGATAAAATACCTACCCTTTCGAATAAGGAACCTGTGCCAATATTCGACACCGGGCGCTCCAAACTTTATTATCGGTTTCCGCTTACCAATATACTTGGTGCCAACCTATCCCATATACCTACCGAGATACTGCCACGACGTATCCCGAACTTATTTTGCATGTTAGCCGCGATATGGCGCGAGTGTTGCACTTTCGAAAGAAAGTTATGAGTTATGGGACACATTGGAGGTTTGGAGGCGTTTACCTATATATCTACTCCTTCGTTACAAAGATTAAGTGGAACGCTTACTTGACTATCCGGGTGTTTTATTTTGGTCCGGCTTTTTAAAATGATCAAGTGACAGCAAGTAAAGCGAGCTGTGCAAATTTTAGTCTATTACTTGCTGTTACTCTGTTATTATATTACTTGCTGTTATCTTTATAGGGATGTTTACAACTACCTAACGTATTTTTATGATATTCAAATCATGTATTATTAGTTACCAATACATACAAGACTTACATAATCAAAAACAACATAAACTACTACTACATAACAAGCAATTGGATCATCCACAGATCATGTTATTAATTGACCCAGAAAACGTTGTTTTGCCTTATAAATCTGGATTAGGTCACTCATATCACCTAGAGGTGTAAAGATAGCCTACTACTTATTATTATATAGACTCAGACCCATGAAAATTTACACGACAAAAAAACATTAAAATTTGCTTAGCCACTTTGCAGGAGTTCGATAACAAACACTGTGACACGAGATTTTTATCACCTGTTTGTCGTTGTATTTATTTCATTATGTGCAGCTCATTTAGCCCATTGTATAAAATTATATGTATTCTTTTTTGGTCAAGCCACTACGAATGAAGTCATCTTCATGATCAATATCAAAGCTTAAAATTATGTGATAAAATGTCAATTGGATAAGATTATAGAATATTACATAACTACAATCTAAACATTGAAATATTTAGGTAGAGACAGTAAAAACTCTTAAGGGAGCTATATCCACTACTTAAAGAAAATCATATTCATAGAGGCGATAAATTCTCCAACTCGCACACCTCTTTAACTGTATTATTTTAACGTAAACCTTCTATTTGCCTCTTCGTCTTTCCTGTAAATTTTAAGATAGGTCTGTCCTCTTCGGTTTTCGGAGGATATCTTAATAAGATTCATGAAAGGACGCCATATTTTATATCCGACTCTGTCCTCTATCTCCTTATATTATCCGAGCAAGAAGAGGTTTTGAAATATGTGCTTGGTTGGGAATTTCCGATCTTTCAATTACAGCGATGTTAGGAAGTTTTCCTTGGAAAACTTGGGAAATTTGGAACGGTTCATTTTCGGAAATGTTTTTCATAACTTACTGTTCATGAAGTTCTTATCACATTTTTCGTTGGCCCCAAATTACTAAGATTAATAATCCAAAATATAAATCACTACCGAGTAACGATAAAAAAAAAAATTAAAGAAATTTAAAACAATTTGCAACGAAACAAAAACGCGTTGGATACAGGCCGCTTCCAACCGGCCTTATTGAAAATCCATGGGGAAGGCCTATGTCCAGCAGTGGACGTCCTACGGCTGATGGATGGATGGATGGAAAACAATGTGGTGACATTCTCAAGTGATTTTTTTTTGTTGCGTGTTGTCTTATTCTACACGATTATAATGGTTTGTCTAAATTAAATGAGAATAGGGATTAATCTACATTTATTTGGTTGTAGTTGTATGTACATTTCTTAGAACCAGACCAACCAAAATGCGATGGATAAGTAATAAGTACGTATGTAAGCACAGTTAGTACGTAAACATTTAGTTGAACTTTCATTCAACGTTGTCGTACATTCATTATAAGAAAACCTATACATATACTTAATATAGGTATTTATTCTAGAATTTAGTCATAGACAGCAGACACTTGAACATTACGTACTGTTTAGTAAGGTAAGACTTAACCCATATTATAAGTCAGATTTTTTCAAATAAAATATTTGAAGAAATTATCTGGAAAATAATTTCTTCTAGATATAACTAATATAAAATTTGACGTGGCAGCTTAAAAGTTTACCAAGGGGGTGTGGATGAGACCCGATATTAAATAAAGTTGGAGCTATAAATATTCCTTCGCTAACTCCGAGACAGGTAAAAAGGCTCTAGATCTTCATTCGGCTTACGAGGTAAATAGATTTATGGTAAAACGTAAGATATGAAAAAGGTATTTAATTAAGTAAAATTTAACGTCAGATGTCCGGTCTATGAAAGAAGGAAAACTTCTTTTTAGGATCATTTTCACAGGAAATTTTTTATATACACTGCACAGTGAGTGATCTAATGGATGCCTTTACTGGGGTAGCGGTCGCTAACCACTGGATAGTAAATATGTGTTGATAGTATTCGCCTACATTAGAACAATAGAGACGAAGAAAAAAATATTTCCGAGTTTTGATCATGGCATCATGCCAAATGCCCATATGCAAAACGAACAATCAACAAACTACTACTTTTAATTTACCCACCTGGCGAAGGTTTATAAAAGTACTCGTTTCAACCAATTTCTTTAAAGAGTCATCAGTTCTTTTGTTAGGCATTAAATTTACATTGTAGATAGTTTAGAGATTACTCAACGATATAGAGTTAAATTTAATTTGGTTAATTTATTCTCTTTATAAGGTTATTTATACTCGTATTTCGTAAATGTCTCGTGATGAGATGAATACGAGGATTTCAAGTGAAATATTTTTTCTTTCTAAAAGCTCTACCATGCAGTGCCGCGTTTTTCCATAGACTCATGTCGCAGCTTATTTTGCGGGACGTTATAATAATTCTGGTCGTAAATCTTAACTTTAAGCGAAGCCAGGAGGGGGGATTAAAGATCAGTAATCTTAGGCGCGGATGAGTTATGGCCCTCGCTGCGATCCTCTTTATTGTGACTTTAAGAAACTAAGAGAAGATTTTCTCAAAGGTTCGAAATTAATTTAGATAATGATTAATGGTATCTACGGTAAGCAGGAAGCTGGGAGAGGGTATTTGCATAATTGGAGATTCTGCGGTGAATATTTGCGGTTGTATTGTTTTATTGGATTTAGTTTGGGAACGGGTAATTTGATAGTTTGAGATTGGAGACCGTGTGGGCTTAGCAAAACGTGCGTAGTTATTCTTAATTACCAAATAATTTTAAACAATGCCTGTTTTTTCAAACTATAGCAATCATATATATGAGAATGATTGTTATGAACAAAAACTCAACTAGCGATAACTGAGGATAATACGAGTATAATTCCAAGCTATAGCAGTTTATCATTGATTAGGAAATTTAATTATTATTATTGTAAATTATATTTATTTGTAAATTTCTTTAGTAACAGCAAAAAAAAAAATACCATGTGCATTTAAGAGGCTACAGTGTAAAACAAAAAAGTAATGTTAAAGGCTTCTAACCCCTTCATATTTAGACACGGTTCAAGTTCAAATTTTGTTTTAATGCTCAATGCCCTCATTATCTTATATTAAAATCAACGAAACCAATAATTGAGCCACATGTATCAGAGACAAAAACTAAAAGCAACCATAACAAAATAACGTGTTGACAGAATCTAGTAAGAAAACAACATAATTTCAGCCATCCACACAAAACTGGGGCACAAAAGCATGAAAATGAAGGAGCACTGAAATTAGTCAAACCTCTTTATCGGCGATCGCCCCACCGCGAGCTTATTCATAAATCTGCGGCGGCATTATTCGCGGAAGGTGAAACAACAAACATTATACACATAAATCTGCAACCTATCTCGAAGAGAGTTATTTGGGTGACACACGGGGGATGAGAACAGAGAGCTTATTTTACGAGAATACTTTGCACACCTATCAAAGACCGATGACAATGCATTTATATAGGCAGAAAATAATAATTAACGAAAAATATGAATACCTACTTACTATTGTAAAAAAAAACCCACGCTTTTTTCACAATGGTATTATTTTTTTAAATTTTGAGTTCTCCACAATACCAGTTAGTACCGCCAAATTTTAGCGCTGGTAAATTGCACAACAATTACAGTGGTTACGTTAGTCAAATGTAGCTTTAGAGACAGTCATTGAAAGCCAACTTTATGCTGATAAATAGAATACAATATGCTTGAGCTTTTAGTTTTCCAAACTCTTATTCAATGTGTCCCATTCGCTATCTGGCAGAGTCGCACCGTAAGACAATAGTAAGGCAATAATAAAAATGTTGAATAGCCCTCGTAATGATACTGAGGTAACGCATTGTACCGCGATAACGGATAAACTGTACCCAGAAGAATAGCGGTTTGACTTACGATGTCTTATCTAGGGCGTTTAGATTTAATGTCTGGATTATTTGCGGTTACCCTAGTGGCGACAAAAATTTGCCCGTTTTGATGTCACTTTATTGCAAAAAAAAGCATCAAAGCCAAACTAGCGGAATCATTGATTCTCTTACGACTATGAGTAAACATTGATGACTATGTCATTCGTGATATCACTTATTATTGTTAAGTTTCAGTAAAGAATCACTTATTAAATTATGTAATGCTGTTAAACTTTTAAATATCTGAAAAACAACTGATATTACCTGTAAATAGAGATGCACTTTAATATCGATAACAAAGTAGCATTACCAACTTTATCTTGCTAAAAATCATACCCATTCCCGATATTAGCTCCATAATTTACTAAACATCCTCCCAAACATTTACTCACGTTATTTACTTTTCAATTTATATAATATCCAAAGAAAGCGCACGAAAAAAACAATATAACAACAACCAAACTTTGCGAGCTTATTTACGGCAACCATCAAGATTTTCTTTCAAATTTCCCGAAGCGAGCGCGCATATTTCTACCGTTTATTATCCGCGCGTCGACCTCCTTACTTATCTTCATATTGTTAAAAACATGATGACTTAGGAACTGAAAGTCCCATTAAGTCGACGGTTCTATTCATGTGGTAACACGGGCGCGGAAGGGGGTCGCGGGTGAGGCGGGGGACGGAATAAATACAAATAAAGAAGTGAGTTGTTTAAAAATGGAACAAGCGCGGGTATGGTGAGATAAGGCTGCGTTTCCGGCGGCCCCTCGTCGGTGTGACACTGGAATTATTTCAGCGGTTCGACGAGAACACCCGATGTCGAGCGCTGTCGCATTCAACACTCTATCTTTAAAAATGTTAGGGCTGGGATAGGTCAGGAAAATGTATCGAAACATTTCTGTTTTTACCGACTTCCAAAAAGGAGGAGGTACTATGTTGGCCTGTATGTATTTTTATGTGGATGTTTATTGAAAAAAAAATGTACTTAGTTCAAAAGAGTATACTTCCGAAATGGTTCTATTGAAATTTTATCGATATCAGCTGAGCGGTTTTTAATAAATTAACAAAAATTTACATGGATGTCACATCGATTCGTGCAAATTATTCGAATTCGGTCCACGATGGAAGTAGGTTTTACGATTTTTTGCGAAAAATATTTTTTAGGTAAAGCTGTTATTGGTGTGAAGACTTTTATAGTCAATTAATTAGGTTGATTATATATTTTCTCAAGAGTGTCTATTTAGATCTTGAATTAAAACAGGTACATTTTGTTGTTAGAAGTATAATTTACTGCTGCAAAATAAATTCCAGAAGTTACTATCATCATTATTGTCGTTATAAATTATCTATTTGTAACACATCTACATTGCTAAATAAATATAGCCTTTTATATAGAATTTATTTAAACTAGTTTAGAAATAGTAATAGCATTCAGAATATTTCTGTAGCTTTAGTGAAATAGTTTTTCTACCTTATCTGTGAAAGTTTATGAGTAGAATAATTTAAACAAATAAATGATAAGGTATCTTAAAGGTAACTTTTTAATTGGTTCTCCATTAGAAATGAGGTCAGTCATGCTCAAGTCCCCCGGTCTCGTCAAAGAAAAAAAAACCCGCAAATTATAGTTACTAATTGAAAATTAAATTTTGTGCAATAGAAAACAAAATCAAAACTTACGAGAAGAATAAAATGAATGCTCATAGTAACTTATAGATGTTTCATTCCGTGTACAAATAAATCTGTAGGGCTTTCACTACAGATTTAAATCGAACAAAAGTCGTTCAAAGGAACGACATGAAATATCGATAAAATTGTTACTATAAATGTTATCGATATTTCATGTTGTTCCCCTCACTACAGACAGATCTGTAAAGAGCTACCGTGTCAGATGCCCGCCGCTGTTTCTTAATTTCCTCTTGCCGAGATAAGATTGGCTTTTAGCTTTTTATTGAATTTTCTCTGTTAGACGTCGCATTTTATAAGTTACGCCTTGAAAGCTTCGTAAAGATATATTGTTAATTCAGTTTGTATTAGATTGTGTCTTCATCAAAAATTAAGATATTAGAACTGGTAGAAGTTCTATATTGATAATAATAAATACACTACTCTACCTTCAATAATTTGGAATAGTTTATTAATTTCAATTTTTTTTCCATAACAAATCAACGTTTGCCGAGTCAGCTAGTATCATAAAACAATCCAACGTCAATTAACTAAATACATAATATTTATATTTTTCACATTGTCAGGAACGTAAATAGCTTATTATACATTACAAATTAAACGAATCAATTATTAAAATTGTTATGGTACAAAACTGAAACATTACCTATTAACATAAATTACTAACATAAATTTTACTAACCTGCACTCCAGTTTTGCACAATCAAAACATAAACTAAACAAACAGATAATTAATAAACCACTGTTTACAGTCAATGCTACAGACCAAAGGGGCCTTTTAAACAAAACAAGTTAATTTTTAACGAGCGCTCGTCAAATCGTTTAATTACGTCCTCGGGGATAGGACTAATCAACCGTTTAAAGAAAACCGTAACTCGGGCGATAAAGCGGCCCTTAGGTGGAGATGATTCAGGAAATTAGCTGCGTAAAAGTTGCGAGGTTACCATAAAAAGTAGAAAAGTTTAGTGTTCCGTAGGAAATTTAAGATTCCGCTTATAAATATTGGCTATTTATAATCGTAGCTCTGAAAGTGTATTACATTGGTTGCACTCTTGAATTTGCATTTTTAATAGAGAGTTTGAAAAAAAGATTTTTGACAAAATATTGTGTTGCGTATTTGTTGTAACTCTTTACTCAGTGTCCATCTTTAAATGGTATTGGTAATTTAACTGAACAGAATTTATAGATTCGCAGTTGTTTCTATATAGTATTTTGAAACTTTTTGATTTACCTCTGAAACATATTTTTTTGATAATTTTAGGCCATGATATAATATCTTAATAATATTGTCTGTGACGTTAGTAGCTCATTCGGTCTCATTGTAGTGCACATAAAATAAATAAACAAAAATAAATTATAAAAATACTTACGTTTAGTATTTTTCGACCGTAGGGATCTCCAAAAACCACCCTATTTTTGACAGCTCGCTTTCCCATTGGCACTGCAGCTTATTCAAGAATCTGTTATTCCGCCAACTCCTAAAACAATTGCACAGATAATTTCAACGTATTTTTAACTTCACAGATAATATTGAAATAAAAATACAAACCGCTTTAATTTTGGAGATATTTTTCTTCGATAACATGTTTTTGTTTACATTTTCGTCGGCAATTTTATAATTTTGCCGATGAAAACAAAAAGGGAGGGAAAGCTCTTAGAACTCTTAGAAAGAGTTGCCATTTTGTATATTTTTTTTTATGGGTAGACTTTTCAATAGGTTTTTCAGGAAGCCCATTGTTAGTTACGGACTAATCAGCATATTGTAATTTAAATATAATTATTTTTATAAAGCTTAATTTAAATTCGATGTAGTGGCTACCTAATCAGTTCCAGTGTCTTCTATAGCTTTTAATTGTCTGTTAAATCCTAGTGAAATACGTAGCTACAATTAGACAAATCAAACACTATTTTACTATGGAAACTACCATGGTTTTTACACATTTTAATACTTTTTATAACGGGTATGCACAGGTATTTAGTAGTCATTAGACACGACCTTAGTTTTGGCCGCATTCGGCGATCTTTCTAACGTTGAAGCGCGGAGTCGCTTGCAATTAAAATCACACATGATTTGTACTGCGGCAATCCAAGAAAAAAAAATTAAGTTACAATATATTGAATTCAGCAAACCTTTGTGCTTAGATATAACGGTGCTTAGATATAAAGATCGTGCATCGGAATACATTTGCGTTCGCGTTATCTAGCGCATAAACCGCGCGTTAGCGAACGCTGCACATTTCCTCTCCGGCGTATATTTTATTCATTCTGTTTCCGCTTAAATGCGCTATTAGACGGTTGATGGTGATGGTGTGTCATTCGCCTTATACCAGATATGAATCTTGCGTTAAGCTCGCGTTTCAATGAAGAATGTTAACATAATGATCAACGTCTGAATAAAAATGTATATGGTAAGTCCTTGATGTCTTTCACGATGTGCCAAATTTTTAGCAACAAAAATTACAAAATTTATTACAATACCAGTATAAATAGATAAAGCTGTTAAAAGTACACTTATTTGGTAAAATGTCTGTTAGAGTTAATTTGAAATTATTTTTGAATGCTGAAGAGGTCTGGAAGTTCCACCATCTTTTAATTTTTTATCTAAGTTGAAATCGTATTTTTAGAATGATTTCAATAGATGAATGGTTCTATCTAAATAGACGAAAAGGTTTAACTCATTTAAAATTTAAATTACGTCCTACGTTTTGGCGAATACCGCTTGTCTAATAAAATGTAGGCATCTTTCATTTTGCTGCATCAGACATGTTATTTGAAAATCCTTGCAGCCAAGTCTAATAAACAACCACCATGAGCCTGCACCAATCCCCTGCAGGGTACCAACCTCATCTTTTTTGTGCCATTGGGATGAAACAAGCACTTTTTTGAACATAGTTATCATTTTATCAAGGAAATACCGTTCCGGCGCCGGACCGGGTGCCGGCAAAGCTTGTTCACGAGCACGATCTTTACCCGGCTTGCTTCGCACAACGTGTTGCGAGTTGCAAGCGCCGGCATCGTTAACAGACATTCATATAAGTGTTCCATACATAACTGACGGCTGGACGTTAGCACAGCTGAAAACCGTGCGTAGCCACGACAAAAATCCGTCTCGATAACAAAGGTCATTAAATTTGGATGAAATGAAACCTTCCAAAATTAAAACGCAAACATATTTCCATCAACAGTAATTTAATTCTTAAAATAACATAATTGTAGGAGTATCTGTTGTCGCGAGGACAGACAGTTAAGCTACGACAGACGATGGGTGAGCGTGGGATCTTTTCACCTGAGGCCGCGGTAAACAGCGCGGTGGGGACGTGCCAGCTATTTCTATAGAGCAGATAAAACTGGTTTTCTTCAGAGATGTGTATACACCACTACTTTTTATGAACATCTAAAAAAAATTTGGGGGTATCAGTGCACGATACTAAACATATATATGCAATAAAAGTTAATAAATCAATATCCTAAAATTATCCCTTAAAAATTGAAATAATTGGTTATTCTAATCCATTAGACTCCAACTACAGCTGTTTTGCATAAACAAGACCGTAGGTACTTATCACCATTGATAATTGATACATGAATGAAATTGACATTATGTGCATAATTTTAGTCTAATTTTCGGATAAAATAAAACCTAAATAAATAGGCTACCTAAGATCTTTTTTAAATTTTAACTGTACACATATGTTTTACATCGTGTACTGATACCTACATTTTTTTTTTAGATGTTCATAAAAAGTAGTGGTGTATAGTTGAGTAGTTTAATAAATAAAAATAAAAAATAAAATATTAGGGGACATCTTACACACGGTCTCTGACCCCAAACTAAGCAAAGCTTGTGATATGTCTGCCAGAGACTGATATACTACATATACATATTTTAAATACTCGTACATACTTTTATAAATAGTACCTAAATAACACCCAGACACAAAGCAAACACTTATGTTCATCACATAAATGCTTGCTTTGGGTGGGGATCGAACCCACGCCTCTTTGATCCAGAAGTCAGAACCACTGAGCCACCGAGGCAGTCAAAATGAACTGTAGTAAAGTCAATGAATTTGAGCAAATCTATGAAAAGAGTGTCGTAAAGTGAATCTATTTCGTGAATTTACTGTAAAAATGAAAACTGCTCACAAAGAGGTCATCTCTGAGGTATCTGAGAAACTAGGAACCAGTGTCAATATGCTACCTTTTTTGTAGGTTAAAGTTTAAAAACAACAAAAAATACTTTTGATATGACAATTGGTAATGATTTTTTCTATTATACATTACATGCACAAGGTAAATACAGTGGCCGTCAAACTATCTTGATATTAAAGCTCCCTTTAATTATATGAAAATAAGTAATTTGGCCACCAACTGGCCTGATGAAAAAAGCCGAGGATGGAGTTTGTAGATCTAGGTACTAGAAGAAACCTATTCACTCTTGCCCCAGGAAACAAAAAAGCAAGTCCAGTTCCTGGTGGTCCAAACTATTAACTATAGGTATGCGCGGGCCAGAGCCTACGCAATGTGCACACATGCGCAATAATTAGCGAATCACGGCGAAGTGTCATCTGCGGCTAACTTCTCATGCGCCGATTTATGTGGCGCTTAGTATACGTGCAGTTGGTTATAAATAAGCTTTCGCAAAGCCTAAAAAACTAATTTTATTGAAATGCATAGGTATAAACAGCTCTACAATATTACAGCGAGTGAGTTGCATGCAAGTGCGATTTAGCGAGATGTCAGAGTGTGCGACGTAACTCATGCGTTAATTTTGTTGAGACGCGACAAATTAATTCGAGCACAGATTTCGATACGACTCAAAATTACTGCTGTTTCTATTATTTTATATGCAAGAGAAACTACTAATGAAAAGTAATGTAAAATAAAATTATCCCATGTGTAATAATTTGATGAGTGCCAAAATTGGCTACAGTTTACACAGTTTACAGCATTACCATTCACGTTAAGCAACAATTTTACGGCTTTCAGTTTATCTGGCTTCCGGCCTCCGCCCGCCTAAACATCATAGCGCGTAGACCTTCGTAGCTGATCGTAACTCCGTAGCGCGTAGCACGATTTTGTGTGTATTCTCTTTTACCATATGACTGAATCGTGGATGCACAGACCGAACAAAATTTAATAATTGGTTTTTTTGCAACAATGGATTTCAATCCGAAAAATCATCTTAACTATAAATAATATAATAATGAAGTAGAGTTTATGATTTCTGAGGTTGTAGGGGTAATCTCTGGATCTACAAAACCGCTATGGATTTTTTTTACCAATAGAAAGCTACATTGTTTGTGAGTGTCAAAGGCTGCAATGTAAGCGCAAGCAAAGCCGCGAACAAAACCTACTTTCTTATATGTAACGCGATTTGCAATATTTGACGGTACCATTTCAAGTATTTGAGAAATAGCTAAAGTTTTAAAACAACGTTTTATTGTTTTAAAATCTTTTTTTGAACTCAGATTTTTTTAATAGAAAATTCGAGTCATTATTGGTCATGTACTTATGGATGTTACACTAATGACTGTAGTTTTTCATGTGTACTCCACCATCTTACATGTTCTAGCTAAAAGCGGGTTGGTTTGGGAACATGAACATAATCTGTAATAAAGTATTTAGTAAAAATCAAATAAGAGCTTTGTTTGTGTTTGTTTGTTTTGCACACCACTGGCTTTTCGGTAAAGGAAAACATCGTGAGGCAACTTGCATACGTCCGTAGAATAAATTCGATGGCGTATGTGAATCCACCAACCCGCACTGGGCCAACGCGGTGGATATGACCCAATCACCCTTCGTGGGGAGGCCTACGTCCTGCAGTGAACTATAAAAAAGGCTGGTACAGTAAGCGCTTTGTCACATTAATTTCTTAATTTGTTTGTTATTTTTATTGAATTAAACAAAAACTCGTAGAGTTATTAAATAATGTTTTATAACTCTCATATTAAAAATAAATCAACAAAATTATATTTCAAAAAATTAAAGAAACAAAACTCAATTGTAAAAATTAATCTAATCATGAACTGAACTGAATGAATTTAAAAAGCGACTGTCAACTCGATTACACCTCAATCTGACTCAACAACGGACGAATTGAGATGAATATCCGTCGCAATGAATAAAAAATAAGCCGCGGCTCAAACGGGAGGGAGTAAAAAAATAATATTATCCCGTGGAAATGAATTAAGCAACTCGCAGATACTGTGGCTTGGGATACGAGGTGGATAGGGGTAGAAAGTATGGAGATAGCATTACAAAAAAGTTCAAAAATACACGTTGTAACAGCAGTGTTACAAAAACCGTTCGGTTAGTTCAATAAATGGCTCTTCATCATCATTATCAGCCGCAGAACTTCCGCTGCTGGATGTATTGCATGGATTCTCCTCATTTATATTTGTCACGTATGGATTCTCCATAAGCCCGGTTGGAAGCGACTTGCATCCAGCGCGTAATGCCTAATATTACCAAATTACAATATAACAAGTCGTATTCATTAGTCAGTCACTCAAAAGTGACTCGAGCCTGTAAGGGATATGAAATATTTTTTTTTCTTTGTAAGAGCACGAATATACAGGGTTATTTCTAATCAATTAGCATCCTTTTAGGGGCTTATTCTGTACATCAAAACTAACAACTTTTGTTCTACAACTTTTCTTAATTCTCAAAAAAAAAGTTGTTGTGCCATAGACAAATAACGTTCACCCTCGACAAAATGTATGGAACAGCTGATTTCTTTTTGAGTTTTGACAAAAGTCGCAGAACAAAAGTTTTTAGTTTTGATATACAGAATAAGCCCCTAAAAGGATGCTAATTGATTAGAAATAACCCTGTATAATACGAGTATACCAATATTATAAGGAGGAAAGATTTAATTTTTAGGGTTCCGTACCCAAAGGGAAAAACGGGACCCTATTACTAAGACTTCGATGTCCGTCTGTCCGTCTGTCCGCCTGTCCGTCTGTCCGTCTGTCCGTCTGTCCGTCTGTCCGTCTGTCCGTCTGTCTGTCACCGGGCTGTATCTCATGAACCATAATAGCTAGGCAGTTGAAATTTTCACAGATGATGTATTTCTGTTGCCGCTATAACAACAAATACTAAAAACAAAATAAAATAAGTATTTAAGGGTGGCTCCCATACAACAAACCTGAATTTTTAGACGATTTTCGATCTATATTAATAATGGTAATAGGTAGATGCTTGAAATTTTCACAGAATACTTAGTTTTATTTTCACTTCAATAATAAATAATAAAATTAAAATAAAATAAATATTTAAGGGGGGCTCCCATACAGTACGGAACCCTTCGTGCGCGAGTCGTACTCGTACTTGGCTGATTATTTGTTTGTTTGCATTGAATAGGCTCCGAAACTACAGCACCAATTTGAAAAAGTATTTTGCTGTTGGAAATCTATACTATCTCCGGATGACATAGCCTATATTACATTTTAACCGATTTCCAAAAAGGAAGAGGTTCTATGTTCGTGTGTATGTATTTTTTTTTTTGTATGTTCATCGATAATTTCGCCAATTGAGAACCGAATCGAAAAATTATTTTTTAGTTCGAAAGGGTATAGTCATAGTCATAGTCATAGTCATTTATTCGTAATAATAATATTACATGTCACAAAATAATTGAATAATTGTAAAATGAAATTAAATAATTAAACAAAAATAATAATAAATATGTACCTACTTACAAAACATGTAAGAGAACCACAATTATACAATTTTAATTTTAATAAATTGATCGAAACTGTAGAATGCCTCTTCCACAAGCCATTTCTTTAATTTATGTTTAAATGATTCCCTAGAAGGAGCGTCCCTGATGTCTAGTGGCAGCCGGTTGTAAACTTCGGGAGCGGTGACATGCACCAGTTTAGCCGTCCCAGTGAGCCGGTGAGGCACGGCGCACAGGCGGTGCGCGTGTCGCGGCGGAAGCGCGCCGCGTGGACGCGAGTCATATACTCCTGAAGTGGTCCCATTTAAATTTTACAGAAATCGGCTGAGCCGTTTTTGAAAAAATCAACAATAATGTAAGCAATTCGAGCGAAATATCCGAATTTCGTACAAGATGAACATCGATAATTTCGCCAATTGTGAACCGAATCGAAAAATTCTTATTTAGTTCAAAAGGGTAAACTCCCAAGATGTTCCCATTTAAATTTTACCGAAATCGGCTGAGCCGTTTTTGATAAATCAATAATGTAAACAATTCGAGCGAAATAGTCGAATTTTGTACTCGATGGAAGGCGGTTTTGCCATTTTTGTAAAAAATAAATATCAACAAAATAGGCGTCATAACTAAAACTCTCATATCTACATCACGTGGAAGGCACGATATTTATAAAATTTGTCTTCTTTAGCAAATCATACCCGGGCAGAGCCGGGTGGGCAGCCAGTCAATGAGACTGAAAATTACGATCTATGTAATTAGGGGGTAATTTGTTTATTTAAAAAAATTAGTCTCTATCCAAATATAAATAGGATACGGCAGATACTTTTTCAATGTTTTATCTCATCCGAATGTTATAAGCCGTCTCCACATTATCCAGGCTATGTCTCCGATTCGGGGGTAAGTAGGGAATAAAATTAACCGCGGATGATCGCTAATGAAAATAAATTGGCGGCGGGAGATTTGAGATTACGCCGACCGCGACGAGAGAGAAATACTTTCTGAGTAGGACACCTTGTTAGCGGGATTGAGGAAAACTGGCTCTGGCTGGCTCATGTCGTGACATTGTATTACATTACATTATGCTAGAGTGGGACCGTGAACTACTCTAAAATTGTATGAAAAACTATTAAAATTTCTGATTGTGAAGGAAAATTTTAATTACTTTATTATTTACCATTTTTCAATCACTTTTCTATGTTTATAGTTTTAGATTACGCCGACCACGATGAGAGAGAATGTGCTCTCTGAGTAGGACACCTTGTTAGCGGGATTGAGGAAAACTGGCTCTAGCTCATGTCTTGACTTTGTGTTACATTACGATGGAGCTGAACTAGGTACTCTAAGGTTAAAATTATCCTCGACACAATTTTCATCGCCACTTTTGTCGTAAATGAAATAGTATTGTTCCAAACTAGTCTCACGATATTTTTAAATTTATTTAGGTACCTACCATTTTACTCGTGTTAGGTATTTAAAGCGCCTAAGCGTTTCTTTTTACAAAAATACGTCGAATGTACATAAAAAATGCAATAATAAGATAAGAATTGTGTTAAGGAGAACTAGCTCTAAGACTATGCCAGAAACAATTTCTGATTGTAAAGGTATTTAATATCCTTGTTAATTAAAATTTCCCAATAATTTCCAATGCTAATGTTGTACATAACTTATTTAAGCGGTACTTATTGTGCCGTTTAGTTATTAATGAAAAATACTTGCATTAAATATTTGTAACATCAAAGGAATGGATGTTTAGTTGTAAAGTAATTAACTAATTATTTATCTAAGACCTTAAATTGTTTAAAAAAATATGACGACTACGAGTATACTTTTCTGTGTAAGAAATTCTTATTCTAATAATACATTTTTGTATTAATATTCGAAACAGAAAACGTTATGACAGCTGATTTTTCAGACAAAATCGTTTTAAGAATTAAAAAGTATTTCAGTATTTAAAGATACAAAAAGACAGTAATGCATCAGCAGACATTATGACCGTCGTAAAATATTAACACTGAGAAAAAATGTGCATACCTACATATCTAAGAAACAACTCGTGAAATGAAAGCCTACGGCTGAGGGTGGTTCATCTTCTTAAGTCAACGTGAGGATCAACCCTGAGTTATGGGCCCCGAAGACGAGGGTAGTTATTAAAGAAGATTTACGTTTTTCGAGGAATTAAATAAGATGTTTTTGTTTTGCTCAGGATAGAGCAAGCCTATATCTGTAATAGAATACGGAACCCTAAAAATGGAATTTGTTCGTATTTAAAAAAAACGTATCTTTGTGTCCTTGAAAATAAATATACAGGGTTATTGGCAATCAATTAGCATCCTTTTAAGGGCATATTCTGTACATCAAAACAAACAACTTTTGTTCCACAACTTTTCCCAAATCTCAACAAATTTAATTTTTTTTTAAAGTGGAATCAGCACATGCACAAATAATTGTTTTTTACGTACCTAACTAATATTTACACTTGTTTGCATATTACACAGTATCTCCTCTGGGGTCTGAGTTTCGCTGGTGGTGGCGCGAGTGCTTTTTACATAGAATTAATTATGTTTAGACCGGTCAAATTATTTTTTTAAATTTTATTACGGAAGAAAATAAACACAAATTCTTAGAAGTCGTATAACAAAAGATGTGTGTTTTGATGTACAGAATATGCCCTTAAAGGGATGGTAATTGATTACCAGTAACCTTGTATAACTTGAGACTGCACTAACATATATAAACAAAGAAATAAAAAAAACTGCACTCCACACACGCACCATACACATTACAGATTTATATGGTGTACATTTTCACACCAGAAAATGCACGAGTAAAATCTTTTGTAATTTTCTTTCCAATAAAATTGACCAGTTTTTATCAGCAGCCATTATAAATAGGGAAGTTAATGCTCTTACGAGTATAATCCAGGTAAGCTATGAAATGATAATCAATGAAACCTAGAATAAGAACCAGAGGACGCAGTAATTGACTTAGTGTCACTATTGCTAAACACAAATTAAGATATTTGTGTTCTTATTGTCAGGTACAAACTTCAGCAGCCGACTACGTAGAGCAGTTTAAAATAAAACCGTCCAGTGGCTAAGTAAGCCACGGAGCAGGCGACATCTCCGCAATCTCTGTACGACAATAAAAGTCCTAAGCCCCATCGCCGTCGCAAGATTTACTCCACAACTTAATACAGCAATATTATCGTTGTCTGTACACCGCCTTAGCGGTCGGCAAATAAGCGAAATGGGCGAGAAAATAGACGGAAAAATTAGAGAACGCTGAGCGAAAGTTAGCTTTGTACGACTTAAGTTGGCAACTCTATGGTTAACTTTTGAAGAAGTAGTGCTTGCTGATTTTAGGCGAAAAGTTTTTTTTTTATTTCTTTGCATCTTGACATCATTTATTCAGTTTAATTCTAACCCAGTAGCTACACTTAATTCTCCGAACTATAGACCGCTGAGATAAGCTATATGAGTATATCTCGACCCGCCCTTGTTCTTGAGCGCTACAGCAATCGAAAAATATAGAGAATTAGTGTACCAAGTTTCGCCAAAATTCGATGAAAAATGTGACCTGCAGAGGAAAAAAATTCGTCGAATTCTGGAATTATTTCTAAGGACAAAAATAATAATAGGTATAATACAGGCTCGTCAATAGATACTGATATGCTTAATTAACTTGTTTTTCTTCCAATGTATGATTCCTAACAGTAGTTAATGTTTTTAGTACCACTGAGTTTATGTACTGAACGAATGAAGTGTACCCACCGCTCTACCAAGCTTTAGTTATGATATAACAAGGAGGAGAGCTAAGCCAAGCTTACGGTAGATTTAATTAATTGACATGACGTTTTTTGCCCTCGATGTTGTTGGGACATGAAAGATTGGGGTTTACTCAGATACGGATGGATAGGTTCTTATGATTAGGTATGTTTTTCGGTTGAAAAGTTCAGTGGAAAATGTTTTGAAAGTTAAGTAAAGAAATTGCTTATCTAGTTTGCAGTGTACATACACATTGGTATAATATTGTAATATAATGCTATTTTCCAAAATTGAGGACTATGTTTAGGTAAGGACTTACGCTTTTTTTAATTCTTTACATTATTGTAGCTCAATGAGCTTTAAAAGGTCATATTATGATTTAGCAGAATGAAATGAGAGCAGAAAAGCATTTAAAGTCGCGTGAAAAAAAAGTCTGCTCATATTTACATTTACGTACTTATCACCAATATATATATATTACGATGTTTTGTGATAATTTTCCACTAAACATTTCCCACTTCAGATATAGCGAAAAGTGATTCACCTTTGACAAAATGTACGGAACAGCTGAATTATATCACAATCATCGAGATGCTCCCCTAGTAATAGTGGGTCAAAATGAGAATGGCTATGTACTGTTATCGTGGATGATTAGAGATGGGGCTCTAGCCATTTATTCAAATGGGCCCAGGGGGGACGACGTGTCTGCCTACGTTGTCGTCAAGCGTAGGTAAGCTCAAGATGTCAATTTCAATTTCGATTCAATTTCAATTATAAAGTGCTGGGAGCTCCGGAGCGTTCCCCTGAAGATTCTAGAACTCCCAAAAGCGCACAAACGCTGGCCACCGAGGGGGTTTTAGTGGGTGCCTACAATCCCACATAACCCGGCTGCACCCTAAAGCAGTCGGATATCTTGCGAAGATTTCCCTATGGTAAAAAAAGGTATCGTTATCTTCTGAAATATACTTATCCGTTGTTTAAAGTAGCACTCTATAATGTATGTATTTAAATAATATTGCATCTTCACGCTTACAAATTGTTTTACTGCAGGCGTTATAATCCCAGTCTAACTAATATTACTGCGAGAATTTGCCCGTGTACGGCAGTTTGTTTAGCTTATTTCTAACACCTATGATAATTTACTCGCTTAATTAGGTACCTACCTGATAGTAAGATAACAATGGCAACTATTTTTTTTTAGTTTTAGAACGCCTGCTTGAGATTTTATAGCAAGAACAGAACTTCATCGGCTATTGCTCATGAAATTTAATGTGATTTTTCGTTTACCAATTGAAACTTACATTTTATTTGCACAGAGCGCGCACGCTGTATGTTTAGGTAATTCTCCACTTGGGTTCCCAAAAACAGGCTTAGCCGAGTTTGAACCCACAGTTACATCCCAAAACTCATGTTTGTAATTTCATTGATGGTAACTCATCCGACAGTTTTTGTAACCAATTATGTCCAATAAATATATTTTTAATTTCAATTTTATACGCTTAGAACCGAAAACCGATGCTCTTAGCGTATTAAATTGAAACACCAAAAAAATAAGAAGAACTTTTTTGTAGGTAGATACATTTGATTTAAATAATCTGTGTTCAAAACTGACATCGACAATATCTACCCTTTACTCCGCCTTGAATGACAGTTATCTAAATAAATTTACGCTTTTATACTACGATTATTGAAGACAAAGTAATGTCTTCAGTAAATTTCATTACTGAAGACATTCAGTATTTAAGCATCTACAGGAATTCTGTTCTTAAAACCTACTACATGTTCCTGATTTGGTAGGCTTCAACCAAATCGGAACGTTGCTTGATTTCGGTGATCTCTGACAAACACGTAGTCAAACTACGCTACGAGCGCTACATACGAGTACAGCAACGATCTGCACGGTCGGTACTTGGATGGATGACCGCGGGTGGCATTTTCCAACTGAGCGCTATCGTGGCTCGGATGACATGCTAAATTGTGGTTGTTTAACCGTTTAGCCATGTCAGAGGCCTTCAGGCGGCCTAACAGCACCATGACAGACACCATGGCTAGCCACCCGGCCTATTCGTACTTACTTACTTTACCGAATTGGAACGTGTATGAGGGCTTTTATTTCTTCTTCGAAGGCTAATATTAGGCGAAAACATGGGGCAGAACTCAACAAAACAAACACTTAAGGACGCTTCCTGATCCTGGACTAGGCTCAATGTTCCCACCTCAAATAGGTACAAAACCACTAGGTCTGATATTAAAAATATATTTTGAGTTCAATATTTCTATTATAAAATAAGATAACTCAATCAACAAAGAGCCAAAGCTAAGATCTGCCTTCTAATGGATATAAGAATGTTGGTATAACAGCGATTGAAGAATCGTTCCTTTCAGTTTAAAGCTCTCTAATTGGCATAATCCGTACCGTTTCATTCGATCGTTTCTATCACTGGCGTACTTGCACCTAAGAGGTTTAATATCGCTGACTTTGAGGGATAAGAAATGTTTTCTTCCAATAAATAAGCATTTTGATGAACATTTTGGTACCTGTCTTGATATTAGTGTGCTCTACCTACATATTTAGCTACTTAGCCTTATATATTATCGGAATTCTATTTTAATACAGAACACAACAAAACGCGTGGTACCAATTGCACTTAACTATTAGTTTTTTTTTTTAAATTCTGTGATACATTTCATATTTTGTTTCAGGTTCCATAAGCATAAGGCAAATAACTTATTCTAACCCATGTAAACTACTGTTCCGTTCGTATAAAAAAATGTGCTTCTTTTGAGTTTTGGTTGCATTTAGGTAACTTACTAAGTACCTACCCAACAACGCTCTGACGCTGACTGGCGTTAACTGCCTCGGTGGCTCAGTGGTAGTGACCCTGACTTGTGGATCGAAGAGGCTTTGGTTCGATCCCCACCTAGGGCAAGCATTTGTGTGATGAACATGTCTACGTGAACATAGGTGTATGCTCTGTGTCTGGGTGTTATTTAGTTACTATTTATATAAGTATGTATTTAAAATATGTATAAGTAGTATATCAGTCTCTGGCAGCCATATTACAAGTTTTGCTTAGTTTGGGGTCAGAGACCGTGTGTAAGATGTCCCCTAATATTTATTTTAAAAAAGCTAAGCTACTACAGCCAAGCTACTCACGTCTTGCCTTTCAATCTTCCCTATTCTCAACAAGTCCTTGGAAGCATCTCTGGTTTAGATCCGAAATCGTCCGAAACTTCCAAAACAGTCATTCTATAAGATCGAAGACGCGACAAAGACGTCTGCAGATAGTAGCCGATTACACCAAGTCTTGAAGTTAGTTTGACAGGTGATTTGGGTCCTCCCGCCACTCGCTTCCGTCCCGCCTCTGCCTTAGATATCTATTGACACATGTATTGTCCAGCCTGTTGATGGCTACAGTAATATATCCCGAGATACTGATGTGTTTAGATTTTATTGTGGATAAGAATTAAACGTTAGAGGTGTATTTTCAATCAACTAGACACAAATTATACTTTGTTAGTATACCACTTCACCTCATTTAGAGATAGCATATTATAAATAATTATTTTTCGCAAAAAATGAGATAACCAACTTCAACCGTGTACAGAGCCCTTAGTCCAGAGGGGTTAGTCGAGGTTTACACGTAAATTGAAACTACAGATGTTTCCATATGGCTCCATACATTTCTGTACAGCGCCCCTGGCGGAAACGAGGAAGAACTAACCAAAATGTATGGAGCCACACGCGAACGCGAACGTAAACTACGCAAAACCTGGACTAAGGGCTCAGGTTTTGCGTAGTTTACTTAAACTTTCGCGTTTGCGAATGGCTCCATACATTTGGCTAGATCTTCCTCGTTTCCGCCAGGGCACGGTAATGGGCCAGGGGCGCTGTACAAAAATGTATAGAACCATACAAAAACATATTTAGTTTACGTGTAAACCTGGACTAACCCCTCTGAATTCAAATAGTTCGCACGGATTGATGTAGTAATTTTTCTGATTTATCAAGAATGGTTCAACCGATTTTGATAAAATTTGAATGGGACCATCTTTGAAATTTGATCTACTAAACAAAAAAATAATTATTGTAATCTGACTACTCTGTAAAAGGTTATGCGTGGTTATACATTAAAAAATATACTCGTCGACTGGTAAACCTCCTCTTGTTTCGTCGGTTAAAAAGTTATACAGGACTATCCAGAACTGATGTACTCAACCGAAAGGAAGTAATTCAGACCATCGTTATAAACAACTTTTACAATGGGGTCAACCCGTAATTCATGAAAAAAGGTCAGTTGTTTCATACATTTTGTCAATTCCCAGTTTTTGGAGCTGAAGATGTACTCGTACTTTGAATCTATCGACATTGTATAGGTACAGGATGCATTATTGTTCTAAGTTCTATACTGTTGTAATAGTATTCATTACGACTATCTTTGACTATGGAATCAACCCCGATATCGCGAAAAGCTGCACCATATATTTGTCCATATCATGCTTATTTTATCTGCTGATTTTTGATTTGACATTTTACTATTGATATTGCATGATTATCATGTGACTCATGTTTATTGAATTTTTAATATTATGTTTTTGATTTTGTATTGTATAATCTTTGCTTTATTTTGTTCTGTTAATTATTTTTTATTTTTAATATTGTGAGGCAAATTTAAATTGATTCAGGCCATTTTTACCTGTATTTGTCGATCCTTGAACATTTTATAAAAAAAAGCTGTTTTTTCGGACATTCAATGGAGATCCCATAGTAGGTTGTTATTTAAAACTTGTTTATAATAAAACAATACTTTAGAATATATCTATCGTACAGAGATAACTATGTGTATTTTATGATAAAGACGAAATACTTAAAGTAATTGACTTATGTCTAGTATCTAGTTGATTGAAATGCTGTGTTCATGAGATTTAATTTGAAATGCGTTGATTGTTATTTAGTATCGTTACATTTGTTTTATTATGTTGTTGACATCGTGTACTATTTAGAAAACCCGAAAAAAAAGGCCGAATCAAACTTAATGGCGGCTGTGAAGTTAACTACAAGCTGCGCAGATCCCCTCTCCTCACTCAGCTGACATTATGAGTTAGCTACTGTGCAACGACTCGCCCTGTGGTCAAGACGCCTAAAAGTTTGATTCGGCCTATGCTTGGTTTGGATTAAGAAATAAAAACGGTAACCTTCTTTTCATATTATATTCAATTAAATTTTCATTTATGTAATTGAATCGAATAAACATTTAGCCAATATTTTTATTATTTAAGCAGTAAATGCTTAATTGTTCGTGTGAGCCTAGTGACGTAGTTTTACGTTAAAAACCTTATTAACATTAGATAAAAATATTTACAAATTATTTGGAAAATTCATCACAGCTTCACAAAAACAAGCATAACATTGGAACAATAAAACAATCAGTTATAATTTAAAACTAGGGATGGATTAAAACTATAAAACAATGTCGATCTATGGAAATGTGGTAAACAGCCTCAATATATAAATGCGAAAATACTGAACGATAGTTCTAAAAGTCTGTTTTATGACATGCCGTTTATATCTGCAGTTACCTAAAATCTCTTAAATATAATGTCTTTTATAGACAAATGTAATACAGTATGTGTAACGAATCTCAAACATTTAGGTAAATAGAGACAACTATGACCACCACTAAAACTGCCCCTACTGGGGGACGTTAGCACAAATTATTATTATTTTTGGTACCAACCGCTGCCGGTAGCGGTCATTGGGCAATTAAATATATTGGTCTCAACGTCCCTCACTAAAAATTCGTTGGGCTTACTGTTTTTTTACATCAATTATGAAGTTAAACAAAAGAAAACCTTAGGACTTCTTAGTAAAAGTCAAAATCGAAGAATCGATTCTGTAAATGAAATTTATCTTTAGCCGATGGACAGTTGTAGGCAGCATGTAATCAAACGCAAACTATTTACTGAATAAAATAAAAAAAAACTTCATAATTGACATAACAACATTACTACAAACGAAATTATAGTTGACGTTGGACTGTTGAGATCAATATTTTATAATGACCGGCACTAGCGGTCGTTGGCACTAAATATAATACTTTATCCTAACATCCCCCAGTAGGAGTCATTATAGTGGGATGCGTTGGGAGTAAACCAAGAAAATTTACAAACATTCTGTAACCCATAATAATATTATCAACATATCATGTTGATTATTTATTATTATTCACAAAATACTTTACCAATCTTTGGACTGCACAAGCGATACTATACTACAACGAAAATCTATAATGGAATGTGCGTAATCTACTTATTAGCGAAGATCGATGTAGCTCAAAATTTTATTCTAATGTGCAAGACGATATCGCTTTTACTAATATTTATAATACAAAACAATATACAATTAGAATAACATTGAATACCATTCTAAACGTCAAAATGTATATACGTTGAAAGAACATTATTGAAAGATCCCTTATCATCTTAGTGTTTAAGCGATAATATTTTATATAACTACTGTAGAATTTAATAAATAAACCAAGAATTTGTGGCTATATACATAAAGAACTATAAAGTCCATGAGATTCAAAAACAAACAGTTATGACGTACACTTTGATAATAATATATTTGTACATCTATGTACACAAAACGATGTGATCGCTCCTCTATATTAAGATACAAAGATATTATAAGTACTCCTATGTTTACAAAGTTTGCATACCTAAAGCAAAACTACTAAATACTACAAGAGTCAATAGTAAAGTCGTCAGAATAATACGAGCAGTTAAACATTGGGATGACGCAACCCATTTTAATACTAACATGGCACTGCACACCATAACCATTTCAATCAGTCTTTCGTGTATATGCCGACAGGACGTCACAAACACAAAATCACGAGTTCAAACATTCGATTGGTCAAGTTCAGACCAGTTTTCTTTCAGTAATGGCATGCGGATGTCCGGGGTGAGAGTAATGGCTTGGCGAGGATGGTTCGTACAGGGACATCTTCAGTCGCTTGCACTTTGCTCTCCTGTTCTTGAACCAAAACTGCACGTTTTTCGACTCAAGTCTGGGAAACTTTTGCCTGTAAGGCATCCTGTTCAGTTCTTCTGTGTATTTGAGTATCAGATTGTGTGAAGGATGTGTGTTCATCGAAAACCACTGCTCGAGCACAGGAACTTCAGACACTGGGTCTATAAATGTGCGATTGCGCTTGCGGCGCTCATCAGATGCTCCAGCAAGGGCTAAGTTCAGGCTGCTGGCACCATCAGGAACTGGTCCTACTCCTGGAAACCCACTCATGTATTGACTCATGTACATGATCCCATGTCCAAACATAGGATGGTTAGGAACCATTGGAAACGGAAGACGCTCTAGATGTGGAGAAGTTGGTCTGTAATGCCGTTCCTGCATTACTTCATCATCGGAGACCTCGTGATCTTCATTTGTTCCGTTTTCGTCTTCGTTGTTGTTATTATTGCTGCTATTGTTGTTGTGAGAACTGTCACTGTTCTTAGCTGGAGATCGTTGTGGAGAGTTGGCGTGGGCGTCAGGCTTGCTGAGATCTCTTGGCTCTTGTTTGATGTCGTGAACCTGTGATAAAAAAGTTATAAAAGTTATTAAATTTCTTTTGCAATATTATGTTTGATTGTAAAATACTCGTAGCAATTTTATTTTTAAGTGTTGGTTTAAATTTATCATTAATATTACCTTAATTATGTCTGGGGGCTTGGGAGATTCTTGTGGTGTATCTTCGGAATCATTATTACTTTTCTTTGTTGTAATCAACGAGAGCGGTGCATCTGGACTATCAGGTCTATCATCAGGGTTTAAGTCACCTCCATCATCTTCCAAATCAGATCCTCCGTTTGATAAATTGTCTTCTGACATTACTGACATTGGATATCTGCCAGGGCTGCCAGACAGTTGTAAAGGGCTTTTCATTGAATTGTGATCTTGTGAAACGTAACTATCGTTTCCCATGATTGAGCCATTGCTTGGACTGTGACTTCTACTATTGAAACCATTAAGATGACAACCTAGCCCTCCAATGTTACGGAGCTCAGCACGCTTCTGTGCAGCCCGCGCATTTTTGAACCAATAAACGACGTTGTTAACATCCAGTGGCTTTCTTCCCCGTCGAGATTCAAGGTTATTAAGTTCTCGAACATATTGATGGATTTGCTGTCGGCTTGGGTGCTGGTTTTCAGAAAACCAACGTTGTAACTTTGGCAACTCCAGTTCTGGATCGAAACTTGTCCGCATTCGAGTTTTCTGCGTTGGGTATTGACTTTGAACAGTTTGTAGAGCCGGGTGTAAATGTTCTGGCATTGCGTTAAGTGTAGGAGAGCGGTTTTTTGGCCCGGGTGACGGATATCGTCGAGGACTGAACGGCGGAGGTCTCGGCGACACTTGCGCGCTCCACCACGACTCGAACTTCCTACGCATGTCCTCTGAAGGCTCGTGAAAATTATGCGGCCCCGGAGTTCTATCCTGGCCTCGACATATCTGGGCTAGTGTAACCTGCAACAAGAGAAACGTTCGACGTTAGAGTGGCCACAAGTAGCTCCAAAGGTAAATAAAGAAAAAATATACCGCAAACAATTTTAGATGGTTTTAACGAGGTCAGTCTAACCAGTAACAGATATAGAGATAATTGTTTGAATAAACACCGAGCATTGTTTCACAGAACATCGCCATTAGATTATGAAAATATTAGGTTGGCTGTTAATGCATGTGTCATGCGCCGGGCGGCCGCGGCCGCAGCTCTGACGCGGGAGTGTTTGCTCGGTGGTTAGTGCGCATCACTCTGCGCTCTGCGCGCCGCACTACTTCAATCATGGTCTGCTCTAAAACAATGAGCGGGAAGGGCGTCTCAACAATTAGCATCCACCCACTTCGCCCTCAAGTAGGCGCCGTGGAAGCCGCGCGATGCCGCTTACTAAGTGCTTAAAACGCTTCCGCGGTGAGTACTACCAAAAAACTCATCCGAACGGTCTCGCGGTTCTATCAACCGACAAATAGACCGTGTGACTTCAAAATGATTCCAATGCCTTGTTTAAATTGCACAATTATTTATTCTGTGCGATAACACGAATGCGTGCATATTTACGCAGGTATTAATCGCGGAGCAAGTAGTCAATCATAAAGAACTTGTCAGATTATAGCTCCGTCGCGGAGTTTACCTAGCTTGACAGTTATGCAAGTGAGATCTGCGTATCGCTAGATTACACAGAACAATGCCGAGCCATTACGTCGTCAAGCGAGTTGTCAGCCGAGCCGTTTGCTCTACAACTGTTGCTAAATCATAACGCTAAATTAAATGTACAGCATTACAATAAGATTGCGCCTATAAATCATGTCAGAGGCATTAGCGAGCTAGAGTGATACGTTAATCCGCTTCTTTGTTTTATATTTTTAAATAGTGAGGCCATATTTGTTTTCAGATATCGTCTGTTTCAGCTACGTGGAAGATTTACAAGAGCTGGCGCCTGCGCGTGATAACTCGCGTCACGTGTAATCCGCCTAAGTACGTAATTCGGTGTGTGATTGCGAACATTGCTTGATATACTCGTACTTATAGAGGACAACTTTGAACACAATAGGCTTAGTCTTATCTCATATTATTTCGTTGTGTGTACATACGCCACTTACGCGCCTGAAGACGTGATTAAATTGTAACGAGCTGTCTTGATTTAAAAAGGATTTGGAGCGTTGAGGAATTATCGGCGAAACGGCATGGAAGTTTTATGATCTTTTACAGAATTGTACAAGACTTCTCAAATCGCTCGAAAGTTTGTTCGGAGTTGAAATCGAACGAACAAATTGCCGTGCGATAAATTACCATAATATCATAGAGCTGAGTTCATCTGGCGTTTAGCTGCCAACTTTGCCCTCCAAGTGTTTGATTATCTCACCCCGAGTTCCTTTGCTTCATTTGCTCGAACTTTACCTTTCCGGTCTATCTTTTAAACTTCAACATTCGAATCGAAAGCGAAATTAGCCCACCACTTAACTGAAAATGCCAAATTGAAATCAGTTTGCCGCGAATCGGGTTAAGCCTCGAGAAGGGAACGCATCGAGCGCTAACCTCGCGTTTAATAAGATTATAAAGCATTATTTTATGGTATTAATAAGATCAAAAGCGTTCGTACATCTAAAACTCCTTTTAACCCTCTTTCGCGGGCCGGAGTTGGTAAGACGAAGGGGGTCGCTTCGCCCGTTCCGTAACCCGTTCGCTGGAAGGCGGCGGATATTTAGAAAATATAATAAGGCCTCGCGCTCGAGGATGAGACTGAGATTCAATTAAATTTATTATGTATGGAGATCTGGCGTGTGAGGCAGGTGCTCATCGCGTCGACAAATTGCTGTATCTACTTGCACCTTGAGAGATTTAAACCTCCCTCGTATTTTACGAGATTGCTTTGATACGATACGTGTTAGTAAATAAATATTGTTAATGCTGATTGAATTATTATGAAGCTTTAGTGTAGGTATGTGCTTCGCAAGATTCATTTCAGTTTCTATGAGTGATCACTAGGATTTGAGGTTTTTAAGACTTTTCATGGGATAGAGGCAGGCTATTCTTTTGATTATCTTAGAATTTAGTATTAAAGCAAAAATATTGTTAGGCAAGCGTAGATATAGATGTTTTACCAGTCTCGTCAGTTTTTCCTACAAGTTTTAAGGAGCAAAAATATAAAAGCAGACAGTAAAAAATTTAGTACTGATTTAAAAACAATTTTCTGGGATTATTGACATTCTTTTAGTTTGCCGAAAAAATCACAAGCAAACAATGTGTCACAAAAACTACACAACTGCGCGAAACACTCATTAATACTGTCTAAATCTCTACTCACGATATCAAAACACAAAAGTGGAAAACAAGAGAATTTATATAATCATCCGTAAAGACGCTGAGCGCCCGCGAACATCAAAACAAATGTTGCTTTAATTCTTCTCCCGAGTGATGATCCCTATTAGCAGGGACTTAGCAGTAACCTCGCAAATTATAATGAACTCCGTATTGTGCTATGCTAAAATATGTTACGGAATCGCGTAAGATGAAGATTTTATTCGGATTGGGAGATTTGTAAGCTTTTAAGTGATAAGTTAATACCTACAGATACGATACCGCCCAAAATATCACTTTGATAACGTCGTGCAGATACAATGTTACGAGTATAATTTTTATACTATTATATGTTAAAGTTTTAATCTATTGGGATTTGGATAATAATTATGTACCTACCTAGTAAAAAAAATACTCTACAAATCGACGATTTTAAGCGCATATATGTGTTCGAGTAAAGAACAAAGATTCTTTTGACAGAACAAAGAGAATATTTTGATTCGAATAATGATTGCTGATTGGGCTCCATTTTTGTGTGCTTTGTGCTTTTAAAAAATAGTTTTTAAGGTCACAATTTTTACTGTGAACCAAACAAATAATTGTTTCCTTTAAAAAAAGGACGAATAATAAACCTTTATCGAAATAAATATATCATTCTTGCTGTTTTTGGGCATAAGGCAAAACGATAAATGACTCGTTGCTTAATTTTGCTCAATATGTATGAGCTGAATTAAACAACAAAAGAAAAAATAAGATAAATAAGACATTTTTGTATAATCTATTTTGTAAAAAAATATTTGTACTGTCCTCAAGCTTTATTCTATGATATCTTGAGCCCAATTAAACCATCCCATCATATCTTCACAACAATACGTTTTATCAATCTGTATTCAATAGTCGACTTAAAATATGGAAAACAAAGGCTTTCCACGTTTATAAAGGCTATAAGGGGGTAAAGGGTATCATTGAACAATATTAGGTACATCTGAATGTATATTTGAACAATGTTGGCATTGCCGAACAACCTGGGGTTACAACAATCCGTATTAAAGAACATTGGTTCAGCCATAGAATTCTAGAAGGGCCTTCTCTTTACTCGGCGCCGCGCCTGAGACACTAAACTTTTTTTTTTAATCTTTATTTATTCATAGAGGGTTTTATCCGCAGGATAATGCCACCCTCGACGCACTATTTACATTTTACACTTATAGATATCTTACACTACGCGACACTAAACTTAATCTGTAGCAAATAATCATACGCTGCAAAATGTCAGTTTATTTGATAAATATATATATTTAACTAGCTTAAAACCCGCGGCTTCGCCCGCGTTGTCTTAGTAGACAGGTACTGGCTTATGAAAATAGCCCGTGGTTTGACCCACGTTTGTCTTAGTACTTGCTTAAAATTATAAAAGGCTGCCGGTTGGCTTGCGTTGTCTTGGCACTTCCTTAAAATAATAATAGGTCGTGGTTTAGCAAAGCATCATCGTATAACGTATTACTTGCAAGGAAAATGCCTATGGTTTGGCCTGAATTGTCATAGTATTTGGCTAAAATGATAATAGGTCGCGGTTTGGCCTGCGTATTCTTAGTACTCGCTTAAGATGGTAATTTATAGCACGCAGCTTAGCCTGCGTTGTCTTAATACTTCCTCAAAATTGTAATAGCCTACCGTTTGGCACGCGTTGTCGTATTACTTGCAATGATAATAGCCCACGGTCTGGCCGCTTTGTTCGAGTAACTGCTTAAAATGATAATAAGCCACAGTTTGACCCGCGTTGTCTTGGCACTTGCTTAAAATAATAATACTTCGTGGTTTCGCCTGCATTGTCGTATAACGTATTACTTGAAAAGATAATGCTTAGTAGGCATTATCTTTTCAAGTAATAGGCATTGCCTGCTTGTCCCAGTGTTTAGCTAGAATGATAATAGGTCGCGGTTTGGCCTGCGCATTCTTAGTACTTGCTTAATATGGTAATTTATAGTACGTAGCTTGGCTCGCGTTGTCTAAGTACTTGCCTAAAATTACAATAGCCTGCCGTATGGCTTGCGTTGTCGTATTGCTTGCAATGATAATAGCCCATGGTCTGGCCCGCGTCGTTATAGTATTTGCTTAAAATGATAATAGCGCGCTTTGGTCCGCATTTTCTTAGTACTTACTTTAAATGGTAATTTCCCACAGTTTGGCCCGCGTTGTCTTAGTACTTTTTTTGCTTAAAATAATAGCTCTTGGTTTAGCCCACGTTGTCGTATTACTTGCAAGGATAATAATTAGCCCACGGATTGGCCTGCTTTGTCTCAGTATTTGCTTAAATTTACTTGTATCTAAAGCTTATTATGGAGTACGACAATTTTTAGATGATAAATTGCAAAATATTCGAATTAAATTTAATAATAATGATTGTATAATTTTTTCACGTTCTAATGATTATTTTATGGCCATATTGGACCTAACTGATAATTCAATATTTTTGTGATTAGTAGTAAGATCTCAATGTAACACAGTTCAACAATAAATGTTCTTTGACTTTAATAGCCCACGGTTTGGACCGCGTTATTTTATAACTTGTCACAAAATAAATACTTAATAAAGTTATATTTTAATATACCTACTGATTTTTTTTATAGCGAGAAAAGAATATTTTTCGATTTATGATGAGATATATGACGATCATGAGTTGAGCCATGTAGTTTCCCACTCGTATACCAAATTTTATCCAACTCCATTAGCACGTCATGGTCGGCCAAGTGCGAGTCGGACTCGCGCACGCAGGGTTCCGTACCATATGGGAGCCCATTCCTCTTGCTGTTATTAATAGCGAGCAAAAAACTCCTAAAAATCACGTTTGTTGCATGTCCCTTAAATATTTATTTTATTCTATTTTTAGTATTTTTTGTTATAGCGACAACAGAAATACATCATTTGTGAATATTTCAGCTGCCCAACTATTACGGTACCTACGGTGACAGACAGACAGACGGACATCGAACTCTTAGTAATAGGGTCCCGGTTTTACCCTTTGGGTAAGGAACCCTAAAAAAGGCCAGTACAGGTATTCATCATGTTTCATTAAGTCATTAGAAATTTAATTTCGATTATTCTGAACTCAATGACAATCTCGCCCATAACCGTTTACGCGGTCAAAAGTGATCGAGACACTTGTAGGACTTTCAGACATTCTCTGACCAAGTACAGACGAAAAAGTAGCACACAAGAAGGTACATTTTATTTGAAAAATACATAGCGCACCTACATCTAGACGACAGGCATGTTCTAGGATTCCATTATACTCATCATTTGACTAACTTTTACTATGGTACCAACCCAGAAACCACGTAAATAAAATTAGCTGTTCAACACAAAAAATTCATCGACCCGCGACAAAATGTAAAGAATAGGTAATTTTCGCTTTTTCAGGGTAGTTCCCATAGTAAAGTAAGTAGTTATTGATCCGTATGTACCCTAAGTTCAAGTCTATTGGCTCACAAAATAAAATCGTTCATAAACTATTTGGGGCCCATTTTGCCCCCATTGAAGGATCTAAATTATCTCAATTTAATTCTAGATATTTCACTACGTTAAAAAAAACGCGATCAAGTTATTTTTCACGCTTATATAGGATGTTTGGCCTGGCGTTAGACAAGGAATCCGGGACTTTTCCCAGGACGTTAATAGTCATATATTAGTTAAAAGGGTGAGCTATTTTCAAACAATACTGCATCGGTTTTCGAACAGTCATTTAATACTTTTTTAGGAAATTGATATCCTGAAGGACCCACTGAAATTTTCCGGGATAGCATTACCCCAAGTGGTAATTTGTGTTATTGTCTAGCGTCGTACCAAATTTCGTTAGAATTCATTTACCCCTTTTATCTTAGCTTTATAATTGATTATTTTGGCTATTGCTAAGAAACCCAATAGATTTTCCGGGATAAAATAGTTACTGTATTGAAACATGTTGTGTGCTTTCTACATACCTACCAGATTTCATTTATAACCGTTCAGCTCGTCTGATGTAATTATTGATGCTTTTTTCACCAACTTTGGGAACTTATCTGACCCGTTAGATAAGGAAAATTCGGAAAAACATGAAGAAACGTAACTTTTATTTTATTTGTAAAGCATAAATACAAAGTTTTAAGTCAATCGGTAAAGGTAATAAAAAATTAAATGCAAACAAAAGGGGCCCGTTATACCCCGTTAGAGGTCGATTTTTCGAAATTTTCGTCCTTTGTGCTTCATTACGTTATACATTGTACCTATGTTCGAAATATTAAGTCTATATCTTTAGTGGATTGGGTTGTAGCCTAAACTGATTAATTTTGGCTATCCCTAAGGATCCCCATAGAATTTCCGGGATAATAATAGTTCATGTGTTGAAACATGTTGTGTGCTTCCTCCATACCAGATTTCATCCATAACCGTTCAGCTCGTTGGATGTAATAGACGCTTTTTTCACCAACTTTGGGACCCAATTTGACCCCTTAGATAAGGAATATTCGGAAAAACAGGAACAAACGTAACTTTTATTTTGTTTGAGTAGCATGTATACAAAGATTCAAGTCAATCGGTAAAGGGAATAAAAAGTTACATACAAACGAAAAGGGCCCGTTTTACCCCTTTAGAGGTCGATTTTTCAAAATTCCGTTCTTAGTGCTCCATTACGTGGTCCAATGTATCTTTGTTCCAAATTTCATGTTCGTATCTTTAGCGGTTTGGGCTGTAGGCTGTCTGTCAATCAGTCACTCAGCGAAGCCTTTTATATAATAGATTGCAGAATTTTTAAGGTTCGCCAATAATTTTAACTATGCTTACTGTTTTAATTGTATGACATGATATTGTATATTGACTACAATTAAATGAAGGTGTGAATCACTTCTTTTCAGTTTTCTATTGCAGAATGTTGAACTTTGTGAGCGCATATAACTAAGAAATAAAGAAAATTTCTGTAGGCTGGATGGGGCTAGGGCGAGCCTAGTGTCAGAGTTTATAAACCATCTGAAAGGTTCAGACATTGCTAAGCGATTAAAGCCGGAACCCTCAGTATAATGTTTCATCCGAGCCATAGCAGTGTTTATTTTTAAATGCCATACATCAGAAAACCGACAGCACCGAACATCCCTTAACTTCGGTGATGGTTAAAAACCTCAGTTGAAACTATTAGCACTACTATGAATAATGAAAATTAAAATGGTAATAAAATAATAATATGTGAGTAAAAAAAAACATATCTACAACTTAGCCATTGACACGAAATTATGATGAGTGATTTCATGTGTTTTATAAGCAGTACAATTTTACTGTGTAGGTAAGTAGAGTTTTGTACCACATTGGATCTCCGGTAGTTCGACACGACATGTCCCATCTCTCGAGTTCTGTGGTCTCCGCCCAGTGTACCGTAGCCGCTTTGTATCAAATGATTATGAACTTTGATACCATTGACAGATGTTTGCAGGATTTGTTTACAGAGGTGTGAAAATTTGAATGCAAAACATTAAGCTGTATTTCTATTTGTACCGTCCAATGTCCAATGTGTTTTCAGTTTAATAATTGTGTCACCGTTTTAAAAAAAGGCATTTCAATATACTGAGTTTTCACAGATATTTTGAGTAAGGTTAACAATGTTTAAGTGTATTTCATGGTCACTCATTTTGCTTGGTTAAAACATAAAACTCAAATTAATATGAACAAGTAGGTAGCAAAACTTGGTCGATAAAAATCACGCGTAAAAAAGTTTAATAAGGAAATAATAATCCCCTTTTTACTACAGGACAAGTAGGAAGACACCACATTACCTCCCCTACACTGTCGATTTTCCTTCGATACGTACGAAGCGGTTTGACTCAACATTTCTGATTCGTACCGCCAGGGAATGGAACAGTCTTCCTGCTTACCTGTTTCCTAAGAGATATAATCTAAAGCTTTTCAAGATCAGAGTGAATAGATCTTCTAGGTCTGCGTGCTTCATCTTCGACCACAACGTCGCTTACCATCAGGCGAGTTGGTGGTCAAACGCAGACTTATTTGCGTTAAAAAACCGGCCAAGTGCGAGTTGGACTCGCGCACCGAGGGTTCCGTACAAACCTGCAAGGTTTACAAAGTTCCTTCATTACGACAAAAAAAGTAATAAGTTTATATTTATTAAAAAATATATATTTTGTAATGTAACTAAAAATTTAAGGTTTTCGGAATTTTTCCTTTATGTGTGCTATAAAACGTTGCTTCATGCCAAATTTCAAGATTCTAGGTCGACTGGAAGTACCCTTTAGGTTTTGATTCCCTTGCGAGTACTTGCGAGTTTCAAAATTTGCGGCATAAACGGCTGTATCTTTTGATTGCGTTGGCTTAGAAGTTTGATTTTTTCACAGCTTCAAGGGACAGTAGACCTGAGTAATTGATATAAATTTCAGCTTCATACCTCCACGCGTTCCTGAGAAAAAGGGTCTTGACAGACGGACAGACGGACAACAAAGTGATCCTATAAGGGTTCCGTTTTTTCCTTTTGAGGTACGGAACCCTAAAAAAGATACCAACCTCATCCAAAGGGCATCCCGTAGACATGAGGAGCGGCCTGCTCTGCACCAGCAGCAGCCTGAGCAGTTTGTCCTTGATGTCCTGCAAAGGCGTGGGCCGCGGGCGCAGCAGCTGGATCCTCAGGGTTGCCACTGTCGTCAGCTCGCCCAGCACCTCGCCTACGGTGGCTAGAGGGCCATCGGAAATGCGCTCGAAGGGCAACGGCTTCCAGTTGTTTATTACTACTGAACCTGGTGACAAATGTTTCAACTATTACTTAAATGAACCTATTTGATTTAAACGATGTTACTAAAGATATGAATTTTCATTGTCCAGTTTTATTGGTATTTCTGAGCCAAATGTTGTCGGATTTTTGCGCAATTTTTTTAATTGAGACAATCCGTGACTGAACTTATAATTTTGCATGTCCAAATATTTGGAGCATTTTCTATTATAAGTAACAGATTTATTAGTGAATTTATTGTGAGAATACTAATTGTTAACCTGGGTATCTTTATTTTTATGACCATAACACACTTTGCAAGAATATCCAAGGGGCAGCATTAAAAAATCCAATCACGGGATTTTAGATTATGATAGTGATGATAAATAAATAAATATATATTTGGGGACATCTTACACACGGTCGCTGACCCAAAACTAAGCAAACCTTGTAATATAGCTGCCAGTGACTGATATACTACTTACATATATTTTTTATATCCATACCGTTATAAGATAGTACCTAAATAACACCCAGACACAGAGCAAACACCTATGTTCATCTCAATAATGCTTGCCCTGGATATGAATCGAACCCACGCCTCTTTGATCCAGGAGTCAGGTACACTAACTACTGAGGCAGTCAATCCATCGAAAATAAGTCTTTACCGTATTTTCATAGACGATTCTATTTCAAATGTAGAGCGGCAATATAGCAAAGATCGTTTCGAAATACCTCTACATATTTGAAGCGAATGTAAGTAACCAGATTCAACAAACTATTTACCTTTGGCAGAAGCAGCCAGCTCGTGCGGGTATCCTAGTCTCATCATGGCAGCCGGCACCAGCTCGTGGAAGGCGGTGGCAGCCGGGATGATGACGTAGCTGTCCGTCTCGACAATGGCCCGGCGACGCCACGCGCCCTCTTCGAGAGACGACACCGCCTCTACCACGCAGTGGACTGGCAGGGTTTTACCTGGGAAGAAAGGATTTGTTAAAAAATAATCGGCCAAGTACGAGTAGGACTCGCGCACGAAGGGTTCCGTACTGTATGGAAGCCTCCCTTAAATATTAATTTTATTCTGTTTTAGTAAGTATTTGATGTTATAGCGGCAACAGATCATCTGTGAAAATTTCAGTTTTCTAGCTATAACGGTTCATCTGATACAGCCTGGAGACAGATAGACAGACAGACAGACGGACGGACAGCGGAGTCTTAGTAATAGGGTCCCGTTTTTACCCTTTGGGTACGAAACCCTAAAAAGAAATTAATTTCCAAACTGCATCATTATTTTATAATGATGAAAAATCTAAATCGTCAAACTTATGAAGAAAGTTTCAATCGGTAGCTATACCAAAGATCAAAATCGTTAATAATCATAATTCCGAGATTCCAAATTTCAACGTTGTAAAATTCTGAATCCTGTTCCCAGGATTGAAATATAAATATATGCAAGAATAAATGTTTTTACATCATCTTAATGTGTATTTTCTTTTTCGTAAGGGAGCATACTCCTTACCTTAACGATTTTAAATTCAATCTTAGTTTTCGTTCAGATTCTGCAAGTCAAATACATGTTCAAAAATATGGAGGTATGTTTGCTTGAAATTCTTTATTTTTTAGTTTGTAAAAACGTCAACAAGTTTTGCTCGGACATAACGTAAGATAAATCTAAATCGTCAAACTAACAAAGAAAAATATACCAAAGATCAAAATCGTTCATAATTCCGAAATTAATTCAACATTACGGAAGCTGTTTCCAAGATTCAAAAAGAAATAAATACAAGAATATTTGATTATTTTTTTATATCGTCTTTGCGTATTTTCTTTTTCGTAAGAGAGCATACCAACTCCTTTGGTTAATACAATTTTAAACTCAATCTTCGTTTTCTTTCAGATTCTGGTGGTCAAATATTTATAGGTTTGTTTTGCTTCAATTTTTTTTTTATCGGTAAATAAAAACGTCGATACGAACAGAACTCTAAAGTATACAGAAAATTTTTACTAAAAGCTCCAGCACGCATAAAAGAAAAAAAAACCGACATTAAGTTATACTTTTCTTTTACCAGATTTTCATCTACTTTGACGTGAAAGCACTGTCGTTAAGGAGCATCTTAATTATTTAACAACTTTTCAAGCGGAAACGCAATGCTTTTGACTTGCTCGCGGCAAAAAACCGAGTGAAATGTTAAAATAATAATTAATCCTTCGTCCGCGGCCGGCAGCGCTGCAGCGCTTTGTGATACGATATTAAATAGTTTTTGCTGCTTCAGTGCATTTTTTACAGCAAACGTTTAAAAGCGTTCTGACGCTTTATTGAGCTCCTTGATAGATGTAGCAAAGTAAAAACTCTGTAGAAATTGTTTTGAGATAAGATGCCTTTAACATTCTTATTACTTTTGCTTTGTGTCTCTAGTTCCTGTTCACTTTGACGTGAATAGTTTATAAGGTTAATGTGAATAAACAAATTATTATATTAATTAGTTTTACTCGTACGTGCTACATTTTTGGCTAAAACACGGCCAAGACTGTTCGTCGAGCAAGATGATAAAATGCGGTCCTAATGTTTGCATAAACAATATCTAGACGTTTCAAAGTTTAGCAAGAATTGACGATTGTCTGAGCCACACGTTTTGTATTATTATATAATCTACAACCACTATACTCTTTCTGAAAAAGTTTAATAACCAAAGTGTGCCGATTATTATTATACTTCTTTAGTTATTTCTAAGTATTTTAAGATCCTCAGAAATAATTCTTACATCTATTGTTCTAAAAATATAAATAACTAATTCATGAACTATAAAACACTGTCTAGTAGCTATAAAATTACTAATTTAATTCACTAGGGACGGCACTAACAAATGAAAATAGTTATTATCGAAAACAATACACACCCACGCGGAGTGTTATTGAATTTACATAAAGTTATCCAGAAATTCTACACAATACTAAATAAGCGTGCAGTAATACTACGATTTTATAACTAAACAAAAATTTTAATTTTAATGCAGGGCTCATATCTATTTTAGACCCAAATATTTTTAAATTCTACAGTATTATTCATGCCTATAAAAAACAATTTTGCTAGTTATATTTTTTGGTATACATATATATGACGAAGTGTATTTTTTACAGAAATAGTATCAACTGGTGATCAATGGGTTATCATTTAATCTGATTTTATTATTCAATTTTTTTTCCATCTAAAAAACCAAAAACAAAGTAGGAATAAGATGCGCGGGCTAATCAATTACAAGAAATCACCGCATAAATATATATTGCCCCGGTTGTTTTAACCGTTTAGCCATGTCAGAGGCCTTCAGGCGGCCTAAAAACTCTGACACCAGGGCTAGCCACCTGACCTATACGAACTTACTTACTTACCGCATAAATGCAATATTTGTTTACTGAGAAATATAAACTACTATTTTCAGAAGAATGGAGTTTTGTCTTGTTCTTCGATAATCGCTATGCCAGTAAGTATGCAATTTTAGTCTTCAACGCTCTACCCAGCTTCGCTATCTCTGCTTCACTCTGCTTTGTTGGATTCTGGGCCAACAAAGCAGAGTGAAGTGAAGAGAGAAGTTGGATACCAGTACAGCTTCAAATATTTCACATTTCTGGAAGTGTAATCACTGCGATCACGCAAAGTAACTTCTAATAGTTCCGTTAAAACAGTTAATCTAGTAAAGTAACTTTTAATTATTTTGGGTATAGCAGTTAATCGCATAAGTAGCGTTCAATAGTTTTCGTTATAGCTGTTATTTTGTTTGAGAAATGTGGGATCCCGAAGGTAGTTTCGGTTAGCACCTATGGTTTAATGTAAAGCTTGGATTACTTGAGGTTTAGTCGCGAACCGCCGGACGGGACGGTCTTTTGGTCAACTAATCCTTTGGTTATGAAACTATAGTGGACTTCGATGTTAATTAAATGTGTTAAGTATAGAGAAATGTTATTAATTTTAGCGTAGGTTATGGATCTTAGTGAAAAAACATTCGTTCTTATTTTATCATACTTTATGATATATGTTACCTATTCATGGCAATAGGCTTGTTTATTAAAAAAATATAATTATTCCGTCAAATAGATTATCAAAAAATATTAGACACGTATTTTTTCTTTTGTCAATTTAACAAAAATGATGAAGATAATTATAGCCCGTTAAAGTTACGTGTGACGTCACTAACCGGTAACGAATGTACCGGTACCGGTAACGGGTAGTGAAGTCACGAGCCCTCACTCTCAAATTTGACAAGGTTTATCTTTGTCATTAATTGTTTGATTGGCAAAAGAAAAAATACGTGTCCAATACATATTATTAAATAATCTAACTAACGGGCTAATTATGATTATGATTTTTATACCCAGCAAACGTGCCTATTAAAATCAGCTTTTTGAAAATCAACCTGAAGTGATGCTTTGATTGCTTAGCCAATTAGCCATTTTACTTGCTTTCAGCCAGCTTCCAACCATAGTACCATTACTCTCCTGTGCTCTAACATAAGCCTATCTACTCATTTTATGCAAAACGGACTCGTTTAATTTAAGTTTTGTAGTAACAGATCTCTAAAACTTGCATAATTCTAGTATTATCAACATCGTGTAGAGATAACTAGACATCTAGCTCAAGAGCTATTCCTAGTCATTAGCGGAACACAAAAGTAGTCAGACATTAAGCGCCCCAAGTGCATTCTTACCGAAGTCGAGCACAAGCTTACTTCTGGATTGAAAGCTCTTGAAATATCCCGCCGAAAGAGGGCGCTAAGTCATGTTAGTATAGCGAATTAAAACTTTGTGCTAGCAGCTTTGCTGGGCTTAAAATTTTAAGGTAGATTATGATTAGTCAATATACTTTATCGTAGGCAGAGGATCTCATAAGGTTACTTTGAAATTAGATGCGAGGCACTCCCAAAAAGTTTTAAGTTATTTTCAATAATGTGTATTAAGTGTACCTACCTATAGTTACTCGTACGTACGTTCCCTGTTTCATTGTGATTGTGTATTACAAAGTAAGTCAGTTGGTATATGTGGCTAGGTGGCTAGCCCTGGTGTCAGAGTTTTTAGGCCGCCTGAAGGCCACTGACATGGTAATTTTGTATTGAAATTGAAAAAGGTACTTATTACACACCAAGTGGCGCCATGGTCAGCTGTGCTATTGTAGGCACATTGACATTTTATAGGTATAAATCATTGGTAAAAGAAGATGTAAACTTTTTCATAAGAAGAAACACATTTTAAAAGAAATTCTTCAAGATATTCTAATCAATTTTTTGCAAAGAAATTGATTCGATGATTAGAATAAATATCAATATTGACACTACAAAGTTGTGAGGAATAATACATTTATTTTCATAAAAACAAAGTGTAAATGTTGAATAACTGATACTTAGATTGTTATGTTATTGTAAAAAGTGTTCACCTATACTAAGTTGAGCTCAAACTTCCCAAAAGACATTACTCGTAAAAACATCACATAGATTTAGCACGAAGTTAAAATCTCATCAAGTACTTTTAAGTTGCAAAGCTCACGTCAGCCCGGATGTGGGGGCTTAAACAGATATGTTCGGAATCAAATTCGCCGCTTTTCGTCGAGCTCTTACCCTACGTCCCTGTAACTACTATATACATGGATATAAGTATAACCTGGAACTGAAAAATTATTAGGGAAAGTGATTTTATTAACTTTAACAAAATACAACACTACTTGTAATATATGCTAAAACTACATAAACTATTACTACTTAAAAAGCGATTGGATCATCCAGACTCTCAGACTCCAGAAATCATCCTCGCTTTCGCTGCGCGCTCGACTTTAACGTTTCGTCACACTTTTTCGTGCGTGCTGCCGGCGTTTATCGATTTGGAAGATGTCACGTGAAAAAAGATGGTTCCAAAATGGTCTTATGTTATTTACTATTAGTTTTAAAACCTGGGTGTTATAAATAACAGACTAAAGAATAGATTTTCTACCTCGCAGAAGCAAGTACTACAAGAGATAGGCTTATGCCCAGCAGTGGGATTAAGAAGACTGTAGTTGATGATGAAAACGGAAGCACAAAACTGCTACACAGCGAATTAGCTCAGTTGGCAGAGCGTCGGGCTAGTGATCCGAAGACGCAAGGTTCGAGTCCTGCATTGCCGACGAATTTTGGAAATATTTATCACAAAAATAACTTTTTGTGATAAACCTAGTGTGGGATGCACTATGAAATTAAACAAATCATTACATAAAACTACATAATTACAGTGATTCATCACATTTATCATTTACAGCTTGTTTTATTCCACTAATGTTTATTTTATCCCATATGACTTTTACTTTAAAACTCATCGTGATTTGGGGAATATGATATCAATCAGTGACAACAATTTACCAGATTTATTAGTAATTTATTTTGTAGATTTTCAGCAAATGTAAATATTATGAAGACGTTTCCAGAAGCTCTATGCAACCCTTTCGGAGTGAACTGTGAGCGACGTGCTACTTAACAAAGAGTTAGCCGAAGTATACCTGATTTCTCATCCTAAACTCCTTTATTAGAAAATGAAAATAATATTTAATATTTTTTACAAAATTTTGCTGTCAAGGCTAAGCAAATTTTTACCTAACTACCTACTGATGGTAAAACAATGCCTGATGCCTACTACCTAACGCTAATGTGTTATTTTGCAATTTTTCCATGATATTTCTTTGCTAATTTTTAGCTCGTTTATTTTTTGTTTAATTTTGGTACGAATAATACCTTGGATTTGATTTATGTTAGAATCCGTACATTTAACATAGAGAGAGAGTAAGTAAATGTGCAGGACGTAGTGATTTATTCCTCTATGTGTGCAGGTTTCTTTGATTCCCGAAATAAATGAGGTTTCAACAATGAGTTCTACTAGGTAGTAGAACTTATTGGGTTCCAAGGTCAGTGTGAAAACTACGTCACACACATCGTCTCTAAACATTGGGCGATATGTAAGTTGAACGGGGAGTTTTTCACGATTAAAAATCCTAGCATTCATTATCATTAGTCTCTTGTTCAATTTTTTTTTAACGCAAATAAGTCCGCGTTTGACCACCAACTCGCCTGATGGTAAGCGACGTTATGGTCAAAGATGAAGCACGCAGACCTAGAAGATACCTATTCACTATGACCTTGAAAAGCTTTAGATTAAGTATAATCTCTTAGGAAACAGGAAAGCAGGAAGACTGTTCTATTCCCTGGCAGTACGAATCAGAAATGTTGTGTCAAACCGCTTCGTACGTATCGAAGGAAAATCGACAGTGTAGGGGTGGTAATGTGGCGTCCTCCTACTTGTCCTTTAGTAAAAAGGGGATGGTAGGATAAGGTCGTGCAGCTCAGATGCATACTCTCTGAAGTGAATCCTATAAAAAATGGACAGACCCGCAGCTATCTATCATATTGTTTGCATTGCATTGGATTTGCGTGTATCGGGCCATTCGTGAGTGATGATCTATTTAGATTGGCTAAGTCGTGGCGTGACGGATGCTGAAACCTAACAAATACAACATGCCACGCATCCTGTGTAAAAACATAGTTTTAAATGAATATCGCGTGTTATGATGAGAAAGTTTCGTAAATATTCACTTTGTTTAACCGGTAATGACCAGATTTATTTTACTTGTAATTGCTTGATTTTAAAAATAAATATGACATGTCAACTAACCAAAATTGAAAAATAAAAACAATGTTCATGTATCACAACTGTAAATAAAAATTGGTGTATCAAAAATAGTGTGTTAAAATATATTATGTTAAAGGGACTTAGTGGTCCTAAAAGAAAATCACAAAATAGATCAGATCTTGAGCTATTTAAAATTGGTAAATATGGGGTACATAGAAAACTGTAAGAGTTTATTACAAGGGTTTGAAAAATGGCAATAATGTCAAAAAAAAATCAATCAATGATTTTCAACACTACCTAGTTTTTAGGGTGTTTAACAATACAAAAGTTTAAACCGTTTTATCATTATGTAGATACAATTTTCAGCATCCTTATTAAGCTGCAATTTTAAATTGTACTACTATACACAGTTGTTCTAAACATATTCAAAGGCTAAAGCAAAGTTACACCTGCCTAATATCTAACTGGGATGTAGCTAAAGCCTACCCAGTAGGTAATCCCTTTACGCCGGACCCCGAAACTTTCACCTGACCACGCAGACTGAAATTCTATACTATTGTTAGGCAAACACCAAGTTGCTTCGTTAATTACAATATCTGTTTTAGAAGAATCGTTTTTAAATACATGTGATACTTTTTTGAGGCGTAAATTACTTAACTGTTTTTGATTTGAGGTCTAAATTGATTTGTTATTCCGTACTTTTTGGTTGATAAAAACATAAATGACATAGGTACGATTATATTTAATTAACTGCCCGTTCTGGCTTCGCCTTCTTACGCATGAATTATAGATATAAACCTTTCTGAAGAAATATTCTAAAAAATATTGAAAATCACATTTCAGTCTGTCGTGTATTAGTTTAGAAGATCTAAACGGATACACAGAAATAATCACCAAAAAGGGCAACTTTGCTTTGTAAAATTTAGCCTAATTGTACCCTTAAAAGAATTCAACTCAACAACAGAAATCTTACATGTAAAGAAGACCTTTTTACATTCCAAGGCATAGTATTTCAATTGGTGCCATCAGGATGCCAGTTGGAGCTCCGAACTATACATACATACATACGAGTAGATTAATAACTCTTGGACGATATACCTATTTGCTTACAAATTTTCGCCGTTCATCAGTGCAAAGAAAACCAATTTAGGTTGCATTTTTTTTGGCAAAAGCACAGTACGCCGAAAAAACAAATCAACAGTCATCGTATAATAATATTAAAAATTAGTTTTTGACTTCTTTCAGCGTTTTTTTTAAGATCGCTAAATTAAGCTAAAAGTGACGTCACTAGGATCACCTGGCCTAGACGTCTTGTCTAGAAAGGTAACATGACTCCAGGACTAGCGCGCGAAAGCTTAGTGCTTAAGCCTCGTTGCCTTTATTATGCTCTACTTTAATACTCGGCTTTTAACTTCACAATAACTTCCCGGTTCACCGAACTTTAACACAAAGGGCTAAAGTGTGTGGTTAGAAAAATATGTTGCTTTACGTCGACATTGCAAACTATGAGTAGAATAACAGAAATTATGGTGAAAAATGGTCTCTAAGGATGGTTACATAGATGATTACAGAATATAGTGCCGTACCATGATATCTGGTCTCCATGTTGGCGATAGACCCCCTCTTCTTGAACGTTTGAGAAGAGTTAGTAAACATTAAGGGGCGTTGATAACACAAGTGGACAATTAGACAGATAAAATTAATTTGAAAAATTTCGATAGCCACGTGATGAAATGCGACTGCCTCGGTGGCTCAGTGGTTGGTGACCTTGACTTCTGGATCAAAGAGGCGTGGGTTCGATCCCGAGGCAAACATTTATTTATGTGATGAACATAAGTGTTTGATCTGTGTCTGGATGTTAATTAGGTACTATCTATATAAGTATGTATTTTAAATATGTATATATAGCATATCAGTCTCTGGCAGCCATATTACAAGCTTTGCTTAGTTTGGGGTCAGAGACCGTGTGTAAGATATCCCCTAATATTAAAAAAAAGCTCGGATACTTTTATATTTACAAGAGATAGAGGGCTCAAGAGCTCAAAAGTATAACTTAAAGTAGGAGGTGGAAAAACTAACGATTTGAAATGGAGAACATATCGTCCTAGTCCTAGATTATTTAACCAGTTACTCTTTTTACACAATTTTATTACCTATACTAAGTACCTATGATACTGAGTATGTCCATACTAAGTAAGTACATACGTGCACGTGTTTAATAAGCATAGCTACTTGGTACAACAAAATCAACTAACGATATCACCAACTTCTGTAACAAGCTAAGTAAATCTAATAACAAAGATCTAATCAGCGCCTCGCTCAGCCTTAGATCATTGTAATAAAGTTTAATTTCCTGTACCATTGTGTTTCACACATTCACACCATAAAGCGGTGTACACAATGTGATACAAGATAAGACGAACAATTATTGTGAAGGCGTTACATCTGTCAAAGGGCGTGTTGGGGTTTTAATTAAGAAACTCGGTTCATCCCTCGTGACGGTTGGCCCAGAAACGTCCTCGTTATAAATTAACAAAGCTTTATCTGGTATTTGTTTAACTTATTGTTTAGGTACTGGCTGAATTAGGTTATAAAAAATTAAAATGAGGTTTCGTTTCCTGATTTTAAGAGATTGTGATTATAATAAATACATATTTTACTTTATTTATCAATTTTTAGAAGTTTTTATAAACTTTTTTGCACTTCATGTTGCAAAACTAATGTCTTCAGGCTGGCAAAAGGCAGATTTTCAATTAAACTTCTTTGTTTTTTCGGAAACAATGATATAAAAAAATATGAATTTAATTAACATTTACATGATAGAAAACAAGATAGGGAAATCAAGACGCTTAACTTTTTCAGGTATATTTTAATACGAGTAAGTTCTCTAGCTAGGCTATTGTTAGTACTCTTGATAAGCCATATGAAGTGATTTTAACTTTATTTATTCACAAAAAATATATAACACAAATACTTACGAAAATCACTGTATTAATTAAGAAAATCTAAATAATCAAGTACTTTATGATGACTTCAAAGATAACCTCGAAAATGTGACATGCATGAACAATGACGTCACGCAGGCACATCGCGTAAGGAACCGTATTCATACCTAACCCAAAGAAACATTATTCATTCGCGATGTCAATTAAACCGCGCCCTCAAAACGAGCTTCAAACGTTCAAAAAGGCCATTTGTTCGAGACAATCGCACCTCCCGGCGTAAACTGACAAACGAGAGAAGATAGCGATGTCTAAAGTCTAAACCGAGCTTTTGAACTTCTTTGACGCGCGTTGATAAGCGTGTTGCGATGTTGGCGTGTATAGGGTACTTAACAATGGTTTTGCAAGTTTTCACCGCCGTAAGTGGGTAAATGTGCTACCGATTGACGGGACGCACAAAAGGGTAGGAATGGAATTTGTGGCGCCTCTGATGACAATGATGGTACTGTGACTTTGACTGAAGCTTATTATGTAGAACCTGCTTAGCTAGGTGGCAGTATATAGTGCATTGTTAAAAAAAATAAAACTTTTTAATCTATTAAATGTGCCTAAACTACTGGGAACAATAACGATCGGTGCTATTAAATCTCTTTGGAGTATTCCCTCTTTTTGAATGAGGCTAAAGGCCAGCCATACAGCCAGCCACAGTTTGAATCAGGATGCACTGCTTCAAGCTGCAGCTACACTGTACACAGAATTATATTTACTTACGTGCAAAGAAAGCAATCAAACAGTTTTATAATATGTGGGTAGTTTCTTAAGCAGCTTGAAACAATCGATTCCAGCTGCTTAATTGTCTGAATTGCTAGTCTAGCCTAAAAAGAAGCTAGTCGAATGGCAAATAATAGGCCAAGTGCGAGTTCGACTCGCGCACGATGGGTCCCGTAACCCCTTAGCCCCATTTCAAGCGTCTACCTGTTGCCGTTATAAATATGGAGCCAAAAACGGCAAAAAATGCGTTTTTTGTATAACAGCCCCCTATATTTTTTTTTTGTTTTTAGTATTTGTTGTTATAGCGGCAACAGGCTGATAGCTAGGCAGCCGAAATTTTCATTTTCATGACATAAAGCCTGGTGACAGACAGACAGCACGGACAGACGGACGGACAACGGAGTCTTAGTAGGTAATAGGGTCCCGTTTTTACCCTTTGGATACGGAACCCTAAAAATGAGTAATGTATACCAACACCTGGCAGCGTCACCGCGGGTTTAACATTAATCTCATTTGTGTAATAAAATCTGTGTCTTAGCCGTGATCCGGCCGTGAAATGCCTGCTCCTCACGATAATCCTGTTAGGTTAAGAAGGTTTCTACATATTACGTGCTTTGCTTCGCCTTAAGGATTAGAACGACGCACGCATTACTGGGGGGAATAGGTCCCTTTCTCGTATTGATTTTGTTTTAAAGCGGCTGAAAGTGATTTTGTAATTAGCTGATGAATGAAAATTGAATATAATTATCACGTCGAAATTCGTTTTTATGGAAACAATCAAATTAATTTAGGCGGTCAGTTTAGTTACCACATACCTATTCACTATTTATGTAAGCATGTTTTTTTTATTTTGCCAGTATAACAAGTAGAGCAACACTCGTGATATTGCTATTAAATTTCATTGGCGAAGAGAAAATATGCAGTCTATTGCTGCTCCCGTTACATACGTATTGTATAAAGAAAATTGTCACTCATCCTAAGCAAGTGCCAATTTATATAACAAGACCTATCTATTGATTTATTTAACCAATTTATTTACTTTCACCTGTCCCGTTGTCTATCGTTCTGTAATCAAATCCTACAAGCTAAATTTGATCCACTTCCCGGATACCGATTGAGTTGAAATTTTGCATACATGTGTAAATCGCGTGACAATGCAATATTATGTTGACATGGTGCAAATCTGACGATGGAGCTGGAAGGTGGCCAAAGGAACTTAGCAATAAAATGACACAACCTCACCGAGTTTGGGTTCATTTGAATGGTCTTGAATAGTAGTTTGTCTTTCAATGGTAACCAGGGTCTGATGGAGCTGGAAGGTGGTAAGTAAAGTAAGTAAGTTCGTATAGGCCGGGTGGCTAGCCCTGGTGTTAGAGTTTTTAGGCCGCCTGAAGGCCTCTGACATGGCTAAACGGTTAAAACAACCGGGGCCTACAATTTAACGTGTCATTCGAGCCACGGTAGTGCTCAGTTGGAAAATGCCACCCGCGGTCACCCATCCAAGTACTGACCGTGCGGAACGTTGCTTAATTTCGGCGATCGCTGACAATCACCTAGTCAAACTAAAGGTGGTGATAGGACATTTGTAATGAAACGACGCAACTCTATCGAGTTTCGGCTTGTCTCGGATTCGTCTTGTCGAGTACTTGTTCAGTAAAAGTTTGTTTTAAAAAAAAAAAGGTTTTTTTAATAATATGATACTTGTTATACTGTTTCTGGACACAACTCATCTTAATTTCTCCATCGTCTAATTGAATTCATTCTCAGCAACATTACCTATTGGTATTCGTACCCAAAGCAGTAGAAACACAATTTATTGGTATTAATTCAGCAGACCCTAAGCCAGACTTAAGCGATTACGGCACGGCAAAGATGCAACGTAGATTTAGAGCAAAGCTCGCCATGACAAGGTGGTCATCGCAAGCCCCCAGATCTTTACGCCGGACAATGAAGACAAAGGAGATATAAATTATTCAGCCACTGCAAAGTCGACTTTATTGTTAGGTTGGTACGGGTTATTTGTTGTTATTAAGGTGTGTCAGTTTTGCGCTAAGACGAGTAGTTTGCATGAAAGAGGAATCGTAGCGTCTGGGAGCTAAACCGTCCCCCGGACAGTGGCCGGGCCGTCCATAAATAATTAATCTACAGCGATGTGCGTCCGTCGGTTTGCTAAATCCCGTCGCGGTTTAGGTAGCTCGGTTAAGATATCTGAGATGCTTAATTGTTTCTTGTTATTTGTTTTGGGAGCGATTTTATTTTGTACCTGTTGAAGATTTTTTCTAATGGGTATTTATGTGATCCACACTGTTTTATGACAAGGGTTATATGACTTTAAATATATAGAGTGTTGGTAAACTGCTCGAAAGATAATTAAATTTGATGTTTGCATGTTCTTATGAACCAAAATTGTTTCACTGATTTGTAAGCTCATAAGTTACAAGTTATGTCAAGTGATTCGTTCTATAGGAAGATTTTAATTTGGGCCAAGTAAACAGACTATTAGGCAAATAATTTGAATATTTTTTTCAATTGATGACAAGAATCAATATTAACGCAGAATAAAGTTGTTCGCGCTGATTTGTAAGCTCATGACATAAGTTACAAGTTACCTTTGTGAAGTGATTCTTTAGGAAGATTTTAATTTAGGCCAACTTAACAGACTGTTGGGCAATTTTTTTTAATAAATTTTCAATTGATGTCAAGAATTAATTTTAACGCAAAATAAAATATTGTGATGCTGACAAAAAATGTGTCTATGCGTAGGCTGCTACGCTTAGTCTACGAAATTTGTAGATGATCTACAAACGCTGGTGCAGTTCTCCAATTTATTGCATGTACCTATTACCCAACTATAGAAGGATAAGCAGAGCACTATTTACTGTGGTATGCTATACAAATACAATTGAACTGTTTGCTTCGAGTAATCCCCAATTCTTAAACCTTAAGTTGTACAAAAACAATTACTTAAACTTATGTCCTATAACGATATAGGTAAGTAGTGAAACTATATTACGTATTTCACAAAAAAGGGCGCAGATTAAGACAAAATACTAAGTCTGCATCAGAATCAAACTTTTTGGCGGCTGTAAAGTTATAAAACAGGTTTTTTTTATGCATAATGCTTTTGGCTACATTTGGCCACCAACTCGCCTGATGAGAAGCTACTTACAACCTAATCCTTCAGCAGCTGTTATGTGAGTGTCAGTCGTCAGAATGGGATTTTGCGCAGGTTGTAGCTAACACATAGCCGACACAGAAGTTTGATTCGGCCTATAAACGATGCTGTGTTAGAATATATTTTTGCTTAATCTACACTTGTTACTGTTGCCATTCGCGATAAAAAAAATAGTGTGAAAATTCGGGAGGCGAACAGTGAGAAGATTGCAGCTGTAGTGCTAGAGCATTGTATACCCAGAGCACCGAGCTCTACAGCTCCTGTCAACTCAGTACCAACGTTCCACCTAACCCACGTAACAGTAAGTCTATAGGAATATATCCGTGTAGGTAAGTATGGCGGCCTGTCTCGAGCGGGTAAAGCTGCCCTAATCCGAGGCGATCCACCGCCGCAAGACGCCGCTTGTTGCTCGCTCGTGGGGCTTCCGAACCTATAAACTATTTAAATATGCGTGCATTCTATAATAACACATAAAATACAGTATTCACAACAAAGTTGCAACCTTGCAACTAGTTTTGACTGCTTCGCTGGCCATTGCCTCGGTGGTAAAGTGGTTAGTAACACTAACTCCGGCGCCAAGAGGCATGGGTTCGATTCGCACGTAAGGCAATCATTTTTGTGATGAACCTGTGTTAGCTCTTTGCCTGGATGTATGTATAATAATATGTATTTAAATTGTATTTAGCTGTGGGGTGCTTTGTTTAGTATGAGGTCAGAGATCTTGTGTAAGATGTAGATACTTACTGAATAAAACATATTTTTCTCTATATTCTTAATTCGTAGGTACATATAGGTATTTAATGTACAAATAAAGAATCTATAAAAAAGAAAAGAATATAAATAATGTATTAGGAAGATATTTAACGTAGCTGGCTACGTTAAAGCCGAAGCTCCAACAAACTGGAGCTCACTCAGCTCCAGAGTTGATCGGAACAGAGGGGTTAGTCCAGGTTTATACGAAAATTGAAACTATGGCTGTTTCCGTATGGCTCTATACATTTTTGTACAGCGCCCCTGGCTGAAACGATGAAGAACTAACCATAACTATAAAAAAGAAAAGAATATAAATAATGTATTATGAAGATATTTAACGTAGCTGGCTACGTTAAAGCTTAGCCTCCAACCAACTGGAGTTGATCGGAACAGAGGGGTTAGTCCAGGTTTACACGTAAATTGAAACTATGGCTGTTTCCGTATGGCTCTATACATTTTTGTACAGCACCCCTGGCTGAAACGATGAAGAACTAACCATAACTATAAAAAAGAAAAGAATATAAATAATGTATTATGAAGATATTTAACGTAGCTGGCTACGTTAAAGCTTAGCCTCCAACCAACTGGAGTTGATCGGAACAGAGGGGTTAGTCCAGGTTTACACGTAAATTGAAACTATGGCTGTTTCCGTATGGCTCTATACATTTTTGTACAGCGCCCCTGGCTGAAACGATGAAGAACTAACCATAACTATAAAAAAGAAAAGAATATAAATAATGTATTATGAAGATATTTAACGTAGCTGGCTACGTTAAAGCTTAGCCTCCAACCAACTGGAGTTGATCGGAACAGAGGGGTTAGTCCAGGTTTACACGTAAATTGAAACTATGGCTATTTCCGTATGGCTCTATACATTTTTGTACAGCGCCACTGGCTGAAACGATGAAGAACTAACCAAAATGTATGGAGCCAACGCGAAAGTTTAAGTAAACTACGCAAAACCTGAACTAAGAGCTCTGGGCAAAACGTCGTAGTTCGTAAGTCCATTGAAGAAATGTCATATATATGCTTTGCAAGGTAACGTAATTATTTCAGAACAAAAACGTAACCAATTTCATACAATTGACCGCACAAAAAATTTGGAGCCAATGTCATCTTTGCTATTCGATTTGAGTAGGGCGCTGCAATTTTCCACAAACAAGCCACTCCACTCTTCCATAGCGAAGTCTAAAACCATCGCAGTTACAGTTTCTGGAGCCACTGACTACTGATTCCATATCGCCAAAATGTTACGTAATTTGGTAATTATTTTTTACTTTCTCGTATTCCATTTCGAATAATATCTAATATTATGTTTACTTCATATTATGTTTAGGGCGCTAAAATTTTATGAAAACCAAGTTTAAGTTATGACATTAGAAACAAAAAAAAAACCACGAGAAATTATTAAAAATAAAACTTAACTAGGGAAACTCAATGCGCGTTTTCATTAAGAATCAGACTGCTGGGTAGTACGATTAAAATATTGACACAAACTTTTCAGGGTTCATAATTACGCACATTAATAACGCGCTACATTTTAGTGCAGATTATCGCTTGATGCCTCCAAAACTGTACCATTTAATTAATTAAACTGCTAAAACCGCATTAACGGCAATGCAGTCGGCAAAACCGCACTATTCTCAATCAAGGCTGGCCAAAATGGCGTTCAAATAATCGGTAGGCAGTTAATGAACGCATTTGAAAAGTTAAAAGCCCACTGTTAGGCCGCGTACACACCCGCGACTAATTATCGTTGGGCGTAATACCGCTAGTGTGGACGGGGACTTAGGGCATTATCGTCTAAATTGTCCTAATGTTTAGTTGTGGGCGTGTGTCATTACATTAGTGATTTTGGACACGAATTGGGAATGCATTGGCTTCATTCTAGCTTCGGGGAACTAGAGGGATTTTAAAAACAGGAAAATCGCAATTTATTTGTTTTACGCAAACAATTTGAATTAAGAAAACTAAGAAAAAGTATAAAACTCAAAATGTATGTAACTCCAAATAAAATAATAAACATTGTGAGATATATCATTTATTGTGATGATGTAGAGAGCTTATGCAGTAAAAGCTCTCCTGAATGATTCCAAAATAAAAAACCTCTTGGAGTTTTTTTTTGCTCTGAACCTTATTTGGCATTTTAAAGTAAACACAAAATTCCGAGCATGGCGTTAACACAACATTACACTTTTTGTTTATTTGACAAATACTTGTATAACTGAATTGAACTTCTTTTAAATAAATTTTAAATAAAGTTGTTTGAGAGAGCGGTATTTAACTTTATAAGAATTTTATTTATTTTAAAAAATCAAACATCATTTTTTTGATGCAAGACACCAAATGGTAACAAAGAGGTAGGTACGTACCTACTGCATCTGCCTGCCAAAATAGTGTAGGCTTTGTACGAATCGTATTTAGAGAACACAGACAGACTCGATTTAGTAATTAATTTTACTGCGCGAAGTGCTCTAAATGCACTAGAAACTATAATCCCAGTTAAAATGGGAAATAGGCGACTATTCACTTTGCCATCAAATATAATTTTGGCTTCTAAACGCGGTACCGAAACATAATTATGAATTTCGGCAAATCCATTGCGCGCAATGCATGCGAAATGTAGGTTTACAGTACATTTAATGGCATCGCATTTTTAATCCGTCTCTCATCGTAATTAATCTAACCTTTATAACAAACACTTCCTTTGTCACATCCAAACTGAGTTAGATCGAAGTAAAGACTCCGTCAAAAAAAAAAATCTGTGCCTGGAGAATCGCCGTGGGGTTGCAATGCAAGTCTGTCCATTTTCTATAGGATCCATTTCTGAGAGTGTGCATCTGAGCTGCACGACCTTATCCTACCATCCCCTTTTTACTACAGGACAAGTAGGAGGACGCCACATTACCACCCCTACACTGTCGATTTTCCTTCGATACGTAATTCGTACCGCCAGGGAATAAATCATCTTCCTGCTTTCCTGTTTCCTAAAAGATATAATCTAAAGCTTTTCAAGGTCAGAGTAAATAGGTATCTTCTAGGTCTGAGTGCTTCATCTTCGACCACAACGTCGCTTTCCATCAGGCGATGGTGGTGTTCAAGCGCGGACTTTTTCGCGATTCAAAAAAATCCATTTCGAATAAATATCAGACATTCCCAATACCTAGTAAGTAGTTCATTTCCGAACGACAATCCTACGAGAATAAAATTATACGAGGCGATCATTTTCATTTGCTTCCTGGCCGCCCAATTTTTCGCATAACGCACCATCCAATGAAAACACAAATTAATCTCCTCATTTTTTGCATACAATTTTATATCATTGAGCTCAAATATCCGAACGGGTTTCATTTCACGACGCGTAATCCCACGTCACCTCGATAGTATGGGTTTCTTTTGTGCCGGCCGAAATGAATTAATTCATCATAGGTTAATGTATTAATTTACTGCAAAATAATCTGCAAAAGATTCGATTTGTTTACGGAGCTTTTATAGAGGTGTGACGCAAAATCCGAAATCAATACAGGCGTGTATAGAAACAAGAGCGCGGGCGAGGGCTGTGTCGACGCGATATCCAACACGGGTCCGGATTAAGCGACGTCAAATCCGGGATTAAGCGGGCCCCGGATAAAGCGAAGGCCGGGATCGGCGGGAGCGCGGGTCAGCGGGATTTGAGCGCGTCGCCGGCCCAATAAAAGTGTCTGCAGCCGATTTAGCCTGAGCCCACAGGCAATTCGGCGCGGCTACCAATTGCTAGGTAATTTCGGTGCGAGCGCGATCTGTCCGCACAAAGCCGCTCTAATGCCCGCCAATGGGATTAGCCTAGTGTCGTGCGCCCTCTGCGATTTATTAGAGGGAATCGTATGTCTACATGCAGGCTAACTTGCCCGTTCACTAACGTAACATTTTCTGGAAATGCTTCGTGAAGTTACTTTTGGGAAACTATACGAAATATTTAACACACGTACGTACGAGTACGTTACCTACTACAAATTAAAATAAACAAATTCAAAGTAAACTTTGTTTACAACGGTTCAAATAATTGATACCCCTAATTACGAGACCAAATTGCGGTTACATATAATTCGAGCCCGATGCACTCGACTAATCAAAGTTTTTCTACTCTAATCCCGCTCGTTTGCAGCGGCCGTCGTTCAGCCATTATAGGGGCCCCTCGGTAATCCGGATTGGAGATTCATTAGGGCGAGATTATACTCTATTGAAATCTCGAATGAGCGCGCGGGGTAGCGACCGTGTATGCGAAATGGACGATATTGTAACGTTAGGTATCTATCTGTAGAAAAACTCTAAAAACTCTTCGTAGAGTTTTTCTCTTCTATACTATTTAATTAAGGCTTGAACGTAAAATCAAATTGCTTTGTAACAAAATTTGAAATATCGAGTATATTTATTATTTATTAGGTTGTTGCTGACATGATAACTGTAAATTGTAATAACGACTGTACCTACTTAGTAGCAACATTCCATTTAACCCTGTAGAAATGTCGATCACTTAGGTACTGCCTGTTACTTAGCATGTTTTTATTTGTTTCTAAAAGTAAATTATTTGTGTTTAACCCTCAAGTTTGTTAGTTATGGCACCTTACCTTAGTCTACGCTTAATACGTTCATAAGTAATATCTTGAACCTTTGAATAAAATATTACACCTAATTTATTAATTGTAACTATAATACTTATTAACGATATCTAAACACACCTAACGATTTAACCCTCCGCAGCTACATTCCCGACGACACAAAATTACCAACGCAGTCTCTATTTCCCTATACATAGATACCTTCCCAATTCGCTTTGTATAAAGTAAGATGTTTTCCCGAGCATTAATATTATTGGATAAGTCGAAACGTACATCAAACGTATCGACTCTGTGGTAAACAAAACCCAAACATTTAGATGAAAAGGTACACGTAATTACGGCGATATTTTATTATGTTTTCCTTTGAAGAGGGAATGTCAATACGCAATGTGAGTAATAGATAGGCATGTATCAACTTTATTCAGATAGGTGCAATCAGGTTAATAAGCAAATAGATGAAACTTGAATAAGCTTAGAAAAAAGGTTTTCTTTGAAATTTCGGATTTATAAATAAAACTAATGAACTGCGCATGAGTTATTTTAAGCATTCGTATTTCGACAACATCAAAGTAACTTTACACTAACTTAATATCATTTTTAAAATAATTATTATACCTACAAGTTTTTAGGTTTCATTTATGAACTTACCACCAATGCAAAATAAATTGGAATGGTTTACAGATAGCAAAATATTTATTTTTGCATTTACAGTTTCATTCTTATAAAACACAGCTTGTGAGCTATAAATGATTTTAAAATACTGATTTATCTTTTTTTACGCCTGTAAATTCACTTAATGTACAATCACGCAACCGCATTAGCAAATTAAATTCATGCAATGACCAAAATCGTACAAAAACTGAACACGTTAATCGTACTAGGAGCTTATCTCTTTTTTGTAGTCGTCCACGCGGGATTATACCCAGCCGGCTTTATCCCGGAATAAAATATTTATGTCTCACGTAACGAGCGGACCGACGGACAAACAAAATGACGACTTATGATGTTGAAAATTGGTACAGTTGATAATTTTTTTAACGATACTTTAGTTTTTGTTAGCTTTTCTCATTAAGTCGGACACTTCAGGAAACATGTTTATTTAGAGGGTTAACTTTGATTTTAAACTTTGAAGGTTCTGGTTAAAAGGTTTGATTTTTGGTTTGGAAATTCAGGTTATAGTGGTTTGTAATCAAAAAAAAATTTCTTTGTACCATATTGTAATTTCCGCAGACTACAGAAACATGCTCAATGGAAGCTGCTTTCGACCGGTATTATTCGAAATCCATAGGGAGATACATATGTTCAGCAGTAGAAGTCTAACGGCTGATGAATGGGAGAATGTATTGTACTATCTGCGCTAATTTAATTTCATTAACGATAACGTTGTTTTAGACACATTTTTTTCTCTACAATTTCTGGACTATCTTTTGATCAAACTCATAATTTATTTATATTAAAAGTAAGAGTTTAAAGTTCTGAGATATTCCACAACTCTGCAACCCCTATGGTAGGTCGCGGTTTTGCTCGTAAGGTTCATTGACTAATACAGTAAACCCCTTGCATACACGCATATAGCAACTTCAACCTTAACCACGAAGAAATTAGAACTATTTTAGCACAAAATATTCTTGCTCTAGCTTTCCACTGCAAGCCCAAGATAAGCCGGTGGATTAGTTCGACGGAACGAAAAAAGAATAAAAATTTGAACTACAGCTCTGATTGAGTTTCATTCTTTTTTACGTACGAAATTTGGGGAGCGTAACAACCCTAATAAAAATAAGCACACATTGTGCGACGGTAAATCGGTTTGGGATTAAGAGATTATGAATAAAATTTGTATTTAGTATTTGAATTATATCTATGCTTGCTATTTTTATACCTGGCAAACTTTTTGTCTACTTATTTTATATTTTACGAATATACAAGACTTTTTAAACGATTTCCAGAAAGGAGGAGGTTCTTTGTTCGTCTGTGTGTATTTTTTGTGTATTCATCGATATTTTCGCCAGTTTGGAATCGAAAGAAATTTTTTTTTTTCGAACGGTTATACTCCCGAGGTAGTCCCATTTAAATTTAACCGAAATCAGCTGAGCCGTTCTAAAAAATCTTTGTTTGAAAAATACATATTACGATACAAACTTAAGAGCTTACAAATTACAAAAATGTGACCTACAAACATTGCGTTTGAAAAAACATAACAAACGCTTACAAAAATAAAAATCGCACAAAGGGACTAAGGCATGGAAATCCTTCACGGGGGCGACACGTGCAAATCCCGGATACAAGGATTGTACCCTATCCCGGCTTACCTTAATCCTACTACCGAAATACGAGTATACGCAAATAGCCTGTAGTTGCTATAGGCGGGGCGACGGCACGTACTCAAGGATGAATCATAATTTAACGAATAGTGATTGGATTCATAGAGCCTAGACTGCTTTTCACAGAGGCTGGACTCAGGATGTGATGAGCTGTAGAAATTTAAAAAAAAACATTGTGGTTTATTAAAATTCTACTACCGAAGTATACCAATAGCCTGTAATTGCTAGTGGCGAGGCGACTAATGTACTCAAGGATGAATCATAAATTAACGAATAGTGATTGGTTTCTTATCGCCTAGACTGCTTTGAACAGACCCTGGACTCTGATGAGTATTAGGTATGTTGAAAGTAGTAAAAATTTAAAATACCTAATCATTTAAAATTATAAATAATCATACTTAAAGCAGTTTATTTTTGTCATTTAGCAATGACATTATTCTGCTGTAGCTTGTTTCTACTACCGAATTATACGCAAAGAACCTTTAGTTGCGATTTACGGGGTGACGAAACGTGGGTACTCAAGGATTAATCGTATTTTTTTTAAACATAACACCAAATTTTTACCACCACCTCGCCTCATGGAAAGCGATGTTGTAGCCGAGAATGAAGTATAACCTAGAAGTTTAAAAATATCCAGATTGTAATTGTCAGAAAACAATGATGGAAGCAGGGTATTCCAGTCCCTGGCGGTTCGCATTATGGAGGAGGCATTATAGTTTTAAAAGAGAGCGATTGATTATTACACGATCTCTAACTTTGTTAGCTTTAGTCTTTTAGCAAAGTACCTATCCTGGCTTATCTCGGAAAGATACGCAAATAGCTGGTAGTTGCTATAGGCGGGGCGACAGCACGTACTCAAGGACGAATTATATTTTAACGAGAGCGAGCGATTGATTTAAATTACACCAATCACATTTGAATAAAGAGGGATTGATTTTATATGACCTGGAGTAGTTCATAGAGGTATATTCTACCATCCGTATGAAGTAATATGTGTGTAAAACAAGAAAGACGTTCAGATTGAATAGCGTTATGCTAAGTAGGTAGTTTGAGGTACGTAAATTGATAAAACCAAATCAATTTAGTAGAGTTGAAGAACTAAGCGAAAAGAATGAGGTTAAGACTGTTAAACCAAATTAATACGAGAATCGATACCTTTTATTATGAAAAATAAATAGTGTGCAAAAATATTTTCCAAACACTAACACAACCTCACTATCTAAACCCAACTTTACAGCTACTTACAAACCACACACATACGTATAGCGTACTTGCCTCGGTCCGTCCGGAGATAATCCCATTGTCTATCCCACTCACACACGTGGGTGGCTTGCGCAAATCTTCATTGCGTCCCTGTCTAATCCCTTATTTGAATCTTATCAGATCTCAGGAGATACACCGGTAGTGGTCTAAGTCCGCGCGTGTGGTTGGAGCTTTATCCCCTAGGGCTGTCGGTAAAAAATGAGGGATATAGTTCCCTTGAGTATGCTCCGTTTGTCTTAGTTCTGGTGTTAGTGCGGGGAAAGCTCCACATTTTATGAAATTTTGATAAACATTCAGAAGCTGTTCAAACAGCACAAAGTGCACTTAGTAGACCTACTTATCGATGTACCAAATATGTAGGACAAATAATCATGTTAAATTTTACAACAAACTTTTGAAAACTCCCGATTCGATTTTGCCTCATTGTGATAAATGCAAAAACTCAGTTACCTACCTGGTATTCGCTAATACATTTCTTAGATCTGATATTTGTTTCACTCAGTCCAAATAATATTTACTGCATTAAGTACAAATCCAAGGATCTAAATTACGGATGAGAGCTTACCCAGCGCAGTACCTAAAATAAGTACCAACAGGTATTAATATGTATACATACAAAAATCAAGTTTTTGCTCATATCTACATAAACATTTAGTTTCAAATATAAACTACTAATATAAGTACAGTAAACAAGGCATTTTTAAAAATAAACTAGACTAAAATTCCATCTCTCAAAAACTGACATCTCAAGGCCATAATTTAAAGGAAGCTCCTTGAATTAAGGCTTTATTTCTTGCCAGTGTAATAAGATAATATTACTAACCCTTTGTAGGGATTAAGATTTTGTTAAGGGCACGGTCCCTAAGCCCAGCCAGACGGGGTCCCGATTAGAGGGAACCAGCCCTTTGCCGCTCACTTCTATGGTTTTTACGATGCCTTAAACAATGAGGAATATCTATGTAAAATGATTTAGATGACTGTTTAAATAAATTAAGATTTACTATTAAATTACGGTAATTTTATTGCCGTTTTCGGGTACCTAATTGGCATGTGATAAAATATAGAGTAAGTATACTTTGTTTGGTCTTGAGTTCCTAGTAATCTACTATAGTACTACGTCACTACTATAGTAAAAAAGTCATACACTAATTGAATAATATAGTCATATAGTCATTTATTCATAACACCATTTGTTACAAGTCAAAAAGTAAACATTACATTAGGGCACTATAAAATATAGCACGAAATAAAAATTGATAAACTTCACAATTTCCAAATTAGTCACTAATCCAGTGACATTACGTAAATGATTCAAGCACTAGCCCCCAATATTATACTTTACCGTAACTTCAAATGAAGCTAAAATCGTGCACAAGTAAAACGAGTCACGCCAAAGCCGTCATACTAGCGACATCGTGTCACATATCTAAATTTACACCAAAGCGAATCCAACCAGAGATAAATCTTAATCGATTAAAACGAGTTCCATCTCGATTCTCGCAAGACACGAGCAAGGGACGCGAGCGCTAGGCCGATCTCCGCTCGCCCCGTAAGCTAATCTTGACAAATGGCCCAGATCATCCGTAACCACGCTCCCGTCCATGTATTTGTCCACACAACTCGACCGCCACGATTTTTTATCGATTGATCACCGGCTCAGCTGATTGCGCCTCTCTGTTGTTGCCGACGGATTACTCCACGCACACAGCCGCCCGTGTAGACGCGGCATTAACGAAATTATAAAGTCACACAAAGAATAATCGTGAAGGATTTGCGTTATGATACGCACACACGTGCAATAATTCGTTTTCATTTCCGATGTGTGAGTGTGCGTTGGTGTGCGTTAAGCTGAATGCATGCCTCAAATTGGGCTGAAGTGCAGGAGATTATCTTGAGATGATTGATGGAGAAGCCCCTACTTCGGTGCGGAACCGACAGATAAGCCCCTGAGCGGTGGTACTTTGGTATGATTGGATGAAGACTTTTTTCTTTGGATATTTTGATTCTTTATATCTACCTAATCATTTTCAAGACTAAGTCATTAAATAACATTCAACAGTTACAAATTGTAACGTTTTCTTATTTTCCTTAATTTGCAAGCTTATGCTTATGGTAGGCTTTATCCACAGTAAGGTGACAAAATCTCATCCCATGTTCGCTTTGCATTATCGGAAATAACTAAATCCGCCCAAATAAGAGTTGGTTCGTATCCGAACAAAGAGCTGAGAAACGACCGGTGGACACGATATTAGCAGTATGGGTAACTAAACCGAAGAAGTAATGCGAAAGTTAAGGTACTTAGGCGTAGTTTCGCCTGTACGATGGCCCTGACACCGGGGCAATATAATACAGCGTCGATATCCCCTGCATGCAGTAAGAGCCTACTAAATGGGGAGTTTGGGCTAGCGGATGGTTGGAGATAGGGCTCTTGCTGTGCACTCAAACGGACCCGGGGAGGTCTGTGGCCAGGTGGTTGTAGAGAACAGTATTAAGACTATGTAGTCTCGAGAATTTAAGCAAAGCGCTAAGCTGTGCTGCAAAGAAGATGAATTTAGATTAAATGGAAGCAGATACTGTGCTGGTGCTGGTAGGTATCTCGCACCGAAAACATCACAATCTTGAACAAACCTAACAAAATATTATCCATGTAGGACAGAGTCTACCTATATACGAGTAATCCGTTCATTTTATGTTTTTAATCATTCTTTGAAAATAATTTAACAATAATGCTTATACCTATAATAAAATACGAATTAAAAACCGTAGATACTGGGTTTGTTTTAAAATGTCACCGAGCTAAGGCAGAGCACACACGTAGTACTAAGTAGAGCTTCATCCGGATGAGCTGAGATTAGATGGAAGCGGCTGCCCACCGTCCGGGTATCTCAGACCGGATTACCGGGATCCGGATTTTGCTGAATATCTTGCTATGGATTTATAGGAGGTGGCTCCCGCCGTCGGGTTTAGTATTATTGTTTGAATGAGATTGAAATTTTCTCTCTTGTTCATTCAAGTTAAAGTTCTTGATTATAAATTAATTCATCAATCAATCATTATAAATACATTCAAAACAAGTTGATTTGAGTTAAAATTATTGATTTGAGTTGAAACATGAAACAGTACTTACATATATTTTGTTATACAGCCGGCATAAATGATCTACGTGAAATACTAAGTGGGTTGTGTCCAATTTGAAAGCAACAGATAGTACAACAAATGAAAAAAACTAACATTTTAAAAGGTATCTAGATGGTTAGATAGCTTGATTTCTGATAGATTTAGTCAAAAGGTCAGAAACAGTACTTTTTATTCCGATCAAAATAAAAGGTTCCTAAAGAAAAATAAAATATCCTTGGCAAATCCGCGGGCAAAAACTAGTCAAAAATAATTAAGAAACGTAATCTATATTATGATGATCCTAATTCCACTTCAATATCCTTTTCAAAATATTTAGCAGTCACCACACGCAAGGCCGTCACAATATAGATGTAGGGTGTGCACACACACGCGGATGAGGCCTAAGCCGGATTAAGCGACCGGTGGATCTGGATTGTAGGCAGGCACCGGAGAGGTCGGGATATTATGGATTTACGAATGAAAAATGTTCAAAAGCTGTTGAAAAAGGTAAATGTATGCGTTACGACGCGGACGCGTCCTCGCTTTTTAAACGTATATTTTTTGTGAAAAGAGGTTCGAGTAGGTATGTATCAGAAACATTTTATTCTTGAATAAATAAGTTTGTGCTTTATTTTTAAAGAAATATTTTATAATACTTGCCCACATCATCATGATGTAACTTGCATGTCTAGTAAATTGTACGTGTTTTCTAAAATTTCAACCTTTTAATAATGAAAAAAAATACTCAACAAAAAAAGATTAGGTACAAATTTTACATCAGGATCAATAACAATTTACTCCAACGGTGAACAAAACAGTACACCATTATTAATTTATCACATATTAAATTAACAAACAAAAAATATAAAACAAAATCTGCATACTCCGTGCAGAACTGAAACAAAATAATGAAGCTCTGATATACTTATTACATATTTAAACCTCTTTCCGTGACTCGTCGATATCAACACATACACACACCACGCGGTGAGATCACGGGATGATCCGGATCAGCCGCGACCGGATCAGCTCGTGTCGGCCGGAGATAAAGCGAGTGTGCAACCCTCCTACATCGCCGTGGCTGAGCGCCACAGCAAAAACAGTTGGTTGCTTTTAAAATAAAAAAAATGAATACGGTCACTCTTTTTTACAACCTATACAGCTACGTAATGCGAAGAGATGAAAGTTCTAATTTTTTTTGTATTTACTTGTATGTTTACATTTGTTTATATTTTTTCCGAGAGATCACGGGTGACCCGGATCAATTCGTGTCAGCCGGTGATAAAGCGAGTGTGCAACCCTCATTCATCGCCGTGGCTAAGCGCCAGTGTAAAAGCATTTGGATGCTTTTAAAAAGAATAAAAATAAACTACAGTCGGAAAGTCTACTTAAAACCTAAGAAGGTTGTAAGAGCGAATATGCAACTCTCCTACAACACGGTGGCTGAGGAGGTCGGCAGTCATGGAATGGAATGTGAAATGAAAATAAAAATGGAATGTCTAAAGTTGTGTGATGAATGCTCCTTTTCGCCCCGCTCCAAACAATGCGGGGCGAAAGAGGGCCTTCAAAAAGAGTCTTCGTTGATTCGCCCCGCGGGCCGAACAGCTTCCGGGGCGAAACCACGAAAGAGCCGATTTCCGAAAACCAGTAATACCCTACTGGGTATTACTTGTGTTTTTTTTTTGCAGTATCTAATGAAAATTGTTTACTGGAGAAACTGTTTGTTAGTTACACTGTGTTTTTATATGGAGTGAACTACAAATTCTGATTGAAATTGTGAAGTTTCTCTCTTCAGCGGTTAGTTTGAGGACTTTGAGAAAAACTACTCTTCCGATTTATTTAAATTAACCTTTGAAGGTCTTTCGCCTATTCGGTCTTTTAATTTTAGGTAAATTTCATTTGTTCGTAATTCAGGATGTTTCAAAATAGGTATGGAACAATTTTAAACATGAAAAATTGACATACAGTAAAATGTAAACAACAGTATAGCAGTAATATTAGCCACAGATTGGTCAGTCAAGTAACCAAATAATTAATTAACACCATCAAATTATTTCATTTGGACCTACACGCTAGCTATTTTAATTTGACTTCATAAAAATATTATCGTTCTATTCAATCGCACTCATTCAAATAATAAAAAATAATAAACGCAAAGTTGTTGGATTTTTGAACAAGATGGTTCCAAAGATTAGTCAAATATTGTCTTTTAAAGCCCACAGTCTGCTTTATAGCTAAAAATTATATATTAATTTACATTCAATCTTTGTAGGATCCCGTTGATTTTAGCAATAAAATCATGCTTAACTATACACGTTATGTCTTTTGTAAAAAATAAAAGATAATAATACAGCACTATAAAAAATATAAATCGGCTTATCTGTATAAAACCAGCTTATTCGTATAAAGTAGCGTCAGCAGAGTAGCGCTCGAGTGGGTTGTGTTTTTTACTGGAATACAATTCGCATTTTGCACCAAATTACTTTTCATTTCAGTTGTTATGAGTCCAGAAAAAAGATAGTAATCTTTTAGATTTTATGTTTTTCAATTTTGTTTTTGTTATTTTGTGTATAAGTGGGATAGTTTATCGGTGGTATGGTTAGACGATTATTTACGAAGTCATTTCACAGTAGTCCATCCATGCCATTCTAGTCGTAGTGACACCCACCTTATAATCGTGTGGTCGTGTATTCAAATCCCGGGGTCCCATACCAATGATCTCTTAGGAATTTTTGTATGGAATTTAACACCACTGGCTTTTCGGTAAAAGAAAACATCGTGAGGCAACCTGCATACCTACGTCCGCAGAAAAAAAATGATGGCGTATGTGAATCCACCAACCCGCACTGGGCCAGCGTTGGCTGGCTGGTAGATATGGCCCAATCACCCTTCGTGGGTAAGCCTACGTCCTGCAGTAGATAATTGAAAGGCTGATACAGTACAGTATAGTTTCACAGTTGCTGATAGTCTGTGGGAACGTAAGATGCTAGAATAGAGTCCACGGACGGTTAAATATAGCATGAAACATCGGGACATTAGTCTTCCAGAGGTTTGCCTGTAAATCTATACTGAAGCTTATATCCAGCAAAGGACGCCTTACTACCAGAAACAATGTTTTGTACTAAAAATTAACATCATCCTTAACTCAACTACTGCTAAACGAAATCTTAATACTACACATAATTAATTATGATATCTATGTGATGCAAACAACGTTTTTTTTTTATTTCGAATAGGTTTGCGTTTGACTGAAAACTCCCTGATGTTGAGCAGATATGCGGTATAAGTATACGTAAAATAAACATTAGATATATTGCAAACAAAAAATAATATTATTCGTTGAACTGATTTGCTAACGCTACACAGGTACAATTTGACAAAAAGATATATCTACAGACGTCGGCTATAATCCGAGTAGCGGCGGCATTGTGCAATTGCTAATCGGCACAGATCGACGATTCAAAATTAATAATGATTTATACAGACGATTAGAGCCAGGTTAGGTATCAGTGCCACCGGGCCTCGTATACTTGTAGGAGACTGAATTTGCTTGCGATTATCTGATTTAGGTGTTCGTGGAGACCGTGAACTGGCAAAAGTAGAGAATTGTTATTTTTAAACTTAAGCGATTTGAGCACATTATTCATATACTACGATACTACTCAAAGTACCTAATCAAAAAGTAGAGAAGGCTTTCGCGTACATTAGAGTTACTCAATATTTTATGTTGGTATAAAATAGGATAATTGCACTCGAGTAGGGTCATTTGTGTAGATCTCAGATGTAGTAAGTAAATAAACATGCTACTTTTTTAAAAGTGATGCACAGCCAATCTCCGTATTTTCAAAAAAATTCGTATATAAATCATTTCTTTCACTCATATTGTGTGCTGAATATTCCATTGGATTGTTATAATAATCTTCCTTCAATAATAGTAGCAAACCAATAAAAATACTTTTCACTTTTACCTTCGTTTTAATGAAAAAAATATCTGCCTCGAATTTCGAATCAAAAATATTGAACTTAAAATTAATTCAACTTTGTAATAAAGTAGGATTTAAACAGATAATCTGGGGCCTGATTTAAGCTTGGATTAAACTGAGATATTATTTTCGTTCGCAACTTACTCGTAAGGATGTGTGTACAAAGGTCAGATGTCTGCAATGTTCGCTCTTGTTTGATTGCGTGTGCACGCTGCCTTATGATCCAAATGCGCCTTACCGGCGGATGTCCCGGATTAGATTTAAGGGGTAAAGGAACTAGAAAGAGACGGTGATACTAACTTTTACCAGCCAGACAAGGACGGACGGCCGTCAGAGATTTAGAGATTATGATTCATAAAGAGCGGAGAATGAATGGAAGATTATTACGTAGGGGATAAATGGGTATTATGCGACGCTGTATGGGAAGCCGATAGGTTCGCGTTTTGAACTTTGTTTTGCGAAGATGTACTAGGCTAGTGAGCTGTTTTTGTAGATTCTTCAAGTCATTATAGCACGTACGACGTTTTGTTCTTATTGAAATGTTAGATTAATTTGTTTGCCTAAAAATCTATATTTTACTAACGCTAAACTAAAACTAGAGATATACATTTATTTTAACTGCTATTCTGTAGGTAACATTGATACATATTATTATACCTACTACTATCACGGGTACAACATTGATTCTATTTTTGTCTTTTCGGAAAAGCTAAGTACCTAATTAATTCAATCCATTGCTACGTGAAAAAAGAACAAACCAACAAAAAAACAAACACTCATTCCGATTTATAATATTATTAAGGATTAAGGATAAGTGCTAAATGTCTATACCTAAATATGATTTATGGTTCATATATCTTATAGCACTTTATCCATCATCGTATTATATGAACATATTTCCCACAAATCGTCCTCAAATAGAAGGGTTCTTTCTATGCACACGTAATTAGCACTCATCGTGAAAGAAATTTAAAATTGATATCAACAGTTTTATGGACTATCGTCAGATTTCTATGCCTTTATGGGAGAAACTTTTACGGCGTCATCAAATTGAAATGAAACGACATGGAATCAATCGCGGTTCTCGGACGTAGGTACATCACCGATCACGCTAGAAGGGACATGTCGCGATTAGCAAGGACTTAATTTGGAACTAAATTCACGCCAATTTACTACTCACAAAGCACAGTAAGGTACATTTTAATTAAGTAAAGCATGGGTTTTACTCATGCTTAATTTTAGTAGAAAACTGTTACTATAGTTCGATCGCATTTAGCGATCTTTCTCAAGGTTGGAGTACTAGAACGCGGGCTCGTCTCGTATAGCACAGTAAGGTACTTAAATAATATTCATACAACAATACTTTGCGACGCCGGGCCGAGTCCTCACAAGTCCTAAGTTTTTAGTTTCACCTCGATGTATTTGGAGAAATAAGACATAATTTTATACGAGAACAAAAATAACTAAGTTAGAAATGCTCTACTATTTCAAAATCATGCATTTTGCTATATGAGTATTCGCTGCATGTAAATGCATCATCCTCGCGGTTAAAGCTGTCTCTAGATCTCTATAAGGTACTTCATAGGACGTAAAAGGCCGGTCATGTAGGAGATAAATCAATTATGGCATCAGATTAACGGGCAGATGAGCTCCGAGGGCCGGACAAAAGATGGGATGGAGCGGCGCGTGCCGACGAATAATGTCTATCGAGTTGGATTTCTAAAGCTGTATAAACACGCTTGTTGTATATCTGTGTACCAATTGATTTATAATTTTATCGTCGATTATAATTACATTTATAATTTTTTAATAAGATTTTTTGTATTTGTAATGTAGGTACTCGTATGTTAGTAAGTTATTAAAAGATTTTGGCGTTTTTACTGCTTCAACCCTTTTAATCTTTGTTGTAAATCAAATATGTAGATATGATTTGAATTTTGAGCTTTTTTACACATCGGAATAATTAACCTGCCAAATAATGCTAAATTCTTCAACGGTTTTTCTTACACGTTTTGTTTGCCAAAAGATATAAGTATGTACTTACAATTTATATTTTTTGCATCTAGTAGGATTTCATATTTGATGTTTTTTGTTCATAAATGAAAAAAGCGATGTGCAAAAGTAATAACTATTCAATGTAGAAAGTGCACAATGTACTAAGATAAGCAAAACTTTTCTTAATCTTAATTAAGTTGCCTGCTGTTAATTTAATTATTCAAATCTCACGATAATTAGCCGCATTATAGGTTTATACTCAACCAAATCACTTTATCAAGATCAGTGTGGAAGAAATTGATAAGACAGACGTAAGCTGTGAAAATCAGTTGCGGTATAAAACAGCACTTAATATAGAGGTAGACATCACAATTTTAAGTTTATCTAATTCTATTCAACTTCACGAATTGAACTATTTTAAAACGCTTATAAGTTTTATTTAATATATTTTAAGTTCATGAATTGATAATTTCGAGATCGAAGATAGTAAAACTCAAAAGCTTTACCTCACCATTATAACAAGAGTTCATGAAATGTTTTTTTTTAAAGTTTTGTTGAAATATATTTATAAACATGAAATAAAACTGTATAGATAGTTTTTTTTACGAATTTATGGATGTTTCTCTGATGTATCAAAAAAAAAATCTGCAAAATCGGTTAATAATTGGCGCAATCGCTTTACGTACAAAAGAAACCATGCAGCCGAATAGAGAACCTCCTTTTTGAAGTTTGTTAAAAATTAAGAAATAAAATAAGTATTTCATCTATTAGCTCTAAAACAAAAAAGTACGTTTCTATATTGTATTGGCTCACTTACCAGCAATACTTTTATTGAGCAGGTTGTTGAAGGCCTCCTTCTTGGGCGAGAGATGCGGCGTGTGCTGCGTGCGATCATGGTGCACGGGCGCTGACGGCGGCCGGGGCACAGCCCTCTCTTCAGGAGACCTCCGCGGCGGCGTCTTGCTGCGACGCAGTTCTGATGCCAAGTTCTGTAAACAAAAATATAGGTAACCTTTAGTGTATTAAATTGGTTTAGCTATTACCATACAGTGCGGTGATGCTGCCAACGTCATGGAGACCTTTGCACGAGATACTTTGCTTTTACTTAAGTTAAAAAATATTCTATTAGTTATCTTCTCTACATATTCACCCTCGGCTACAACGTCGCTTTCCATCGGGTGAGTAGGTGGCCAAATATAGCCCAAATGTGTTATGTATAAAAAAACAATATAGTAAGTATCTAAACGTAAATCATCTCACGGTTTACCTCTACACGTATAATTAATTTATGTTATGATCGAGCCGTTGATGAGCCGTGGTGGTCTAGTGGTTGTGACACCCGCCGTACAATCGTGGGGTCGTGGGTTAGAATCCCGGTCCCGTACCGATGAATTCCTTGAAATTTATGTACAGAATGTCACACCACGGGCTTTTCGGTGAAGGAAAACATCGTGAGGCAACCTGCATGCGTCCTTAGAAGATATTCGATGGCGTATGTGAATCCACCAACCCGCACTGGGCCAGCGTGGTGGATATGGCCCAATCACCCTACGTGGGCAGGCCTACGTCCTGCAGTGGATTAATAAAAAAAGGCTGGTACAGTACAGTGTGTTAAATTGATTTGTCAATAATTACCATACAGAGCGGCGATGCTCCCAACGTTTTGAAGACCTTTGACATTTCTTGCTTTTTTGTGTATTTAAATTGCAAACTATTCTTTTAAAGCTTTCTCGCGTGCTTTTAGGAAAAATCATTGTCTATAACGCTCTTTAACTGTGTCCATGCAAAAGATTAAGTCGATTCGTCACTCCGTTACTGTTTGAAAGAGTAACGTACAAACTACAAATAGGTACAATTTCGGAATTATAATATTAGCAAAGATTGGTTACACTTTCAACTACTAGAAGACCTGTCATCAATGTTGGTGTATCAGCTAGTGCCAATAATGTTAAAAAAATAATGTTTTTAGTAAACTTTTACCCAAGTTCGAAATATATCTTCACTACACACTACATGTTCACCGTCGGCTACAACATCGCTATCCATCAGGAGAGTTGGTGACCAAATGTAGCCCTATTATGTATAAAAACTCAACAGTAAGTACCTAAACGTAGACCGTCACACGATTTACCTCCACAAGTCTACACGCATTACTTATTTATAATCGATGTATACTTCTAAACTTAATCAAGCATTGTTTGCTCTCACGCAGGCCTTCAGTAAAAGCTGTGCTATGAATAATTCCACAATTTGTTCTGTTACAGTTGCATACATTTCTACATGTATGTATGCCGTGCAGAGGCGCAGACGTGCAATACCTGTGAATAACTGCATAAAAGGGGAGGCACCGTTGCACCGCTTTAAATTGTATTATGTAACTGTAAGTTTTTAAATGGGAATGGAACCGTTTCAAAATTTAATTGTGAGACAGCTCATAATTCAAGTCATGATTTCAGGCATACAATGACGTCTACATAAAATATGAACCAAAAAGGAAGGGTAAAAATGCCGTGCCTTTTAAAAAAAATACCTACTAAATTGGGTACCTACTCAACACTGTGTAATATGAAAATGTTAATATATACAAGACTACGAGTATACAAAAACAAAAACAATGCGCAAACGTAAAACATTTCTAAATATGTATTACAAAGCCTTACTTCTATCCAAGGTGTTATATAAATACGTTCAAAATTTCAAAACAATTGTCAATAAAACTTGAAACTAATATGAAAATCCCGCATCTGATATCAAAGCCAAATATTTGCTTAGCACTGTACTGAAGATCACGAAACAAAAATAGTAAAATCTTCCAATCTTCTTACCCCGTTAATAGAGCCAAATATGATGACTCGCAACGTCACGAGTTTCGTTGACAATATGGATTACAATTTTGGCCATTCTTGTTTGATTAGAGTAAATTTGTACGATTTACTTTAAGAGCTCGAAATAGGCATGGAAATTCTATTTTTACTCTCGCCAACTAGAACCTAATGAGATAAATGTGTCGTCACTTTAAAAAGTAACACTCTAACGACCGATGTACTCGTATGTGGCCATCAATAGGCACGTTCAATGTTAACGTCACCTGTAAAAGAAAAATCCAAAAGCACGATGTCGTAGTAGGTACACATTGAAACAATGATACTTATGGTGAGTACATGACTGTAGAGTGTTAGTTTCATTTGTATATAAAAAAGTATCTTCGTGGTAAAATGTAGACTATAAGTTTCGACGTTTTGTTTCAGTGTTTCCAAGTCCAAAGATTTTACGGTATCGTTGATCAGACTTTTCTAGTTTATCTCAAGTATAATTATCTTTAGAATCGCCATTTGAAAAAATGCAGACATTTATTCATAGGCATATTATTGTTTGGTATGGATATTTATACATATGCATTTTACACATTTGATCATTTAGCTACCTAACTTAAAAAGGGAAATAAAAAATTAAAGGACATAATTAATCCCCTACTAAATAATTATCTTGAAGTGATAATCTGGTTATATCAAAAATATATACATGTATGTATATCAGCGAAAACAATGTAATACATATCACAAAACAAAAGTTAAATCAAACAACAACCTATCCGCATGAATTCTAATCTAAGAAAAGTCGAACCACTTAAAGCAAATCGAGATTCAAATTGGACACTTGGTCCATTGCGTCAGTCGATATCATAGCGCTCATGAACATCGCTGATGTCCACTGATTACATTCATTGAGCTTTGTTACTGAACGAACTGACCACATAATAGCGAATCTGGGCGAAATTATGGTGTTTTAATAGGGTTAATGATGCAAACAAGACATGTCTTACGAGGGCACGGGCTAAAGTTGACTCTAGAGAAAAAGTGTACGGTGACAGCATGCTTCAATTTAAAATCTGGTGTACATTTCATTTGTGTCAACACGACTGCTATTCTATTAACTCAATCAAATTATCATTTAAATAAACTATTTAAAAGTGTTTGTAAAACTTTTATACAGGGTTAGTCCTAATCATTTAGCATCCTTTTAGGGGCTTATTCTGTACATCAAAACTATCATTTTTTGTCAAAACTCACAAATAATACAGCTATTCCATACATTCTGTCGCGGGTGAACGATATTTTTCTATGGAACAACATTTTATTTTTGAGTTTTGACAAAAGTCGCAGAACAAAAGTTGTTAGTTTTGATGTAGGTACAAAATAAGCCCCTAAAAGGATGCTAATTGATTAGGAATAACCTTGTACTTATACCAAATTTAATTTTTCTATAAACAGCATGTTTGTTTCAATGAGTGAATGTTATAACGGTTATGTAATATTAAATTCCGTCGTTTACTGTAAATGGTTTTATTGGCAAAAACAATGCCAAGATTCATATTAATTATTAGAAGCAATTAAAGCGAGTCGGGCCCCTTCAGAGCAATAAATAGAAACCTCAAGTAGCTATGCACAATATGACTGTTCATCACACATCCTTTGAATTACTAGAAACAAACGATTCAATAAAACCTGTCCCCTTTCTAACTGCAAATTGATTTGCATCTAGCAACGTGTTACATAAATTTGCTAGCTATGAAATATTGATTCTTAGAAATACGTATGGAAATTTATGTTTTATGCTTCGTTTTCGACTCGCAAAAAAAGTTTGCCAAAACTTTTTTCTGTTCAGACGATAAAAGATATACCTAGTTAGGCTACCTTTTTGGCAATATTTAGAATGAAAAAGGTTTTTTAACAATTGAAATTATTTAATACAAAACTCTTGTTCCTGCAAGACACGTAGGTAAGTACTATTGATGTAGGAATATTAAATTCGATGCAATGATTCGATTATAATTTAGACTTTTCTGTTTATTAAGTGTACGAGTTCAAGACCACAGACAATCTGGTGTCTCATCAATGAGCCGAGCCTCCTTTGCGACGCCAGTAACAATTGGCGCTGCAACTACGTCATGTTTCAATCTGGAATGGTCTAGTATTTAAAACGTGAGCAATAGTTCTCAAGTTGCTTGTAAACTGAAGTCCGACCAACCTTTGGACTGATGGATTTGAAGCAAATGAGAAAAATGGTCAAATTACTGACTGAATGACTGTTTTATTATTAGAAAAGAGAAAGATTCTGAAAGATCAGATGTACAGAGCTTTGTTAATTATACCTCATTTAAAATATTTCAAGATTCGATAACAAAATCGTGTGTTTAATTTTATGAAAAAAATAATGAAAAACACCGAATCGAAAAATTATTTTTTAGTTCGAAAGGGTATACTTCCAATGGAAAGCGGTTTTGCCATATTTTGAGATTAATAATTATTAATATTATTATTATTTCAGCCTGTGTTGTCCCACTGCTGGGCAAATGCCTTTCATTCCCTCCTTCCAGATTGTCTTTATATACAGGGTTATTCCTAATCAATTAGCATCCTTTTAGGGGCTTATTCTGTACATCAAAACTACGAGTAGCCACTTTTGTTCTACTAAGTTTGTCAAAACTCAAAAAAATAAAATCAGCTGTTCCATACATTTTGTCGCGGGTGAACTATATTTTTCTTTGGAACAACATTTTTTTTTCTGTTTGGGCAAAAGTTGTTAGTTTTGATGTACAGAATAAGCCCCTAAAAGGATGCTAATTGATTAAGAATAACCCTGTATATTTATCTAATCTATGCTAATGCAAATAAGAGAACATAGCATGCGATCCTCTGTTAGAAATGATACTAACGTTCCAAAAATTTAGCTAGCTCAGATCTGTTTCACAACATCAGATCAGGTTGAAAATAGAAAATACATCTTTGTTACCCTCGACTAAATAATTTACGGTTAGAAAAAGTACATCATATAGAATAGGTACATCAAAAAGATAGATCTTTTGGCTAATGCCGCACAATTATGCCTTTTGTGATTCACTGCTTACAACGCCAAGATGCCTGGTCACCAAACCTTTCCACCCAACCTTCGGGCCAATTCCATCAAATGCAGCGAGCCGTGCCTCCAGCAGGTCGATTCGCGCCACAGATACGTCTAATATCGTATTGGAATTTGTGATGCCGTTTGACCCCTGTTAACCCAGATTACGCTCCTCGGCGCCTGATTCGTCCTCCCCAGCCTGATTGTGTTGTGACACAAACTGTAATGTATTATGTGTTAACTCTGCCTGCAATCACGGCACGCACAATTACAACGGCTATGTTCGCCGAACACGGACATTTGGTTGTTTGGATGTCGGCTGGTCCAGATCTGCATACGTATGAAGTTGAATTGGTAAAACAAGAGCAAAATACTTATCATATACATACTTAGGCGTATTTGACAAGAGGATCATGTTTATGATCTCATATGCGCTTTAACACGGGATAAATCACAGACAACTGATGTAAAAGACTCTTTATTGTCATTCATCATATTTTTGCTATTTGCCTTATACCACTTCGGAATGCTACTTATATGTTTAAGTAGATATCTATTTTACTGTAACTGCTATGTGCTCTAACCCTGTGCCGATCGTTTCAATTTGATCTATCATGAATCCTTTCGCGAAAGATCTACTACCCTAGCCTACTATTTACTACTACCTATACTGAAAACCCAAAATTTTCAGACCTACAAACTTGAAACTTTTCATGCAATATAAATTTAATGAAACTTTATTGTCTAGTTGATTTAATGAGATGAAAATGGTTTATAAATTGTGAGCTACATTAGCTGTTGCGATGGACGTTAATGGTATATCTACCTTATATGGTGTATTGGTAATAATAAAATACATAGCACAGATATAAATGTGTATCTGAACTTTGAAACACTTATCATATGATGGTGAACCGGATTGACCCTTAAAAATTCCATGCGCAAAATGTATGGTGTTTTTACAAACTTATCTATATTTCTCCTCATCATAGGTACCATAATAAAATCTGTTACATGATCTTTAACCGTTTCCATATCTACAATGGCAATTATTTTTACGCTTTATTAATCAATTGAAACCCAAATGGTATCATAGCTTCTTCACACGTAGTCTATCTAAAGTTAGAGTAATAGTATATTCAAAGACATGTAGAAATAGAACTTAAGTAGAAGCAACAGTAAGGTTAAGGTGGACAGACAAAAAAAAAGATAGTTTGTCGTAGACCGCAAAATATGTTTCGATTCTAGCAAGTATTTCTTAAATGTCGGGGAGTTTTTTTATAGGTATACCTACCTAGGAGATTCAGACACTTTATTTGTAGAACACGAAAGTTGAAACTGTGTCAAAATATAGATTATATTTTAGCCTAATGGTAAAAGTTACTTTAAACAGAGTATAAGGCAGTCCAATAAATCTAATGAATGTCAAATACTAGTAGTGAATTTAAAAGTAAACAACTTCTGAGTTTTAGAAACAAAACTAAATATCATTTCACTACATTGTGACACGTATTTGTGTTTGACAAGGCTATTTCAAGAGTATGATCAAAGATGGCTTTACGATCTAAAGCAACCTTGATCTCCATGGTGACCACTCATAAAACAACCAATTATTCAGAGTAATGATGACTTTAAGCGTAATCAACATAAAGTAATGATTGCTGTGGACTAATCTGTAGAAGCAATGATCTGCTACAGTTACGACTACAACATGAGGTCAGAGGGCGCGTCCGTAGCACCCGAAATTGTGACGAAATTAGCTTAAAACGCGATATCTCTCACGTCAACTGTAATAATCTTACTGTATAAATCCCGCAGTAGTCAAGCGGAACGCGACACAAGATAAGTGAGCATAAGTGAGTTTGACGAACTAAGAACCCGCGAAATTTAACCCCAGAATCAGTAAAATACAATGACGTAGCACATTTTATCAGCTTGTCCGTGTTCGATGTTAAAAATATCTAAGCACTAAGATGAGAGAAATTTTAAGCGTAAGCAAACGTTGCAGGTCTAACATAGGGTATATTATGAGCTACTCTCTAAATTTAAAACTACACTGTTAGAATGTGTTGCAACGTGTTGTTACTTAAAGCACATCTGAATTGAAATTGATACTCAATAATGTTGATCAGGATTGTAAACGAACACAATATAAATAGGTATTATTCAATTTCAAAAACTTATATACTGATTCTGACGAACGCTGGACAAAGCAGGTGTACGCTGCTTTTAATACGTTATTTTTGAGAATAAATAATATGGCCTTATATACAGCTAAGGATGCTCTACGGATATGACAGTATAAAATCACTTATTTAACTTAGTACTTACTTATTAACTCTACGCAGCTTGCGCTTACTATGTAAGATGTAGGTAATGTCTCGCGTAAATAATACCACATCACGATTATTTAATTGTATTAAGATTAATCTGTCACTCTGCTCAAAACGTTACCTAGAAATAAACACTATTCAGTGGAAATAAACGTTTACCTTAGCTATTTTCATCACAACGTTCGGAAAAACCTCCGCGACTTTGTGCCAGTTGACAGCTCAAGAATTAAAAGATAAGCCCACTTGATATACAAATATAAGATGTTTCTAAACGTTATCTAAGTCAAATAAGTGGGGCATAAATAAATCAGGACTGAGCGTGATAGACAACAATACTAATACCACAGCAAATGATGCTATCTCCAAGTTTTGGTGCATGTTTGTGCCTCGTTACGTACTGCCTCCGTATTAAACGAGATAAAGGGATCTACTTTACAACTCGTACATGGAAAGCTGTTTCACGATTTAGATGTAAGTACGCTAAGAACGTTGAGATTTAATTGTATTAAATAGACAGTGTTGTTTTTATAACATGCGTAGGTAGCGCGCGCGGATCTATAACATCTTATTTTTCTGGTGAAAATTTTCTGTCGTGGTATCAGTTGGTTTTATTTTTCGCATCAAACAAACAATTATTGATATAGGTAGACTCTGTCAAAACATTCGTGTATTGCATACATAATTATGTTGAATAACATACCTATTTTATTCTATTTTATTAAAATGACTTTCATTGTTTTCTTTTTTACTAATATCTGATTTCGAATCCACGTTCTATGTCTTAAAATAATTCATTGGAATAATATGGTCAAATCAACAGAACAACAAGATAAGGAACATCTGAACAATTATTTAGTTACTCGTGCGTGATATTTTTCAATTCATAAAATTAATTTGATAAACTTTATTTACAAGTCTCATGTATTCATTCAACTGCGTGCTACATTGATATCGATTTGTACTAATTCCCACCACTATTACAAATATTTGTGCATTTAATGTTTGTTCAATTATCGCGGTTTAATTGAGGTTGTAGATGTATTATAGAAGATGTTAGGTTTGCGTAATTTCAATAAAGTAAATTAGAGATTTTTTTTCTCTAATCCCAAACTTAACGCCAATGCTATAATTTTAAGCTTTCCTCGGCTTTCATTCGTAAGTAGGCGTCTGGTACAACTAGCGGTACGTAAGTCTAGCGCTGAGGGTATTGTGGAGGGGATGGCTGCGCATGTTGACCGCCATACTAAACTCATGCGCAGCCATCCCCTCCACAAGTCCACACTTCGCTCAGCGCTAGACTTATATGCCGCGACCTGGACAGTACGTTAAAATATGGATAACATAAATACGTAACTTCACAACCAATTTAGACTAGAGAGATGCTGTTTGTCCCATTTTCTCTTTTTGAGTAGGGTTTTGTAGGCTTAAATAAGTAACAATTAAAACAGGAAAACGAAAATTATCTTCACAATCGAGTTATCTACGATCAGATGGCAAGAAATCTCCTTAAATCATAGCTTTATCCACATGAAAAATACTGCTCTATTAATTTTGACTCTCGCTAAAACAAAAGCTTTAGGTACGATAATTTTGTACATTGAGTTAAAAGTTGTCACAAAAGATCACTTTAACTGGTTCTTTCCCAAATATTCTGAGTTGCACATACGCACAGCCGCCCTAAGGCTATGTTTACACTGACTACCGCGCCGGGAGCTGGGCTTAAAGCTAATCCATGCAGGGGCGCTAGTCTCGGTTTGTTTAGGATGCTGATTGGATTCTTTGGCGGTTTCTACACCTGATAGATACTACGAAAATCAGTTTAAGAAATAGGAGCTACAAGAACTTTCCACAATTCTTAAATCATTTATCGTAGCTTGTGGCTAGCGTAAATTTTTGTCACAATTATTCTGATATTTGAGTCGATCAGCTAGCTTAGCATACGACCACGATAATAGGTAGTTTAATCGACATGTGAAAAAGTGACAGATATACACTTCACCATAACTCTGTCTTGTTCTCACACGTCGAAAGAATTATTTCGTGGTGATTCCGTATACGAATTATTCCAGTCTGACCCCTAGCCCGGTAGGGCTCTGATTCTGAATCGTCTTTCGTTACGTTGCCGAGATATGGAATCTAGGCGAAATTGTCAGTTACGGTATTCTGCAAAAATAAAAATAGAATTCTTTGACAATATCACATGGGTAAGTAAATCCCTTTATTTTGCACTGGTGCACGAAAAAATCAAGTTTTGTTTAAAAAATGTTACTTACTAACTTGAGAGTAGTGTAGTGAAACACGCGCAAGTTGGTTGAACACTGACTTTATTGTTTAAATAATAGTGAGGGTAAATCTCAACTACCATCTTAATATAAAATATACTACAAGTAGTAAGATAAATAGGTGCTTCTGGTATTAGTTATTTATCTCCTCATTTTTATGACGCCCGATTAGAGCTACGAGTACTAACCATCCCGAGTCTTATTGCAATGTATTGCGAAACATTTTGGTTGTTATGTTTACAAACGTCAGTGAGAGGAAACGAGAGAATTACGAGTATTACTCGTATCACGTGTCAAGGATTTTTTACTGCAGTGCGATTAAATATTTCTAGTGTCAATAACTTTGTGTAAGACTAGTAAGTCTTAACTCTAAGCTATTATTTTTGTAAGTACAGTTTTGTAATAGTCACTTAATGCCATTTTTCCGGTTAACAAACGTTTTTACAACTACCTGTACCCCTACCCCTAGTACATTTTTTTTTTTTACGATACAATTAAAGTTGATTCCAATTTTAGGATATATACATCACCGTATGTTGAAAGAATGTTTAAATTAGATTTTTCCATACGTAATTAAAATTGAAAATATCCTACGGTAATGCATTGGCTTTACAATACATATATACACTTGTAAGGGTAGATTTAATGTGTTTATATTTGAAACACTGTCTATATTGTGAGACAATATTTTTTATTTACAAAGTATTTTTATTATTAGAATGATAATAAAAAATACTTTGATTTGATTTAATGACGTATGGTCTAAAATCCTAAGTAGATAATTCGCCAATCTACCCTGAAATACTGTTTTCAGAGATGCTGTCAACTGCTTAGCAACAACTTACAACTAGAAGATGATAATTTGCAAGATGAGCATCGGAAGTAATTTACCACCATGTCATGGCTACGTCGTGAATTCGTGATGTTACCTTTACCAATACATAGCTCAATTCCATCGTTATACTTTGAATCTACGTTCTATTACGTACTTTTCGGTGCGCCAACTCTTGAACTACAGGCTCTACAAAATACCTAAGTACATGTATCGTATAAATATTGGCGTAAATATTTAAATTTTCTCTTGGTGGGAACTGCCTACTTTTGACTACAGCAGAAAAATAGAATTTATTCAAGTTTTCTGGGGTGAGCATAGAAGTTACTAGGGGTTCTATCGTTATAAAATAAAACTCTAAATTTTTAATACGGTAAGTGTCGGCAAGTTGTTGTAAGTGCCTTTACGGCAAGTGTACAACAAAATACATTAAATCAACAGCTATACTACATAAGATTATTCACTGACCACAAAAAGTCTAGAGATTTTCTAAATGCTCAAACCGACTGCCAGTTAACAGCGCGCCCAGCATGCTAGCAGCATTTTATTTCTGAATAGCAATACTTATACGTTGAGCCAAAATTATTAACAAAAACTAGGATTTTGGACACCACTTCAGTTTTTTCTCGAAAATGCTTTTAAGATTGCTTTTATGAAACAGCTGGTTTTCTACACGTCAACAATATTTTTGTTTGTGAGCGTTGCGACGATCCGCGGTTAATGGATCTCTTGTTTTGTGTTTTGATGGTGATAGCGCACTTTGGACACCGATAAAGACTGGTAGATTCCAGTAATATGTAGCAAAAGTTCGATTGATCTATTTTTGTACGGAGTGAACCATGTTAAAGCAAAAGTCTCTGTTGTCACAGTGAAAGCTCTAAGGTGTGGTTCCACCGAAGGCGCCAACTATTTCCCACTGAATTGCACACTGTTGAGAACAATTGCTACTTTCGATAGAAACGGACACAATTCAAATTTGACCATCTTTTCACGCAAATTTCTGCAAACATGTTGTTAGCAAATGTGACAGACATATTTATAGTTTGTCAGTTTGTCAAAAATATTTTATAAAATCTATTTCTACAGGGTCAGATTCACTTCCGAACAACCTCTACTTACAGCGTGACTTAAGCTCGTAAAGATGAAGAACTTTTACTAGGGGGCCAATCTCACCGCCTCAACAGAGGTAATATGCGTAATTTATTAGTAAACCGGTAAAGAGGGACATCTTATTAGAACACATGACTGTTATTATAGTACAAGAGGGGCTCATTCAACGTGGATCAAATGGCATGTTATATCGTATTTCCAGATTCATATTTTCAAAGCCCATGGTCCACAAACTTTTACACCAGGGCTAGCTCCACTACCAAGATACGAATTTACACACTTATCGACAAGAGAGGCCAATGTCCAACAGTAGCTCTAACGTCAGTTAACATGACATGTTAAAATTATTACTGACTCACAGCAGGCCTAATTTAGCCTTGTGAAATACACTTCGGATGATAATATACTTATCACGGTTTTCCCTTGCTCTGTCTTTCATGAACGTGTACTGTTTTTGGTCATTGAAAATTGATTTAGTAATTAGCATAGAATAACAGTAAAGCCGTTGTGACACGAGCGACGTGTTCTCTGATCAAATGTTTTTTGGCAACGTTACATGACATTACAGAGCTAATACGAGTACAATCAGAGAGATAGCGGTGTTGTCGCTTGAGACAATTCTCAACCACAAAAATGTAAAAAAATCTTGTTCAGAGCTGTCAAAACTGTCAAATATGAATTGGAATTTGACACTTATGGGAGAAAAACACGACAACAGCCACTGAATCGTGATATTTTTCATGTCTCTTTCTAACTTATGCCATATTAAATCAATGCATCTCTTTCAGATTTTCTCGATCAACCAAATCATCCCTCTGATTGTACTAATAGCTCTGTGCATGATATTTAGATCGTAACAAGACATACATAGTTAAGGCCGGGTTTTCACAGTACGAGTTGGCTTGGACCGAGTGCATCCAGGTGGCTACTCGGACACTTATTGTTTTTTGTAAACACGTAATCTGAGAGATCTCATATTAGATGCAGATTATGTGCTGACACAATACGAGTTGCGTCTGAGTAGCCTTCATAGTGTACTCAGTCCGAGCTGAGCTAACTCGAATCGCGAAAACCCGACAAAGCTTATATGATTACATTTGTTAGCTTATTTCACTGTCTAATAAGCTCACCGTAACTATAATAGAGACTATTTCTGTTTCGATGGAGATAAAACTTTTTACGTTGCTATTAAATTTACGATGGCGCCTCTAAAATGGATTATTCCAGTCTGTCCCCCGGGTCTGCCCCCGGGGGACAGAATGGAAGAAAAAATTCTTGTCTGTCCCCCGGTTAATCATCGGGGGACAGACTGACATTATTTCACTCCTCAACAGTGGAGTCTGTCCCCCAACTAAATGAATTATTATTTTTCCTATTATTTTCTTTAATAAAAATCACCATTTAATTAGGCCTATTTTCTGGTTATTAGGTATTAAATTGAACAGCGGTGTAGAGTAGGCCTATTTCCTACAGAGGCAGATACAGATTACTGTGTCCCACAGCTGAGCACGGGTCCTTTCTGAATATGAAAAAGGCTCGGCTTTAGTCTACCACGCTGTCCAAATGCGAGTTGCAAGGTTTAACTTTTCTAGCAAAAAAATGGAATGATAAGAAAAAAACACAGTTATTTTAAAAAAATAAGAACTTCGTGCCTTTAAATTCAATACATACCTACGAATTAAATGATAGAAGCCTTAATCGAATGTGTGAATGTATCTTAAGAATGTGTTTAGTTACGAGTAGGTATTAACAAAAGAATGACAAGTCGATGTTTATTAACTAATTACAAATAATTCACACAGTCATACGAGTGGGTTTAATTTCCTTATTTCCCACATTCTATAAAAGAAAAACCAATAGCGGAAGTGGTTATCATACATTTCGATTAATTTAATTACCTATTGATATCAAATCTGAGTAACGAAAAGTAGGTTAATTTATTCGTTGTTATGTAAATAAATTGTTCATCATACGGTCAATAATATTGACTATAAAAATATCTCTAGTAAGAATTTCATGCTGATTGAAAGAAGTGTTGAAAGCTTGTGGGGCATGCAAACAAATAGAGGTGGTTGCAAAGCGACGCCAAAATCTTTACAAATTTTAAGTCGCTAAGTACAAGAAATTACAAAATGAATTAATTATAAGCTCAACATGTAAAGTACATTTTTTTATACTGTAGATATGTCAACATTGTCAACCTTGCAGGTTAACATGTGAAAAATTCGATTCATAAAAATACTGGAAATAATCTGTAACGAAGCGTAAAACTTACAGCATTTTTCAGAAATAATGTTGTAAACTGAAAGGGGGCAATTAGAATCACTAATATGGACAATTTACTATGGGGCTGACCGGGATTCTGACAAAAAAAACGGTTGTGTCATATATTTTATCGATATCAATTTTGTACAGAACAGCTAATATTTTTACCTAGAATATCGAGTTGGTTAATGAATTAGTTATGGTCATAAGCACCCTTTTTCAGTACAGTGTTTCTAATCGTTCTATACTTAATCCTAGATATTACCATCAAAGCGCATTTTAAACTATCCTTGATTCATTATAACATTTATAACTAAACCTTGAAACTACTGCCAAATAAAAATGTCGTAACGGCCAACAAAACGATTTAAAATGGATTTATTATCTTAATCCTCCTTTCTTAACAAACAACATACCAAAGTCGCAGAATACTCACTAGTTACTGTGACCTAATTATTCTACATAATCTTGAGATTTAGCTTATTTACGTAGCATTTTAATCTGGGCTCAGCATCAATATCATAAAGCTAGCTATCATCATAATAATCTAATAAACTGTAATTATGGATAAGGATTATCATAATGTGAAATGTTTGATTATACAAATATGCGGCCTTACAAAGTCTTGAATTGGGTTTAGAAACGTTTTTGATGACAGTATTATAAACTACATATTTTGATACATACTTATATAATATTAACACCAGAAGCTAATAAGAAGATTAAAGTCAGACAAAAGCAAGAACGCGGTTATGCCTACTTAAAGTATACCTATTAATAGACTCGTGCCTAAAAAAACTTTAATGTAAGTAAATATACAAAATCTGTAAAATTTCAATGATCATTTAAACGGACTTTAAGTAAAACACTAACTGTACTAATAGTATGGACTAAAATTTGCCCATTACTATTTAAATATTTCATTTCAATTATTTCCACAATACACATAATATATCTTTATAGGTTTCAATGTGTAGCGTATGTCAAATTATACGTAAGAACACAACTTATGAGAATTATACATAACAATATTTAAAGAAATATCTATTTCACATATTTAATTATATTAAATTCAAAGTCAATATTTATAACAATATTAAAACAATGCCTAAAACCAGTTTAGTTATAAAACCAATTTAGATGACAATGACGACAATGTCACAAAGTTTTTAAATCCATAAAAGACCGTTAAGTACTTTAATGAACTAAAAGCTGATCACAAAACACTAATTACAATCATCAAAATAAAAACAAACAATCATCTGTAAGATGTTACTCGTGACATTCACAAAGATAAAACAGAACACAGAGATAAATTAAGACATATCACGTCTGAAGCCGGTCAAAACTGAGATTAAATGCATGTAATATGCGAACAAATACATTGCAGTCGAAAAATACCAAATATTTAATTAGGGAGTAATTTTTAAACAAAGGTAAATGTTCTGTTAACAGAACACTTTACATAACAAAATCAGTGTATCAATTTAGAATATCAAAGATAACAGTACGTAGTACATGCAAACGAAACGAAACGAAACAAAAACCCTGGTTCCATTAGATGGGACCGGGTGACGGTGATGATCAGTGTATCAATTCAGAATATCAAAGATAACAGTACGTAGTACATGCAAACGAAACGAAACGAAACAAAAACCCTGGTTCCATTAGATGGGACCGGGTGACGGTGATGATCAGTGTATCAATTTAGAATATCAAAGATAACAGTACGTAGTACATGCAAACGAAACGAAACAAAACCCTGGTTCCATTAGATGGGACCGGGTGACGGTGATGAAAACAAACATTTTTTTTCTTTTCTTTGCATAAATTGTATATTGTCTTTAGCATAGGCACAACAGATAAAGGACAAATACATACCTACATAACCAAAATTTGAGTTACATTCACATGCTGGCTGCATTGCCATTCAGCGTGGCAATGCAGCCAACTGGCAGTGGGCTTGAGCATTTGGATTATCTTTAGACCTTCAAGGGTCTGTGGATGATCCAATTGCTTTCTATATAGTAGTAGTGTAGGTAGTTTTAGCATATAAAGTAGTATTCTAGTCTACTACTTTATATGCTAAAACTACCTTAGTCTAGTCTTATTGTAGTAAATAAAGGCACTATTGCCCGATTAATAAAAATGAGTACACAACCATATTCACAACTATACATGCAACTACATGCATCCAAAACATTAACTTCCTTCTCCGTCTCGCAGTCTTAAAAATGCGTTAATTTGCTGTGAACTTTAGCAATCTCGGATCTGGCTCTACACCGCAATTATCCGAATTCAAAGAAATGTTCCACGCGGCTTAGTCGAAATCAGAGCGGGTATGAGCAATCCATTAACACTGGTCCGCTACCATAGCGTAATTAGTGTCATTTGCACTATTTTTGGACGGGATAAACACAGCAGGGCACATTGACGAGCCGCCCACAAATTGGAAACAAATAGTTTTAGGTGCTAAGTTAATTTGTTCGGCTTTCGCTAACGTGTGAGCAATCAGTGCTGGATCGTTCTTTGTTTTAAAACTGATTTGGTTCATAGTGCTACCGTTACAACTTAGACACGTTGTTTTGGTGTGGCCATATTTGAATCAATAGTCCCACGCCTGATAATTCAGAAAGCGCAAATCATTATGACCTTTTGAGGCCAATTTTTGCTATTTAGGTAGATTGGCCTAATAATAATAATTGTATTTATTAGTCATTTAACTATTTTTTAGTATTACTAGAAGACAATATTTTTAGTACAAAACTCTCTCATACTACTGGAGTTTCTATATTTAAATACTAAATGGGTTCTTTTACAGCTATGAAAGAACTGCTATTTGTTTAAAAAGATAATTTAATTTTGTGATTTTGTTATAGCAGTTAATACTATGTATGTACTTAGCTATCAAGTATCAATAATAGGTTTGCGAAATATTTACAGCTTGCGATATCTACTAGGTACTTATGTCAACGATGATTTTACATTATTTTTGGGCTTAAGATGGAGATTTAAAAGTCACAAACAAAACATTTTTATGTCTGTATTTACTCTTAAGCGGATTTATTATTAAACACGCGTTAAATAAAAATCAGACCCTTAACCTTGGCTTACTGAATTCGCAAATATATTGCAAAACTAAAAATACCGTTATCAATATTTTCATATTTATCTCTGTTATGCTATTCAATGTCAATTCTCACAAACGAAACGTCAATAACAAGGATATTTTATGTACTACGTACAACTGGATTTGCCTTTTTTAAAACTTCAATTAAAATTAGTGCGAGAATGAAATAACCGTAAGTAAGTAAGTAAGGTAAGTAAGTAAGTTCGTATAGGCCGGGTGGCTAGCCCTGGTGTCAGATTTTTTAGGCCGCCTGAAGGCCTCTGCCATGGCTAAACGGTTAAAACAATCGGGACTTAAAATTAAACAACGACATACGAGCCACGGTAGTGCTCTGTTGGAAAATGCCACCCGCGGTCACCATGAAATAATCGTGAGCCAATCTCTATCTTTTACTTGGTTAATTGTTCGTAAGTATGCCAAAAACAATTTTGGCCCAAAAAAACTACTAATTATTAAAAAAACAAGCAGCCAAATTGAGAACCTACTTTTTGAAGTTGGTTTAAAATATAGGTATAGGCCGAATCATACATGTCGGCAGATGTGAAGTTAGCTACAACCTGCGCGAAACCCTATAAACGCGCAGCTTTATGCGAGCTTCAGTCAGAATGGATATTGCGTACCTTGTAGATAACTTGTATAATTCGGCTTATACCTTCCTATTTAAATAAAATATTAAGGTAGTAAGGCTGGGTCTGGCTCATGCATGTTATCCTAGTAGGTACTTACTTTTAATAAAATCTAGGTTTATGTATGATCATTTTACACTAGAATAGTGATCCAGTTGTACATAGTTCATATTATAAAATCGTTGTTCAATAGCTATTCGTAATCGTAGGGTTTATCTACAAAGCATTCCGACTAATCGCGATAAAACAATAAATCTGTGCCGTAATCTGTATTATCTGGGTAATCCGATAATGCTCGTACTGGCAACACAATCATATCTGTAAAGCCGCATACAGATACACATTGGGCAAAAGCCAAACGAGAAAGGGTCTAAAGGCCCAGGAAGCGCTCGCTGTCTCTGGTGGAATGAAACGAGACAGAATGAGGTCTGTGGGCTGTTGTAAAATAGGCATACTTATGAGTTGCTGTTTGCTGTATGAAATAAGCACTAGAAAAAGATAGACTTCACTTCACTATGTATAGTTAATGGAGGATGGTAGGCATTGCAGATCTTACTATGTATCACATATCTACGTTTATATAATACCTCTTCAAAGTTAAATAGCTGGATTGAAGTTGATGAGCAACGTGTTATTAGACTTGCTTCGTCTTAATAAAATAACCTGTATAAATCATGAAGAAAGAAACAATCACAAATTCTTTCATAAATTGAGCCTCAGCAAATAAGATCGTACCTATGTTACAAGCGGAGTTATGCTTAATTGTTTCACATAATTAATTAATAACGCTTCCCATAACCCTCCACTAGGATTTACTGTGTCAAGGAACTTACTGAACGAGAAAAACAACGGTTGTTCTGTTATTTAAAATTCAGTAAATAAGTTCGTATAGGCCAGATATAAACCGCCTGAAGATCTCTGACTGAATGAAAACGATTAAAACAACCGAGCCACAGTAGCGCTCAGTTGTAAATGCCACCCACGGTCACCCATCTGAAGACGGTCAGTCTTGAATGACGAGTGCTGAACGTTACTTAATTTCGATGTTCTCTAAAGAACACCTAGTCAAACTACGTTTAAGTAAGTTCGTTTAGGCCGGGTGGCTTACCCTAATGTCGGAGTTTTTAGGCCACCTGAAGGCCTCTGACGTGGCTAAACGGTTAAAACGCTATGAGCGCCACATAAAAAATTCAGTAACTAACACCCAGACCTAGAACTAGACCAGATAGGTAATAGAGATTGCAACCCGGACTGTTTCTCAACCCGGCCGGGCCCGGTTACATTCGTCGTCCGCCGGGCCCGGCCGGGCACACTTAATACAGAATTTATTACTTTTACCTATGGACAGAAGAGTAACATTATTATTAGTAATTATTCATTTTTATAAGTTCAAACAAGCAGGTCTTTCTCTTTACTCCTTATAGTGTCCATTTGAAAACATAGTACATTCCTATTAAAATAAGAAACTAATAACGCAGCTTAAAGTACTAAACGTGTTACAAAAACTTAGATAGGGTTCAGTAACTGGGCCCGGTAAGAATGGCCGGGCCCGGTGGGTGCCTTAAAGGGCACCGGACCCGGTTTGCAATCTCTAATAGATAAATTCGTCACCCAAATAATCAGCCTGTCCGAATCAACTTCGAAATCCATATAGATCTAACACATACATTATAACACATAATCCATATAGATCTAACACATACATTATAACACATACGCAGAATGGATTTTTGAAATGGGAATTAGTTATGAGTGTTCAATATCTGTCCATAGATATGAGAGTATGGATAATCCACGAACGTGCGTTATCAGGGTGCCAGCGTCACGCGCGGACGGAACGTTCGGAGAAATTCATCGAATGTGAGGTATGCGGATTTGAGTGAATATACGTGGTTCTGTTAAGTTAGCTTATGCGTGATAGATACCTACTGGATAATAAAACCTTCGGATCATGATTCATCATTATCATTATGCGAAGCCATCTTTATCCCTTTATCCCCCTGCTGGGTAAGGGTGAGAGGCATAGCTCTCTTAAGTGATTATGATTAAATAAATTAAATAAATATTAGGGGATATCTTACACACGGTCTCTGACCCCAAACTAAGCAAAGTTTGTGATATGGCAGCCAGAGACTGATATACTACATATACATATTTTTAAATACTTAAATACATACTTATATAAATAGTACCTAAATAACACCCAGACACAGAGCAAACACCTATGTTCATCTTATAAGTGCTTGCCCTGGGTGGGGATCCAAGATCCAACCCACGCCTCTTTGATTCAGAAGTCAGGGTTACTGACCACTGAGCCACCGAGGCAGTCAAAGATTCATTTTATTGAAGGTGGGGGGGGGGGGGGTGAGGGGGAGTTACAAACCATCCCTCCCACACATTGCCCCCTGGGCAGAGTCCCAGTCCCAGGGCGTCCAGCCCCAGCTGAAGAGGGGTCACCCTGAAGCTGAAACCAGACATCAGGAGAAAAACTAAATGAAGATGATCATTTTATGTTTAATACTTTTTGAGAAGGTCCATTAATTACTTACTTAAGAGCAACGGTATATTAGAATAACTTATATGGACAGAATGCAGACAACGTCCGTTTTAAATAAACTAAATAGAAATGGTATTGTTATTCAAATAAAAAACAAAGATTTTTTACTCAGGCACCAGCATAATTATCACAGCAGTTTTTATCATTAGATGGCCAATAAGTGTCGACCTACACAAAACTCATTGTGCATAGGTATTATAATTATGAACAAACAAATTATACCTTGGTACTTATAACTTTAAACTACACGCGCAATTTCGTCTCAATCGCTTAACATTATTCACACATTTTAAAAGTAATTTATCAAGGAAGCGATACAAAATACTCGAGATAATACCACTCGAATAAACCTGTCAGTAATCGAATCGAAGATTATTTGCCGCCATGATTATCGCTAATTAATACTCAAGTAGCGAACGATTTAAATGGAATAACCCAGTTAAACCACTTGTCGGCGAATAGAGATATCGAGCGCCGATACTTATGAACAATCACGGCGATTGTTTTCATTATTTATATGCCGTGTCATGCATTATGCAACATTGCAACGACCAATAAGGCGCCGTCTAGTTCCTACACAAGTTCGGATGAGAAATAAAAAAGCTATCAATGGAGCCGCGGACATTCGCGGAGCACATTAGATATTGTTAACAAAACTTCCTCCATGATTAATATGCATCGACAGGTAATGCTGAGTACGTGCCCCTGCGCCGCCGCCGCGCGCCAACCGCTCATTTTCGCATGCGCGACGCATCCATGCAAAATTTAGGCGGGATGCGTTTGCGTAACCGGCGACCAGCAAAAGCGGCTATACTTTCTATCATCGGTTCTCTGTCCGCGGCGAGCGCGCTCCTCGGGTTAGACAAGGAGACGTTAGCTCCGATGCGTTTGGCCAACGCATATCGCATTCGGTAGGAGCTGGTTTGGACAGTCGCCGCCGGCGCACATTCCCATGCGAGGTATGCCCTCGGGAGCTATGCTGGCAATTTCAATATTACGGCTACTAAAAACGTGAGATGTAGGTAGCAAGAAACCCCGTGTGGGCCCTGCCACTCGGCGCAACCTGGATACTCTGAATTCGTCCAAAAAATATAATACAGCGACAACATTGTTGCGTAATTAAAATGTAGCTTTTTACAGTACTTTCGTATGGCGAAAATAATTAATAAACGCGTTTTAATTTTCATCTGAATTTACCATGGGAGGTTAATGTCGAAGAAACATCCCGAGTTCTTCTCATAAAGCCTCAGCACGCAGAGATTATGAGCTATAAAAATTGTGAAGGTTTTGTGTTGAATTTCGCGTGTGTGGCGAGTATTGTCATGGTTGTGTGTGATGTCCATGCCGGGCGGGAGCCATTCCCATGTCGGCACCGAAAAAAATATTCAAATTGATTCACGCGCGCGCGTCTCCGTCCGAATTTTGCAGACCGTTTGATGCGCCCGCGCCGATTCCGGCAAATCCGTCGCATCGGAAGTGCGTGGCGCGCGCCGCCCGCCGCCCGATGTGTCGATAGGCTCGCATGGAGTCGACGACCTCGATCAGGACCTCCGATAATGGACATCAGATAGACCGTTAATTGCCATCATTGAGATCCCAAATGTTCATAAAGAATTTTCGACCCCAAATTACTCTTAGGTACTTCAGTTCCGATCAAACCGATATTAGCAAAATAGTCGTGCATTTGCGACCAGACGGGACAAATTATTAATTGTCTCGATATTTGTCGATGTGCAAATTACCGACATTTTGTATTCCCGTCACTAATCCTGGAGATACGTATACGGTCACACAATGCACTTATTATTCGACAGTTCTGTTTCTAAGTAAAATGCATACGGATTGAATACCTTGTTGCTTATGACGTGTCCGTCTGTCCGTCTGCCCTTTCGATGACATGAATAATATCATAATAATTAGGAAATAAAACGGCGTGGAGAGAGCCATATATGGGCATCTGTCAAAAACGGGCCAGATAATTAAATGCAAATGATTTGAAATATTTACTATTGACATTTAATCTTATTAATTCTTAGATGGAATGTATTTTAAACAAGCTCTTTAACTAAATGTTTAACTAAGCATCTATAAGGCAATTTTAATGACAGCTCTACTATGATGTTATTGTGTTTAAAATCAAAGGTGTCACAAAAAGGGCCGAAGCCAAATTGTGACTGGTGTTTCACACAATTAAGGGGATCTTTGTTGTAAGTGAGGTAGCGTTTACCTGTATTTTATGACATCTGAACAATTCTTAAGAAATCCGGCTCGAAGATCCATTGTTTATCCCATTACGTCAGCTAAGGCGTTGTAAAGACGCATTATATCATTGCTACAAACAGGTGAAACAGGATCATCAGTTTAACGGTAATATGCCAAGGACGCGATTTCTAAAGGCTCTATCTACCTGTCGAATTTGTCAGTACAAAAAATGTTAAACTTTTAATACCACGATTTTGGATCGAAAACATGGTGACACAAAAGGTTTTTTCGGGGTATCGATGTACAATCTTTAACAAACGGCTATATACTTTGTGAAATAGCTACGATTTTTAGCATGAAAAGATCGAAAATTGTATTTATTTTGCCATTTGGCAAATTAAAAACTGAAACATGTTCTTTTTTTATTCCAACTGCATTGTGTACCTATATATTTAGGCAAGACAAAGACCACGTGTTATTTAAAAATTAGAAAAAAAAAATCTTGGTATTTCGCTGCAGCATCTAATTTAGAAAAGAAAATCTGAATAACCATAACAATTTTACTGCTTTTGTCCAACAATAAAATATAACGAAACAAAAATAGATACTAAGTAAATGTAATGTAATCATTAGTAGTATACTATCAAATCTCTTTTGGGAAAAGGTCTTGCAGATCCAGAAAGCCACAACGTCAATACTCTACCAGCCTTTTTAATTGTCCACTGCAGCACGTAGGCCTACCCACGAAGCCATATCCACAACGCTGGCCCAGTGCGGATTGGTGGATTCACATACGCCATCAAATTTCTAAACAACGTCCATAAGCTCTATCCAAAAAAATGAATAGGAAAGTTACAGCTTCCTAGAGCCTGTGCCCTCTCGGGCATGTCAACACTCGCGCGATAGCACGAGATATATTCACAACATATCTACAGTTTAATAGCAGCCACAATCTATCAGTGCGTGAGCACGTTTACATCTACAGTCTGGAAGCTGCCACAAAACAGAGATTAGAGTTCGTTCACACAGGATTTTATTCCTCATAGTATCGATGCACATATCGGTGCAGCTCTTACTCATTTGTTGTTGTAATTGTAAAAGGGATGGCGGATGAGATAAGTGGGTCGATGACATTTGGCTCCGGACGATTACTGTGATTATGCACTTTGTGCGTTGAACTTTACTACGAGCTTTGATATGCGTAGCTTTGATACGAGGACACTGCCTACTCTGTCGTTATTTGGACGTGATGGATTGCTCGTCTTTCATCGACTGTTTAACTGGTTATTGACTTTGATTTTATTATAAGCTCGTGTAGCGTGCTGCTTTGACTCTTTCGTATGTATCCTTATCCTTACATAGTATAAAATAAAGTCGCTATTTTCGTTTGTTTGTTTGTTTGTCTGTATGCTTTAATCTTTAAAACTACGCAACGGATTTTGATGCGGTTTCTTTTAATGGATAGAGTTATTCAAGAGGAAGGTTTATATGTATAATACACCTGTGCGAAGCCGGGGCGGGTCGTCTAGTTATAATCATAATTTGTATCAAAAATGTTTGATTACTGCCTACAAAAACAAAAACAAGAAAAATCAAATTAAATGACTATCCAACTATACTTTTTAGGGTTTCGTACCCAAAGAATAAAAACAGCACCCTATTGCTAAGACTCCGATGTCCGTCCCTCTGTCTGTCTGTCACCAGGATTTATCTCATGAATCATGATAGTTAGAATGTTGAAATTTCACAGATGGCTTTTTTTTAATACTTACACATAACCTAACAAATTAATTTAATAAATAATGAATGAATGAAATAAAACTTACCTACTATACTCCACTAACTTTAGTCACTAAGCTGTACCTACTAGATGTGAATTGCTACTAGATTGTTTTATACACGGCACCCAAAACAGGATAAGTTAATATATCTACTTATTGATTCAGAAGTTTGCCCAAAGGACTTAACCCCTCAAAAAATAACCAGAACTGAATTCAATTAAATATAACGCTAATGAAAAGTCAATTGGGTGAAGCTGAGAACTAATTCAACCAAAAACAAGTCTTTTCCAAATCTAAATCCTGGTTCCAACAATGTATCGTTATCGGTCCTTATAAAACGGTGTCCTGCTGGCAAGCATCAAGGTCTTCTCATTACGATACCGGTAATTAGTAATGATATTGTATAACTAGAGTTTATAAAATGCTGCTTCCGATACTGTATCATCTAATGAAAGGGAATAAATACGTCAGTACAAAGAGGTAAGTATATTTATTTAAAGCGTTTGCAAAATAGATCAAAATAACTATGCATTAACCATTTTACACTAGGTTAGCATTTATTACCATTATCTTTATATTTATTTATCAGTGTACTAAATAACGATTTACAAGAGAAAACGATGGGTCAAGCAAACATATAAATATGAGAGCAACAGTAAGTGAATATAAATGTGGTTACATAACATGACATCTGGCAAATAAGCGACTTATTAATCAATAGTAATAAGGTCCATAAAAGAATTCGAACAACTAAGCCGCACTAAGCCAGCGTGGTAGATACGAGTATGGCCCAATCACTCTTCGTTGATAGCACTTTTTCTTGGCATTCATTCAACTTTTTGATAGCATTCAACACTGGACTATTATAATTATGTTTCGCCAAAAATGGCATACCTAACCGACTTCCACCTTGTACAGAATTCGAATAGTTCTCACGAAATGGTGTGACATCTAAAAAGAAAAAAAATTAATGAGACCACCTCGAGAGTATACCTATCCTTTCAAAATAAAAAAAGAATTTTTAAATCGGTTTACAATTGGCGGAAATATCGAAGAATATACATGAAAAAAAAAACATATAGACGAACATAGTACCTCCTCCTTTTTAGATGTCGATGAAAAGGCCGCTACAGCAGCAGTACAGTACAGTAGAATCTACAATAGTCTACAGTTACCAAACTGTACAGTACTGTACCAGCCTTTTTAATAGTCCACTGCAGGACGTAGGCCTACCCACGAAGGGTGATTGGGCCATATCCACCACGCTGGCCCAGTGCGGGTTGGTGGATTCACATACGCCATTGAATTTCTTCCACGGACGTATGCAGGTTGCCTCACGATGTTTTCCTTCACCGAAAAGCCAGTGTTGTGAAATTCCGTAACATTTTAAAATTTACCAAACGCTTAGTCTGAAACACATCTACAATGTTTTCGTTGTACACACGGACATAAATTCCCATGTAGTGGCGATAGGAGTCGAATCCATCTGGCAGATAGTGACCGCTATTACCGCTATCGCTTCCGCTAGCTCGTGTGATAACAGCCGATTGTCCAACGTCGTTGGTAATCTATTGCTAACCGCAGGATTGGAGAAACGGCCCTGTTGACTGTAGGTAGTGCAATTGGCTGGTGATCAAGGTTATCTCAGTGATTGTAATTTGAATTCGACGGTTTATATCCAACAAGACTAAGACCCGAGTTCACCAACGCTTGTTTAAGTTAAACGTTTGATTACTATATTCAAACAACGGTTTAACTCGGGTCTCAGACCCGAGTTCACAAACAGATGTTTAGTTTATTAACCGTTGGTTAAATCTTAAGCGGTTTGTTAACGAAATTTTGCTTATACCAAGCAAAAACCGTTGTTTAAATACAGTAATTACACGTTTAACTTAAACAGGCATTGGTGAACTCGGGTCTTAAACTTTTAATCTTAGGTTCAAAATTATTCCTTATATTTAACGGCATTATTGCAGTGTATTCGAATTTAATGTTTTACATGTCTGACTCAGATTAAAACTTTTAATCTTAAGTACTAAATCATTCAGAAAACTTAAAGGCATACTAACTCGAGGAGAAAAAAATTAGGAATGTACAATTCAATCGTCATCTTAGCCATTTCTTTACTATGAGATCTACCTCTCTTAGTTGTAATCTCAATTTAAATCATTTGATCTACCTATTAAAAATAAATATCAACAAGTTCATCTACAGTTTAGTTCGGCTTAATGCAAGGCATAATTCTCCTCCCTCTTTCGCCAAAATTGCCAATCTAGCTTTTGATAGGTACGTCAATAACATACAGGAATTAGGCACTGATGTTGATGTTGTTATTCTCTCACCGACTCTGATTTGGTCTTCCAGGTTTGCGTATCCGTTCGCGCGGCCTTCACTTAGAGATCATCTGTCAGAGATCTATTCCATCTACCATCACTCCATCTGGTCAAGCGTAATAATATTCTTAAAATAACTAAATAGTTTTAAATATGTAAAACGACTATAAAAATAATCTAACTATCATATTTGCGGTACATCCCCGAAACAAACTTTGTGGAAGTTCTCTACCATAGAGTGACAATGGGCACCTTATCAGCATGTAGATTTGTGGAGTATAATTATGTAGAATCAAGCCGTTTTCAATGGGCCACGACCGTTACTCAGTAGTTTAAGTTGCATGCATTTTAATCAGTACTTTTGATTAACCTAATACCTGAGCCTACACGTCAAATGGCGACATTAGTAATCGGGTGGCGAGGCCCATGTCGAGACTTTTCCCAGACGCGAATACAGACAGGACAACATTACGTGCATTTTGCCTAACCTAGCACTTTTATTACGAAGACGTTAGGTCTAGAATCAAGTGATAGTCTGGAAACTTATTGAGCTGGCTGTATATTTTCACTACCATTCCTATGACTGTCATGCAGGATAATCGGCACGCAACAGTACTTTTATTTGACATGACAATACTAGTCTCTGAGAAGTTCAGAAATTGTTTCGAGGAACATGTTGTGGAGTATGTTGATTATATTTGCATGCTTGTTGTGCATATAGTGAGCGCACGATAATAATACCATGATAGGTGACTAATTAAATTATAATTTTAATGATGAACACATGAAAAGCAAATTGAAGCCAGGTGGAAAAAAAATACATGCCATGATAGATACGATAATTCAAAAGAAAAATGTTATGCTGGTACTAATGCTAATATTACATTTATGCCTCCAATAATAGTCATGAATCTTGTACGCTAGTGAGAGACAGCAATGGGAGCGGAAGAGCAAAAAGCAAGGATGAACTGTGTAAAAGATGTTAAGCAACAAAAAGGAGTCGACAATGAGATGGCATATGACAGAAAGGAGTCCAGTTCTGACCACTGGATACTCTAGGGATTAAAACTAGTTTTTAAAACCAGTTTATGTTTTATTTTTTTGTTTTATAGACATAAATAAACTGGTGATCACTTTCCATCAAAATTAGAAAAAAAGCTGCCATTCGCCCACATATTATTATAAATGTAGGTACTTCGTTTTTCTATTACTGTGTTTCAAAAATATACTAGGATCTCTCGTTCCTTTTATTGCGTAAAAATATAATAAAATGCTATAAAATCTATTAAAAATTTATTAGAATAATATTATAGACAAGAATGAACTTGTTGAAAATGTAACAATAATAAACTTATTCATTTATTGTTTAACTTGCAAATACTCGTATGACAGAACAGTCTCATAAACCGAAACCGTATGTCTAAAGACTCCGTTGCAGTGCATACTAATGTGAAGTAACGTCAGTGTTGACATTGGTATAGTACATGAGATAGAGGCGATTTTGTAATGGATATTTCTTTGGACCTTTTTCAAGATTCAAGATAGTTTATTTGTAAAAACATGGTAAAAGTGTACATTGTACAGCATGCAAAGTCGTATACAGGTCTTAATATAGGTAGTTGTAAGAGTGCATGTTATTGCCCATTGTAGCGTACAAATGTCGTAATATGAATACTAAATGAAAATTTAAATAATAATTTAGCAATAAAAATGAAAAAAAAAAAAAAAACACAATTTAGAAACAATAATAATCAAACTTTTAGAGTATTACTGAACTATAAGATGTCAACAAAAATTAAAATTAGGTCATGTATCATAGTAATGTCAACATTTGAAATACGTCAAGTAAGTTTTAAAATAATGTTCCATAATTAACAAAAAATAAATAACTCTTAATTAAGATAATTAAGTAATTAATAACGTCTAAGTGATTTAATTATGTGGAAAGTAATGTCAAATATTAGTAACATTTTTTGTCATCTAAAAAGTCAGTAATACGATAATAACACTTGCCCAAATTTTTTTTTTTTTTAAACATGGCATTATTAAATTCTCTGAGTACCCGTGGTACTTTATTAAATACCACGCAAAACTATTTATAGGTCGTTTTCAATCATGATCGTACCGTTTCATGGGAAATAACAAAAACCTAAACTAACATTGAAAGTTTGCTTATTATAAAATTACACTCGTTTCAATGTACTGATTTATATGTTGGTAGTTTGTATTTAATTTAATGCCAACGCACTGAAACTTGTACTTGTAGAGAAAGTCAGCAAGTTGAAAGACCGATAATTTCGTTGCATAATTTTTAGACCTAGTGTAAAACCTTCTACGTAGAAAAGATTTGTTTCCGCTACACCAGTTTTGAAGATGCGCAAATAAAATGGATATTTCCAATCTGTTTTTTTATAGTATTTTATTTTTCTATCTTGTAATCCTGCTAGGCACAGACACGTTTCCTCTAAGCATGCGATTTTGTTAATACGCAGACAAGTCTTGAATATATTGACGGACTTCATCACATAAATTACTCTAAAGCTGTTATTTAGACCAAACTTCTAGCTGAAAACATCTAAGATAATTTTTTTCGCAAAAAATGGCAAAACCGCCTTCCATCGTGTACAAAATTCGAATATTTCGCTCGAATTGTTAACATTATTGTTGATTTATCAGAAACGACTCAGCCGATTTCTGTAAAATTTAAATAAAAGCACCTTGGGAGTATACCCTTTCGAATTAAAAAATAATTTTTCGATTCGGTTCACAATTGGCGAAATTATCGATGTTCATCGGATACAAATTTCGGATATTTTGCTCGAATTGCTTACTTTATTATTGTTGGTTTTTTAAAAAACGGCTCAGCCGATTTCTGTAAAATTTAAATGGGACCACCTCGGGAGTGTACTTTTTCGAACTAAAAAGGAATTTTTCGATTCGGTTCACAGTTGGCGAAATTATCTAAAAACATAAACAAACAAAAATACATACACACGAACATAGAAGCTTCTTCTTTTTGGAAGTCGGTTAAAAAAGGTTTATTATGTAGTAAAAGATTATGTTAATCATGTTAAACTAATTCAAAACAAAAACGTATATAGATTTAAAAAAACATCGCGTGAAATGGACATGAATACACATGGCAGTAGCTGGCACACTTGCATGCCAGCTCCTTGCACTTGCCAGCTACTGGCATGTCTATACGTTAAAAGGCATGCCTGTACCTGACATACGAGAAGCTTGCACATTTGGTTCACTGGCATGCAATAAGAAGGAAGAGGTGCGGGAGGCTGCTACCGGCACGTATGAACAGACGTGCAAGCTATGGGCATGCCAGTAACCAAAGGGAATGTAATAACTTGCACGCAAGTTTAACTTGCAAATGTATATACGCTATGTGCAAGTAACTCGTAGGTGCTAGTAGTTGGCATTCCCGCTACCATCCCGTTTTCGTGGCAAGTGTAAATGTGTATTCCCGGCTTTATATATCCTCAAACGCTTATGGCTTGAATAGTGGCAAACCATTTTACTACTGAACGCGTATTACTCGTACTTTACTATGCATAAGCTGCATAACGTCAATTGAAAAAAAAGATAACTAGCACATTTGCTGCTTATTCAACATTGCCTTGTAATCATAAACAATGTTTTCTATCGTTAATTTTATAATGATGATACATTGTAATCTTGTAGTCAATGATAAATTATATATTATTGGAACAAAAAACTTATAATATTTATAAAGCAGACTTTGCGCCTAGGTAGGTAGTTTTTCATGTTCTAAATTTTTTTGGAAGCTTCAACAAGCTATTAATGTGACCATAGTTATTTATTCTGTACCTACGTACAGAATAAATAACGGGTAGCGGGAATGCCAACTACTAACACATACGAGTTACTTGCACATAGCGTATTTTGTTTTTCAAAATTAATATGACAACGAAAAAAAAAACGATACGTGAAACCGGTTTGCATAACTATTTCTTCTAGGTATATTCAAAACAAAGAGTAGTAAATTGGCTTTTTAAACAGATATTAATATTTAAATGGCTACTTTACGTTATGTAAATACCAGTATACATAGACATAAAACTATACAATCACCTGTGTTGAAAGTTGTCTGAGCGAAAAAATATTTTAGATTCTACTCTGTAGAAATATTTAAAAAAAAATGTACTACAAATAATTCAAAATTCAGACTATTTTTACCCGGAGTTGCTCATCGATAATATTAGAAACATTCAAATATGGCAAGTTCAATCTAAATCACTAACTGTAACAAATGGTTCCAATGCCAAGCTTCATCAGTTTACTGATGAAAGATAGTCCCTAAGTCCAGGGTTACGATGTCAATTATAGCGAGACTTAGCCGAGTTGTAAAGGATAGGACATACGAGCTAAAAAATGATACTACGTAGATGATACGCTACGTATTTTTCACGTCTCAGAGGTGTCATATTGCATTACGGTCATTTAATAAATGATCTTGAATACGTTTTATATCCAGATTATTTATCATTCTGGACCAAATACGTATGATAAATATAAACGATACTACGTACCTAGATGATACGCTGCGTATTATTCACGTCTCAGTACGAGTAAGGGTCATATTGCATTACGCTAATCTAATAAGTAAAAAGAAATATCATGAATATAATTTTATATCCAGATTATTTATCTTTCTCAAGCAGATAATACGTATGATAAATACGAGTATCTATCTTTTTATACAAAAATTAACAGCCATTTTTTGCGTATTATTTACAATAATTATCACAACATGTGTAAACATGTTGCGTTGCAGTGGTGTAAGACGATAATTATATCATGTTAAAATTTGCAGGTGCATTCAAATAAAATTTAAGCTTTAAAAACAATGCAAGTATCTTATGGAAAATCGGCCACGTACCAGTTAGACTCGCGCATGAATGGTTCCGTACCGGAGCCCCTCGGAAAAAAAAACACGTTTGTTGTATGGGGGCCCCCCTTAAATATTTATATTATTCTATGTTTAGTATTTTTTATTATAGCGGCAACCGAAATACATAATCTTTGAAAATTTTAACTCTCTAGCTATTACTGTTTATGAGATAAGCCTGGTGACAGACAGACGGGCAGCGGGGTCTTAGTAATAGGGTCCCGTTTTTATTCTTAGTAACGGAACCCTAAAAATGACTGTTTCACAGAGAAAGTAAAATATTATATTTTTATTTAGTAGTTTTATTCCAGTTTATTTTTAATAAATTTCAAGCCAGAAGTCATAAAAACTTTTTATCTCAAATCTACTATTACACAAAATTCGAAATCATATTAGGTAGCAAGTTTTAGCATTTAAAAATCATGCACACATCAGCATTATTATTAATTTCATATTAGCGATTAGATAAAACCGATATATCACGTGACATCCGATGACGGACCTGACTTAGATTTTATCAACGGATATGCGCTTGAAATATTTATCAAAAGTTTATCGAATTATTATTTTCTAGCAGCTTTTGATTTTGCTGTACGTAAGCTGAAAGTTACTCAAAAAACACATGTCTCAACACTGTGGTTGCCGAAGTCGATGTCATCTAAGGTCTATAGATCCAAATCCTGAAATCCTCTGTCAGTTGGCAGCATTCCAAGCATGCCCTAAACATACATCAGGGATACTATAGCTACCAATCCAAATCTCCATAAAGCACATCATGCTAAATAAAATAGAAAAAAATTAATTGCGTTTCGACTTTTACTTCAAATTAATAATTGTGTGTTGACCTCATCATACGATGCGCAGCAAGGGGCGTGTCCCCAACAAAACAGCAACGCGCGTCGCGTAGCCTCCTCAAGATTGTCCCACTAAACGTTCATTAATCAGTGGCACTGATTCTAAATATAGTGACTTATGCTATACGTGCTGATGTCAGCATTATCGTCACAGGCTTTAATAGTAGCGGCGGTTAGTGGCTAGATTAACTCGGGTTAAAGGTTTCATTGTCGTAAATCTAGGAACTGGTACAAGCTTTGAGATTTGGATTTCGTCGGAATTAGGTGGTTAGTCTCGTCATTGTTTTGAGATTTTTCGTATTGATTTATAATATATGACGGCGATATTAAAAAAAACTATACGAATATTTTATACTACGGGCCATAAAAAATCTTTAAACAGAATTATTAACTATAGCTTTGATTTGTAAAACAGTAAGTAGTTACCGTTTCAAATAAAGTGTAAAACTGTTATTGTAAAAAATTTATGAAGGTGGTTTTCATTGTAATTGATTAAAGAGATTTTATGTATGAATTCAATTTTTAAAATCTGTATTAATAATAATTATTTTACTTAGCTTTTTTAGATGCAATAACTTTACGTTTGGCCACATTATGAGTAGGTAATATGCCATCTAGAGACAGTCATCAATTTTGTTTGAATTTTGAATTATTGCTATGATATACTGTGGTATTGTGTTATTAATTTTTTTTCAACATAATATTATATCGTTGGTTTGATAAAGAAATGCTAATTACATACTAGCTTAAAATACTGACCAATTAAAATCTAATACCTACTCTTTATCCAGATGATAAGCCATTAAAACCAACATTTTAATAGCTCTACAAAGTCCAGCTGACTCTAATCTTGAATCAATTACCTACAACTTTTAAAACAGGTGTAAAACCACGATAAAACTCTTTTATTGTACCTCTTTAACTTTATTTATTTGGCATATGAATAAATTATTCGAAATGGTATGAATATTCAATAGGAAAGAATCGCTATAATATTCAATGACAATATTAATAAAATAAGCTGTATTTTACATACAAGTTTAGGTGTATTTTTATTTGTATATTCGGTTTTATAGCGGAATCTTTATTCGATTCGTTTTATCTGAAGCGCCGATTCGTAGTTTAGTTTTATGGGAGGATGTTATCTAACTTGTTGTTTTTTTATAATTTTTGGCGCCTCAAGCTGTTAGAAACATAGTTATGTTTGTTTGATTAGAATTAGTGAAAATGGCAATTTCAAAAAGCGGTCGTAGAGTTGGACTTATGGTTATTTAGATAGATATTTCTTACAATTTAAAGTTAATTTTTTATTTTGTAATCCATACATTTTCAAAAGATTTAAAACATTTTAGGTGTCAAGATATAAATTGGAAAGAAATATTACACATCTAAATTCTAAACCTGATTGTTAAATAAATATTTATGTAAATAAAAGGCAATGAATAGGTACCAAAATCTGCATGGACGAAACCTACAAAATTTTACTGGTGCGAGTATTACTCTTGGGTTTAGATACAGTATACGAGTATCTCAATTAGTCGAATACGAAACATCAGACAATAAAATTGAAAAGTGTTGACCTAACACGTACTTATTTTATACGTAAAAATAGAGCAGCTTAGAAAAAAATTGCGTCGGAACATGATGCGTAATTGCGTGTAAGTGAAAATTAGGTAGTCATTACAGTAGCAATTACCGATTTCGCAATATGATATCAATGTGTAATTACCTTAGAGAATAAATAACTATAAATACTCTAAGGTAATTACTGACACCTTGTAGGCGTAACGATGCGAGACGGACTCTACATGCCTATTAAACATCAGTGACATGTTATTCCTATTTTATATTAGTAAATCGAATAATAGAAACTATTTATAAAATGTTAAGGCTGAAAGTCTGCGTTAAATGGTTGAGGCTTGGAGAGAATGGCCAAGAGCAAGTAAATAAAGTTCAGAAAACGCTTTGAACACGAGTAAAAATATTCAACTTCAACTTATACAATTAGCGACCACTGAATTTGTGCATCTCATACAATTTACTCGTACAGCTAAGACAAAACTAACAGATTGTTATTTATTTAAAATATAAAAATGATTTTGTATTTATATTTATAACCATTATCTTTCTGTTTGGCATGCTGGCAAGCTTGCTGAACACACTGTCACCTAGCAGTGGGTTTGAGTACTTAGAATATTTCTAGACTATCAGCGGTCTGTGGATGATCTAATTGCTTTTCACGTATATGTAACTTAAGTAGTTTTACTGTACTTTTGTGTAATCAAGGCAAGACATTTAGTGAACCAAATCAAATAAACTGTAGCGAAAGGTTCAGAAGGCCGTCATTCCTCTGCTATATTATTGCGAAATCCAGGAGCTACAGATAATATTGATAACTGTATTCATATTTTATATGTAAGTATCGATTCTAACAAATTTATTGTTATCGCAATCTCTTGGCCATATAGACGAAATACATAAAATTATTTTTAGTGTTGAAAATGTCTCAAATGTAAATTCAGCTCAAAAACAATAAATAATATTTTTTTAACTTGTCTTTTCCATGTATTTTTCGGTTTCTTGTTCCCGAATCCCTAACATACTGCGAACCATCTATATCGATGTTGATTACGAGTATGAGTATTGATAAAATATATTTACTACTGTTCATCCTTTTTTTCTGAGCACGTTTTTGACAATCAATTTATGAGATCGTTCACAGCACAACTGTTGTAAGTAGCTAATGATATTTAGCGTATGTGATTCTATGATAATGACTTTTTGGGTTAGATAATAATGAAATTTTGAGAATTATGGGAAATCACATGTTTGATGATTTGATATAATTATTATGATTTGATAAGTTATCGTGTTCGTAACTTGCATTACGCTTAGGGGCTCTACACACTAAATGCGTTGACAGTTACACCCTGCCGAGTAGTCGAAATAACAATTTTATCTTACGTATACTTTCACACGAGCAATTTTTGTATATTTATATTAATACTAAATTAGGAAAACAAAAACAGCTCTAAGGATTTTGATGAAATTAGGCATTTATATGTTTATCTGTATAGGCGGCAAGTACGTATCGAAAACACAAAATTTTTACTTCGCTCTCTAGTAATAGTAAGGCTACCTATCCACCAGATCAGATGTGTAGATGTGCAGAAATTGAACAAAATAGTCTACCAGCCAACAGAAAACGTCTTTCGTGAGGAAAAGCAGCTTTAGGTCAGCTTTACATCAGTCATGTCCCAGTAGCATATTTCACGCCTAAAACTTTAGCCTGTAGTTTAGATAATTTAATTAGTTACCTGGTTATACAAAAAATATCCAAGTAGATAGTGCCCGTGCACAATATTAATAGTACATTTACAAAGTAACAAATAATCAACTGTTCGATTAACCAGTACTTCATTCTGCATATTGATTGTAACTTTTCATCACTATGCAGCTTTTTGTGGTGCTATTTTAGAACAAGGCTGACTAGGAATGAGGGCGGAAGACATTCCAATGCAGGACAACGTTTACAATACAAATGGCGTTGTAAAAACGTCGTTTCTCATTAGTGTATTGAAACGGTTGGGATATTATAATGTTATTTTATTTATTTTATTTTGCATTTATTGTCCATGGGTGAAGCCGCGTGTGTCAAAGTGCGCAGGGACGGACCTAAAGTACTTATTATTTTTTTGCAAATATCGCAATTGTCAAGATATGTTACTACATAAAAATAACAGTAAAAAAACGTCTGCGGTAAACTGTGAAATAAGAATCTCTCTCTTGAAGCTATTATTTGCGTATACTGTAACATTTTATCTGGCGAGATGTCAAACGCAGAGTTGATTAGAATATTATAAGTACCTACGTTATGCACACGTATGCAGTAACACATAAGCAAATTAAAAAAAATAGTTTCAAGTCAAGTGTATAAAATTTGTGGCACCAATATTATTATCAAACAAAATTAGATTACATCTTTTGTTTAGCTTCTCATCTGAATACAAAGAGAAAACTAAACTTTCAAACTCAATAAACTAAATAAAAAGTCTTTAATGACGACATGCGCTTAACTAAACCGTGGAAACAACAACAAACCGTCACCGCATCACTGACGCAATAAAAAAGCTCTACTCCTAATCCGTCCCCTTCTACGTAAACAAGCGTATGTGAGGGTGCGTACACCTACACATGCAAATAGCGCACTCATGTACAGTACGTTGCTACACATTATAGAAGTAGAAGAGAGTGGAAGTGCCCTAAAGTTAATGTAATGGCATGATTACCACAAAATTATGGCGAAAACGCTTAGAATAATAAAAAAGAGCAAAAATGACGTAAAGTAGAAAAGTTGTCAGACAAACTGCTATGTAAACAACAACATAACTTGACATAAGTGACACTTGAACTACGGATCAAAACGTCACATTGACGTTTTCGTAAAATGGCGGCCAAAATTGAAATGATATCAGGGTAGAGCTCATTTGTATATGATGAATTACTGAACACCGGATCTGCAGCATTGCTTTGTATAAGTTTATATAGTAAACGAAAACTAATAGATATCGCTTTTGAATACCTATTTGCTTAAATATTTGAGAACTAATTCTTAATCGTTTATACTAGCGTACTTCAGAAAACTGTATACAGCCACACGGAAACTACTGCAGTTTTTATTTACTAATATGTAATCTCTTACGAGGGCCTCTGCTTTTATTTATTATATCTATGGTACACACGCACATGTGGGTAGGCTAATGATAGTGGGCTTCCGTCGCGTCACACCTGAGAGCCCGTAACCGACGTCGGGTTATAGATACCTAGTCTAACCCTCACCCCTTAATTCAGCTAAACGCACTTTTGCTTAGTGGAATTATATAGAGCTAATGACACCTTAGCAACATGACAATCTACGACTGTAAAACCCTAATTGTAAAGCGTTTTCTTGTACACAGTGCTATTTTTTATAAAATATATTACTCTTAAAAATTTTAGCAACGTAAACTATTTAAGTACTTACCCATTTAAATTAACCTTGAGAAAAAAAAAATTAAAATAAAATATGTAAACAATTAGATTTTAAGTAATAGCCTTATCCCTACTTATGACCTCTTCTAGGCGAAAAAAATACGTTAAACATAATTTTATCACGATTTATGCCTTTTTTTTTTTTTTTTTTTTTACCAGGGGAAATCTTTTATAGATACCACCGCACCTCGAGGGCAGGCGGGTGGTTATGTGGGAGTCCTGCCGACTGGACAGTATACCCACCAAAACCCCTGGGTGTTCCGCCACTGCGCCTGGTGTCGGGGCTACGGGCACGCTTGCGCACTCCTCCGCGGCACCCGACAGCGCTGGCCCAACTCGGGCCCCACCACTGAGCTTACGCTCCCGCTAGAATGACGATGTGTCGAACACCAGACACATCACCACCCACCACCTGGGACCAACCAGCACTGGGCGTCGGACAGCACCCGTATCCGACAGCCCTGGTCCTGATGCAACGGGTCAATTAAAGTGGCCCCGCGCCTGCCACTACGGCTGCAGAGGATAGGGAGAACGGCCGTCGCGATACCGACACTCCTCTTCCCCTGCAGCCCCACCGCCTCCGCCAACACGTTGGCGGCACCCGTTAGGGCCGCTGGCAGGACGGATAGACAGCGGCACACTCGCCGCCCGTCCATCCCGTCGCCGCCCCCGCCTCGATGGGCTCGGCCGCGGTATCGCGACGAGCGCGACACCGCAGTCCACCTCAGTCGACTTGCGACCTACTGGCCAGCCTCCGCACGGGCTTGTCGAGGCCCAAGACCCGGAGAGGCCGGCCCCACCTCGGGTTCCTCTTGGTTCACCAGGCTGGCGAGACCTGGCTACTAAGCCCCCCCGCCACGACAAGGCGGGAACCCACTCGGGGGGGCACGATTTATGCCTACCTCAAACTTTTTTTCACGTAGGAATCAGTGTCTTAATTTTTGAGATTAAAACTCGTTGTTGTTCAACAATGGATATATTGTGTCTCTGTGGTATGACTCGTCACATATATGTAATGCTATTTTTATTTAACTCTTTCAGTCTTTGTGGTTAGTGTCACTAACCACCTCTTTTGGAATTTTTAAATTTAAAATCATGCCATCTAGCGACAATTAATACGATAAATAAATAATCAGGCACACGGTGGCAACGATGGCTCTAATATAGTCGAATCATGTGATTAAGAAAGTTACAGTTAAGTGCATACTTCAACATTCTTGTTCAATCAAACCAAGTGTTCTAGGTACCTTCAACATTAGATAGCTATGTCATAAAGATAACAACTCATATTTAATTTTAAATTTATTCGGTAAAATCACCTCTGTATACTTCTTCGAGAGACACGTTGAACGAATTACGCAATAATACAAAAGCTCTCAGAATTAAAAGGAAAAAGTTCAATTAATCCTAATTTGCTCGCTAAGATTAAACTCGCGATAGCCGGCATTCTATAAGAACCCTTTACTTCACTTCCCGGACCCCATTCACATTTTAAGCCGCTTTAAAAACCAGTAGAGTTCGACAAACAAGGGACTTATAATGCGTAACCGACTAAGAATTGTTCCCAAGAAAATGCATCAATTTAGATTAAGGGTCGAAGGACTCCCGGCTCGATATAAATCGATAAACATCTATTGTCGACTCGCTCAAGATTTGTATCGATGATTTTAATATCGAAATATTTTAACTCGCTGTCAGCAGATCAATCAACTCTACAGTAATTACATATGCCATTGACAATGATCGGGTATGCGATGTAAATACCGCTCAAGTACTCGTAGTTTTTTCCACATCTCGGAAAATATTTTCAATGTGGTTTGCATGCTGCAAACCACATTGAAAATATTTTCCCTTTTAATTAGTAAATTCATTTGCATGTACAAGTGCTCGCCATCCCATACTAGGACGATCATTATTATAATTGTTGTTTTTTTTTTCTGGCGAAAAAGTTATACCGTGTAACGGTCAAGTCGATGCTAATCGTGGCATCCGCCGATAAATCGATAAACAAGTCGCGCGACTATGACGAGTTTCCCAACTACCCGCAAATTATAATAATCGCAGCTACTGTTTTCATAGCAGAGCTTTGATTGTACAAGCGCATTCGATGAGAGCGTACGCAGATCGTCGGTTGATACCACACCGAATTAATTACTTAATTCCGATGCGTGAGTAAACGTATGCAATTTCTAACGCAATGCCAGTAATTGCATTTTTTCCGTTTAGGCAGAACCAAGATAATATTTTTGAAAGCTTATCGCTAGTGCTCATGCATCGTAACGCACTTTCTCATGAAGTAACTGCGACGAGTGAAGCGAACAGTTGAATATTTCGACCTAATAATAAGTTATTTTAAACGTATAAAATAGCGTTGCGTGCGGTCAGACTTCGTCATTACATTCTGTTTGAATCCGCAACTTCCTTTACCAAAACAATTATATTTTTACATTGGAAAAAATGTTGTCTATGTGTGTGTAATGTACGCATTTAAACAGCCCCACTTGTTCTGGCTGATACACTGCGCGCACGCATGTTTCTTTGTTTCGGTACCTAACAGATGTTATCAAAAGTTATTTTTTTAATTCATTAGCCTGACATATCTGTACTTACGATTAAACATTAACAAGTTTATACAATTCCTCGAAATGAAAATGTAAATACCGGAGCTTTAAGTTATGGCCCCAGCACAATACAACAAAAACGTTTGGAAAATACAGTTGCATACATAACGAATCTACTTAAGTATTAATATTTGTTTGCATAGACAATGGATTTAGTGATGAATATTATGGTTGTCAAAGGAAAGAAAATTTAGTATCAAAGTAGTAATTTTGTTTTCTATCACTCTACAATAAAATACGAAGGAAAATAAACTTCAACTGAATTGTTTCAAAATTAGATGCTAAATTCCGTATTCACTCATTACTATCACAAATTCATTTTACTAATTAATTTACTTACCCCTATTAAATAACAAGGAAACAGTGCACCTGTCTGCGGTAGCCATAGATTATAAACAAGCAGATCAAATGTTTAGTTCTTCGTCATTAAAAAATTAGCTCAGTTTTGAAGTTTCCCGCTATACCACGAAAACGCCAATGTGACATTTTATCAGTAGTTTAAACGTCAGTATGTCAAGCTTTGTTATTGTTTTAATAGCAGTTACCATGCGTTAAGAAATGCGCCATTTTTTTTTTGTAATCATGACTCGTCAACTTTAGGTCTTTTCTTCTCTTTTCCATTTTTCCATGGTAGTAGCCCTATTCCGCGTTACCCATAGGATTGAATCACAGGTTTGCATGTGTGATACCTCTTACTCTGTGAGACCTCTCGTGTGTGTTTCTGGTGACAGATAATGACTTCAAATTATCGATTTTAGAGTTCTTCCTCTCTCTTCTATTCTTCAGTTGCGGCAGCCCTATTCCGCGTCGCAAGTTGGATTAGACCCCAGGCTTGCATGTGTGTTACCTCTTTATGTGAGTGTTTCTGATGATAATGACTTCGAATTCTCAATTTGAGAGTTCCTCCTCTCGCTTCCATTCTTCAATGGCGGCAACCCTATTCCGCGTCGCACGTTGGATTAGAGCACAGGTTTGTATGTGTGTTACCTCTTTATGTGTGTGTTTCCGTCATTTCCCTGCGCAGGAGTCGTCGATCGCGATGATTGCTCACGCGTTTCGCATCACTCGCCCCCACCCCACATCTGCCCGTTCACATACAATTTACATACCATTTGTTATGCAGTTGAGTTTTTTGTGACAGTCTATCGATAATCTAATAGTTTACGGACAGTTGTTTCCGAATAAGTAGCTACCGTATTCGAAGGGAAGCTTCGTTAGTTCTTCAGATTGGCTTAGGTTGCGATAAAAAACTTATTAGCTCTATACTTTATATTAAGTACCTATCATCATAACAGTGTTTTAAAAACGAGCATACCATTTATGATACGGTTGTACATATAAATATAATGAATAGAAATAAATTGTACATCCGGTTTTAAGTTTCATAAGATTCTTGATTGATGAGATATTGTATTAGATTGTCCTGTATGTATATGTTATTTTAACAATGTGAAACTTATAGATAAATATAAATTTAAATACACCCTAATAAACTACTTACCTTCAGTACCTAAGAATAAGAGGTTTTAATATCAATAGAGGTAGCGCACACATTACGCTCTGCATCTGTGTTATGTAGGTACAGAAGACGTGTAAGTATATCTTTTTTAGTTTTTTCAAAAAATAAAATTCTACAGTTTGACTAGTTACAACTAGTTACAATAGATACTTATTTTAATTTTGACACTTACCATTAGATGAGACGGTGAACGAATGTTGATTTGAATCTGTAGATTAAAAGAAAAAAAAATACATAAGAAAAAAATGAAAGATTTTTAGATTTAATTAAGTATTTTTAACACAGAAATCTTAAAGTGGTTAGAATTTATTTCAAAATACCTAAAAAAATATAATAATGCATATGAAAAGTATCGTAAGTACTTAAAGATAAAAATAAAATTATTATAATGATATATTTGTAGCTTATCCAATTGTAGAGTACATTTAGCTCATAATTAACCATGTTCATAGCTAATGGCAATCATATGTATTTGCGAGTTTACCGTTAATACATAACATTGAAATATGATAAAAGATAGGAATTAATGGAAGAAATATAGGTACATATTGCACCGACCCCATATAAATAAGTGGGATAAACGTAGCCAGACGATGACATAACATTGTTGCAATGAATAAACCCTAGAATTAGTTTTACAGTAGTTATACCTACATGACTAATATTTAGCGGCCGATAAACTTATCAAGTACTGATTACCCAGTAAATAATGATTAATGCAGTCTAATACAAACCTGCCCTTGTCGACCACATTTTATGAGGTTTATCATTGGCTTGCAACTACGAAAGTACCTACGAGTATAGCCGATATTAACATGTCATTAGCTTGCGCAATTTTAATAGTTTTAAACATCAAGATAGCATGTAAATCTACGGTTTGGAATAATATCTATATCTGTCTGTATCAGTTATTTGCGTCAGTAGTTAATAGATTTCATAAATGATATTTTATTTGTAGAGCAAAGTCACAGTTTGTCAGTTTGGTGCTAATAAGTAAGATTGAAGCTAGTATATGTATACTCGTATACCTACCTACTTCATACAACCTTTTTTCAATTATTTGCAACAGAAAAGCTAATGTTGTACTGTCCGTTCATTTGTATTTTGTAAAATCAATCAATACACTTTTAGATATTTTTACTAATTAAATACTTCGACGCAAGCACACATAAGTCGTTCGACGAATATCTTCAGAAAATTTTCATTGAGTAAAACAAGAATTGCAAACGAAAGTTTGCAATTCTTTGTATCAACTGCAATTGCAACTGTTTGCATTTTTTTTTTTGTTCTGGCTTTTGTCTGCCGTAATTTATTAATCGAAAATAATTTCTGTTCTAAATTATCCCAACCACCCATAGACATAAAAATAAAACGGACTACGGAATGAATAGCCAGCAAAGCACTCACACATGCGCGGGGCGTGTCGCGCCGCGCGAATGCACCCTTATTGTTTATCCCACGATTAAAACCAATTCAAAAACTAACACGCACTCGAAAATTAAGCTCGAGTGGTGCTACGGTAGCCTTTGTTTTAGGCACAATACGTACTCAGAGAACCACTGCCAGTATGTAGAGCTTAAAGTTATTGTTTGCTTCAAACCTGCATCTGCTGAATCTTATATTTATAATATATCTTGTAGAACAGTGAGAAAAAACCGGAAACTTAACAGTATTCAAAAGAATAGAATATTGTTAATTCGAAAAATCTTAAGTTTACTGTTTTTAGATACCTAAAAATCACAACGTATAGCTTGAATTCCAAATACAATCTAGATGTATGTTACATACTTATAACAAATATTATCTTCGAGATGCCATCCGTTTTTATTTTTTTATGAATTAGGTAAATACAAGAGATTCTGCACACTAGCTACCTACATTCTAGAGCCACATTGAGCCCGATTACAGAGGCGCCATCGTAATTATATTAGCTAAATAGCATAGTTCAGTTTCTTTTTCAATTTAGGCATTCGATAAAGAGGACGCTTTTTACGTTGCTATTAAATTTACGCTGGCACCTCTCTAATAACTAATTCATTTTAGATGTAATTGTAAAGATTTTAGCATTATGGATAGTGAATACCAAAAAAATGTCGCAACGATCACGTGAATGACGCAAACAGCAGCGAGGGGATTTTTAAACTAGTATTTTTCTATGATCTAAGTAGTTAGTAGGAATTTCCCACTTCAGAAATACTGCGTTAAATGCGTTTGAGGTAAGGCGTTTAGTTAGCCTTATAACCAAATGGTACTTATCATACTTGAAAGATGGTGAAGGAAACAGCTCTGGTTTTCATTGTTTACTATGTTTATATATTTACCGTATGAAAATTTTAAAAAATATTATATTACAGACAGTGAATATGTTAGTGTTGTTATCAATTTATGTCGACATTTTTTGTTTAGGTACATACTCGTATATAACTTAACCGAAATATTTATTTGCACTACGTAAATTTCAAGCTCAGAAACAACTAGGTTAGAAATTACTCAGTGTCTAGAAATCAATATGATTTTTTAACCTAATTTGTGTACTCATTAGGTACTAGAAAATCGAATTTGAGAAAAACTTTTTGGTAAGGACTTTAACACTTGTAGCGCTCAAATTAAAAAAAAAATTGCGTACGGACAGTCAAGTCACTTTTTAATGATATAAAATTTATAGGTATATCTTATCATCATGCTATCAATACCCATTACGTCATAACACGGACCATATCAAGTCAATTAAGTCCACAGTAGCGGCAGTCTACACGAAGCTAACCGTGGATTAAAAGTAGGGTCCACATGTTGAGTACGTTTTGTAAAATAAGCGAGTGGCAAGTATCGGAACTAAATCTATCCCATAAAGGGAAAAGGGTTGCGTTTAGTAAAAACGCTACTAGCGCCTTTAGTCAGGGATAAATTGAAAAGGGCTTTGCTTGCGCTCGCGCAGCGACAGCTGACGCGTCGAGGACTCCTCTAATTGCTAGTCTATTGTCGACTAAAATGAGTACTATCAACATTGTTTTGGTTTTAGAGTGGCTAAAATTAAAATAAAGTATTTACTAACAACTTTCAAACATTGATTGAAAAATAACTGAAATCTATTGTTGTCACAATATAATCTTAATGTAATGACTGCCTCGGTTGCTCAGTAGTTAGTGACCCTGACTACTGGATCGAAGAGGCGTGGGTTCGATCCCCACTCAGGGGATTGCATTACAATACTTAGGGATTAAATTACGAGCATTTATGTGATGATCATAGGTGTTTGCTCTGTGTCTGGGTGTTATTTAGGTAAAGTAAGTAAGTAAGTAAGTTCGTATAGGCCGGGTGGCTAGCCCTAGTGTCAGAGTTTTTAGGCCGCCTGAAGGCCTCTAACATGGCTAAACGGTTAAAACAAGCGGGGCCTACAATTTAACGTGTCATCCGAGCCACGGTAGCGCTCAGTTGGAAAATGCCACCCGCGGTCACCCATCCAAGTACTGACCGTGCGGAACGTTGCTTAATTTTGGTTATTTAGGTACTATCTATACATAAAAGAATGTATTTAAAATATGTATAAGTAGTATTTCAGTCTCTGGCAGCCATATCACAAGCTTTGCTTAGTTTGGGGTCAGAGACCGTGTGTAAGATGTCCCCTAATATTTATTTACTTTTTATTTAATTTCATTCCAATATTATGTTCAGTGTAAGTTTTAATATAAAAGCTAAGAACTAACTCGATAAACCATTTTTTCGGTATCAGTATCGATGTGTATTGGGAATTGACTGAAGTGTATGACATAAACAAAGAGAGGCCTATCTATGCGCTACAATGGGTCATCGTAAGCTGATAATGATGATCAATAAACATACATAATACTCAAAAAAAAAATATAGTAGTATACAAACGTTCTAATAAACTCATTCCCATCACGAATAGAACAATATTGATAATAAAAAATTACACGACTACAACCGCTCCATTCTAAGCAGTCGATTTGAGTCGCGGTATTCAACGTGAGCCTGTAAAAATTCTCGACTTTTATCTGAAGCAATATTCACGCATGCTTTATCGTCAATCAATAATTAATATCTGAGGTTCGACGGCTGAGACGCTCCCGAATTTCGCCGAGCACGATGGATCGCGTTCGAGTAATCGAACTGGCAAAAAATAAAAATGAAGCAAATAAGAAATACTCCATTACGGTTGGAATACGGAGGGCGTGGAGACGGCTATTGTTATAATTATCACTCGGTGTACATTTTAATTTTGAAATTGAAGATAGAATTTTTAGTAATAGTTTGCTTATTGTGCTGTTATTATTTTTACTTGTCATACGCAAAGAAATAACATCGATAAAATCATTAACTACTATTTTACGTTTACTCTATTAAGTAACGAGACAAGCAAGACGACAAAAGACGCTCGACTAATGGTAAACATTGCTTAAACATGACTAAGACTGATCAACACCACCTAAATATTTGCTCTATACTAATTAATAACCCTGTTTGGTGTAGCACTGCCCATGTCACTCTGTGACTAAAGTCTTAAATTATATTATGTTGCCGAGTTTGTTTTTCAGAAAACATTGCCTTTCAATCCAAAATACAGTCAGTAGTTAATAACATTAAATGGAACAATGAAAAAATATACCTAATGATTTAGATGGATACTTTGATGCTTAATAATGATGAAAAAATTAAATGCAAAGTCTAATTATAGTAATCATTCTGATCACGACAATTACGCAAAATTTTCTCCAGGTGGTCTTAAAATCTACATACAATTCGAAAAAAGAAAAACAGTGACACCACTCCACCGCACCTGTGGGCGCGCGGGCGCATTGCGTATGCAAGCCGCGCTGCGCCTCTGGCCACGTCAGCTATTTGCTCGAGTCCCGGGGCTCAGCCATTCAAGGCTAAACCGGGGCCAGTTTTTGGCTGTTTCCGACTTGATCCACCTCTCTTGCCTCAGAATTCTTCGGCCCTAATTCCTGTGGCGATAACGAGATATTTGGAATTATGTTTAAGAAGTGAGCTCTGTGGCCCTTACTCCGATACTGATATTTTTTTGTAAGTATAAGTAGATAGGATAGAAAAACTATTTTCAAAGTCATGAATTGAATTCAGCATTTTCGATTTTTCAGTAATTCAACTGATGTTACTCATATTTTTCATTGAAAAGATTCTTTAGTTATATACCTGGTACATAGTAATTTTGTGTTAGTAGTTAGGTTGGCTTAGGTAGCCCAATACCACTCCTATTATTTTTAAGTGCTCGGTGGCTTAACTCTGTTTCTCATATTTTCCTATGAACAGTTTTTTATTGTTCTAGTGACGATGTGGTGAACAAGAAGCCGTGGTGGTCTTGTGGTAATGACACCCGCCTTTCAATCGTGAGGTCGTGGGTTCAAATCCCGGTCCCTCACCAATGAATCCCTTGGAATTTATGTACGGAATATCATACCACTGGCTTTCCGGTGAAGGAAAACATCGTGAGGCAACCTGCATACGTCCAAAGAAGAAATTCGATGGCGTATGTGAATCCACCAACCCGCACTGGGCCAGCGTGGTGGATTTGGCCCAATCACTTTTCTTGGGTAAGCCTACGTCCTGCAGTGGACTATCAAAAAGGCTGGTACTGAACAAGCTGTCAAGCCTCCTGACAGTAAGAGGGCACTGTCGCCTATATAGATTCGCCTGCAACACCTACGTTGCCTAATGCATTTTAAACTTTGCATAGAGTCTCACCCTATTAGGCAGTCACGTAAATAGTTAGCTTACTTCGTTTTAGTAAGCATTTTGCACTAAATTTCAGCAGTTGAATTTCTACACCGCCTTATAATTATATAAGCTGTAACTAACCCTCACCATTTGAGTGATCGCCGAATTCCCCGCACTATAATCTTAAGTAGTGTTTACACAATCCCGCGAGCTTCCATCCATTATTAATTGCACTCCTCAGGTGCGCAGATTATCCTTATTAGGCGACCACAAGCTCAGCTATGCGTTTCCGCAGCCTATCTCGAATCGTCTTAACGGACGACGCCTTATGTGATACGTCTTAGAATATTTTTTGTTTGGTGAACCGTTTCAAGTACGTCTTAAGATGGTTCTGCAATCCAGGGTTAAGGCAGTTTTTCGTATGAAATTCTTAGATTCGTTAGTCTCTGTATTATGTGTGAACATGAACCTCTACTCATTATAAGATAGTCTACTGCGCTGGTTTTAGTCCACATTAGTAGAAAACATAGAGGAACTCTGAAATATTTATGTAACACTCTCTGATTACTGTCACGATGCTTTTCTTCAGAGAAATTATTATTTCGAAAGAAAGTCACCATAAACATCATTTATTGTAAATTCAATTGTGTACAGAAACACATATTACGAGGTACGTACTTACTGCCTTGCATTTTAAGTAGCGAAACACTGTCGCAAAGGCAGTGGCTTCCAAATGATACAAAAGAAAATATAGATATGTATTGATTTACAAAACAAAATATATGTGTTTTACTATGGAAATTTACGTGGTTTTCACACATTTTAAACGATATAAAACGGGACTCACTCACGTGTTCGTATAGTCATAACACGACTATAGTTTCGGTCGCGTTCGGCGACCTTTCTCAAGTTGGCGAGTGCTAGCACGCGGAGCCGTCTCGCAATGTCTTGGCAGTGCGCGACCGAAACTATAGTCGTGTTATGACTATACGAACACGTGAGTGAGTCCCGTTTTATATCAAATATGTGTTCTCTAGGATCAAACCTAGGACGCACAGACTTAAAAAGAAAAGGCCACCTAGCTAGATATCGTAACTACTAAACTGATACACAAATTACACAGTAGTTCTATTGTACAATGAAATAGATCGATGATAAATCAAGATAAGGTTTGCCTAATGACGTGTCGTATTACGGCTTCCGATATCATACGATCTACTTCCTGACTACTAACTACTTTGCGTAACCAATCGTTGTCTAGCCGATATTGCCTAGAAGTAATTTAAAGTATAGATTTAACCGGTCAGCAAGATAAGATTTTAGTAGTTTTCGTTTTGGGTATTAAAATGTTTGATGTTTGATTTGCAACCATGTAGTCAGTCAATTCAATTCAATTCTTGTTTTGTGGGTTCTGCGAAGGTGTTCACAATATCGCGTGTAGTCAGTCAAAATAGATAAATAAAATCTAAAATATAATATTGACGTTAACTTCTTACATGAGATAGTATCGAATTGATCAGTTTTACAATAGGGTTTTAGTTTTTCTGAATAAGATCTATTTCATAAGATATTTGTAGCTTCTAGTCCAGGTATTTAACCCGTTGTTTTAAAAATAACTTGGTTCTGCCGAAACTAGGTAACCAATATCTAATCATAACTATTTTATCAAGCGATTTTTATCATAGTTTTAGCCTAGGCCTGTTCTAGTAATGCTTTCGGAAAACAACTCAGTCAACAAAAAAAGATAATCCATAAGCATTGACTTAATGTTTTACTAACAAAATGTAGATTTGTTTAGCCTACAAGGTTTAGTGTAACATAGGGTCATAGAAACTAATCCGAAATATTAATTTCTTTTTGTTTAATTCCAACATTTTTTTTGCCCTTTTCATGGATAACAATAAAGAGAGGTTTGGAATAAGCTTCTGCCTCACCCGGAACAAAAAACGTGTCCGACTGTCACCTGGACTAGCATGTCTGCTCAATGGCAGCACCTCTAAAACCACCATGAAGCAGAAAACTTACGATGCGATGCCAATACTGGATGTTGCGGGCTGTCGATGTCGACTGGTGCGATCGAAAAATAAAACGATTGCACTGTTTGACTGGACGACCGAGACTCCATTTACACAGGCAGGTTTACTGCTAAAGAAACTAGGTGAAAACGCAGACAGTGTCTCCCGAGTGATAAGCGTCGACGCCATGGTTGTAGCGCACTGGACAGGAGAAGTCGCGGACCGGCTAAGTTGCCTGGAGGCCTCCAAAAATCATGAGGTCATCATATACGAAGACAGGGGAGAAAACTTAAGTTTTCTGAAGTCTTCGTCAGAAAACTCTGCAACCGACAGCTGGGGACACCCTGTTCCATGTTCATCCAATCAAAGCGGTTCTGAAAGGGTACAAGAAAGAATATCGGCAGAAAAGGCCGCGAAACAGCATAGTGGCAGTAGCAACGAGAGTAGAGGTCAAGTTTCGGCTTTTCTGACAGCATTCAGCGCCGCAGCACAGAGCTTGTTCCTACAAACACCAAAAATAAAATGGCACAGCACTACATCAGCCACGAAAACAACACCTCGAACAAGGCAACCGGCTCCAACCAGAGCGGACATGGGACAGGTCACTCCACCCCTCTATATTCCCGCCTCAACAGCAACAGATCACGCCAGAAACGCCTTCATAGAATTCTTAGCTATAACGAGAGCGACTAGAGAAGTCAATCACAGGAACTGCAAAAACATCATGCAGGCTTTTCGGCTAGGAAATGAGAGTCTATTGATGGCGAGACTGGAAGAAGCAGAAGCAGCCATATACAATAACGACACTTCCCATGTCATCAAGGGAACAATGAGAGGTCAATATATGGCTGCTTATAATGCAATAAAAGGATTCGTGGCCCTCAATGAGGATGAGACGGATCGGACGGGAAAACTGAAGTACGTGACACCACCAGAGGACCCTATTGTGGTTACCGCCAGGTGTACCAAAATAATGCTGGACGACAGGATTGCTGACATGGCAAAAACCATCGAGGGCAGTCCTGGAGTCGAGGCGCGGTGGGACAACTGGACGGTACCCGAGATCCAGTGGGTCAATGGAGTGCCCGGTTGCGGCAAGACAACTTGGGTGGTACGACACTTCGATGTGGATAAGGACGTTATCATCACCACAACAACTGAAGCAGCCAAAGATCTAAGAGAGAAACTGGCGCACCGTATTGGTAACTTAGTAAGAACTAAGGTGCGTACCATGGCCTCCATTCTTGTAAATGGTTTCCGAAGTTTCGAGAGTTGCAACCGTCTAATGGTGGATGAGGCTCTCATGAATCATTTTGGAGCCATAGTGATGGCTTTGAGGCTGTCTGGTGCCAGTGAACTTATCCTCATCGGAGACGTAAATCAGCTACCTTATATCGATAGAGAAAACCTCTTTGAGATGAGGTACCATCGCCCTAACCTGGTCGCAAACATCAGCCAGGAGTTGTTATGTACGCACCGGAACCCCATGGATGTAGCGTATTCACTGAGGGAAATATACACGGGTGTATATTCCTCAGCAATTCAAGTCAGATCTCTAGAGCAGAAAAGATACACGGGTGCGCTAATACCCCACAACCTCCCCAACACCCTCTTTTTGGTTCACACTCAAGAAGAAAAGGAGACCCTTATCAGCCAAGGGTATGGAGAGGGGTCAGGGTCGCGCATCCTTACCATCCACGAAGCTCAAGGTCTGACATACGACTCTGTCATCGCCATTAAAATCAAGGCCAATATGAGGTTGCACGAAAGCGTTTCGCACGCGGTCGTCGCAGTATCACGGCACACCAGGTCCTTCACATACTTCGCCGACAACGAGGAAGACGCCATCAGCCGCTTTGTGCGGCGTGCGACTACTGCGTCACCTAAGGTCATCGTAGACTATAATTTAAAGATGGCCATTAAAGACCGGAACGCGGCGGTGATGGAGGCCCTGAGCAGTATAAGTAGTTATTTGGAAAATAATAAATAATTAATTTAATCGTAGTTTAAAATCGTATTTAAAGAAAATTAGATTTAGATTCATTTTAGTGTCCTCTTGTAAAGCCTTTAGTTATAAGCAATATTGTTCAAATCATTTTAAAAAATGTTAATCTTAAAAAGCACAGACCCTGGAGTCTGTGGAGTGTAACATTCAAATAAAAAAAAAAAAAAAAAAAAAAAAAAAACATTTTTTTTCGCTGACCATCACCTGCCAACCGAAGCATAAAGCGAACCATTGAAATAGTTTTCGAAAATTAATAGCTTATAACCTCATTTCTTAGCTTAATCACGCAACCAGCTAAATAGAATCCGTCCACACCCATTGTTGTTGGAACAAGCATGTCATTTCAATTACTGTAGGTAAATAACCGCTAGTGTCCAGCAATACCTTTCATTTTCGACGGATTAGGTAACTTTTTTAATAGATTGTTGGGAAATATAAAATTGAAAATTAAGCTGGTTATACACAATATACACTGCTCGCATAATCAATAGTTTATTAAATTATTCATATTTTATTTATTTATTAATATGGAAAGAAAACTGTAACTTTAGTGCTTTGTCTATTAGTATTTATAGAAATGTAGAGGAAAATATCTGTATAATATTATATCTATCTGGAATAATAGTTAAATTAATTTAAAATAAAAATATTTGTAAGTCATTTTTTTTGTTAGAGAAATACAAGTAGGTACTACTACGGCGTTATTGTACTTTTACTGAAAGAATCATCCATCCATCAGCCGTAAGACGTCCACTGCTGGACATAGGCCTCCCCAATGGATTTCCAATAAGGCCGGTTGGAAGCGGCCTGCATCCAGCGCGTTCCTGCGATCTTTATTATATCGTCAGTCCACCTAGTCGGTGGACGTCCTACGCTGCGCTTGCTGGTCCGTGGTCTCCATTCGAGAACTTTACTGCCCCATCGGCCATCCGTTCTTCGAACTATGTGCCCTGCCCATTGCCACTTTAATTTGCTAATCCGCTGGGCTATGTCGGTAACTTTGGTTCGTCTGCGGATCTCCTCATTTCTGATTCGATCTCGCAGAGAGACGCCGAGCATAGCCCTCTCCATAGCACGTTGGGCTATCCTGAGCTTATTCATAAGGCCCACAGTAAAAGACCACGTTTCAGTTCCATATGTCATCACTGGCAACACTCAACTATCGAAAACTCTCGTCTTTAGGCACTGAGGTATATCAGATGAAAAGACGTCACGCAGTTTTCCGAAGGCTGCCCAACCGAGTTGGATTCGGCGATTGACCTCTTTCTTGAAGTTGGACTTACCTAGCTGGACTACTTGTCCTAGGTAGACGTACGAGTCAACAACTTCAAGAACCGAGCTCTCAACAGATATTGGGGTGGGTACGACATGGGCATTACACATGATTTTTGTTTTATCCATGTTCATTTTGAGACCCACCTGTTGAGAAACTCGATTGAGGCCTTCGAGCATCGAGCTGAGCTCTTCCATCGATTTCGCCATGACCACGATATCGTCGGCAAACCGAAGGTGAGTGATGTATTCGCCATTGATGTTGATGCCAAATCCTTTCCATTCCAGGAGCTTAAAGGCGTTCTCCAAAGTGGCAGTAAACAGTTTCGGAGATATCACATCTCCCTGTCTGACGCCTCTTTTCAAAGGGATCGCCTTAGAGCTCTCTTCCTGTACTCGGACCGACATAGTGGCGTTATTATACAAACACTTCAACACTTCGATATACCGATAGTCAATACGGCATCGCTGAAGAGACTCAAGCACAGCCCATGTCTCGACCGAATCAAAGGCCTTCTCATAGTCCACAAACGCTAAGCAAAGTGGCAAGTTATACTCTTCAGTCTTCTGTATAACCTGCCGCAGCGTATGGATGTGATCCATGGTGCTAAAGCCTTTTCGGAAGCCGGCTTGTTCGGAAGGCTGGAAGTCATCAAGCCTGCATCATGGATCAATGTCATCACTGAAAGAATTCTCATTTGAAATTATTTTTTTATCATTCTAGAGTTTTGAGTAGTTACCTAATATGTGGATTCATCATATTTACCATCTTTTACCAATTTTATTTGCTGTTAATTAATTAGTAAATCCATGCTTTACCATCATTACATCTCACGGCAACGATAACATGCAATCAAAGTTAATCAGTTGATAAAGTCAAACGTCTAGACCGCACTCAAAATTACGTGTGTGAAAACCGCAAAAACATTTCTAGACTTTACTAAAAAACTATGTGTGTGAAAAACGCAAAAAATATGACTTGTTTTTAAGAATTGTTGCGTCGTGTCGTGTCTGTGCGCACTTCGCCGATGTATAATTGCGACGAGCGGCGCGCGAGCAGATTATCAGCCGCAAGTGCGTTCGATAACGCATGCGCACGAACGCGTGTTATTAAATTTATTCCTTTTTCGCCAGAATCTGCATAATGAGGGGGGCAAAAAATAAGGTAATCGCTAGAGTGAACGTCGCCTTCCCTTGGAGAAAGGTGGGCATCAAAGATCCGTGTCTGGAGTGGTGGTACGTGTATTCCTTTTGCATTGCGGAAACAAGAACAATTTGTTCAAATTCTTTCTGTCAATATTGTAGTGAGTGTTCTTATATATAATCTGTAGGTATGTTTGTATAAAAATATAAGCATATTTTTTTTTGTATCTAATCAATTTAAGGCTTTTATCAATGTTAATCGGGCAAAAGTGACTTTATTAACTACAACAAAACTACACTACTACTACATAAAAAGCATTGGATCATCCACAGACCTTTGAAGGTCTAAAGATAATCCAAATGCTCAAGCCTACTGCCAGTTGGCAGAGTGCCCAGCGTGCTGGCTGCATTGCCATGCTGAATGGCAATGCTTACGGACAGCCCCCACGGACCCAATGTCTTAACTCCAAATGGACCAATGTTAATGTCGGAAAATTTTACAGATACACAAATAAGCAAACTATTTCTGAAATTCTGAAAATTTAAATTAAACATATTTTATTAAATACTAAATCAGTTAGGTAGAATTGATACATTGCATATTTTACTTTAAGCAATGTCAAATACACTAAGTTAATTCTCCTGTTTTGTCAGGACTCATAATCGTAACGCTTATCGTAATAAGGGGTAACTGGCGTATCTCTTCCACATTATATCAGTGGCAGGCACTTTTTGCCATGTAGGTATAATATGTGTACTGATATAAGTACGATGAATATTTAAGGAGCAGCAGCGCACCCACCCTGGTCTTTATTTTAATATTATTATGAAAATTCCAGACGATTATTGGTGATTATTCCTTGTCAAAGCGTGGCATCGTTTTGGAAGATATCCAAGTCTGGCTTGGCTACCATTAGCGGTGGCTACTTGAGTCTTATTTAAGTCGGTATCACGATCGCCTACAGCGTAGCGGATCCTCTCACGTTGTAATAATTTTTGTACACATTGTAGTTACAGAGTCTTGCCCGTAAGTGTTTCAGTACTACTTGTCTTGTCGACTTTATTGTCATTTGGGAGTATTGTCTGAATTCACCTTTTTCAGATTAAGAAAACACAAACAAAACTGTTTTTTGGGGTGAATAGTTGAAACACTTTTGTCAGTTCGCAATTCATTTGACTTGTTTGAAAATTACCTAATTGCTTAATTATAGTAATTCTCTACTGTAATGACGGGCAAAGAACAAAAACTCATAATAATGCCGACGAGCGAGTCCGGCCCTGTAAAGCCGTGGGCTACCGAAATTCCGCATCCGAGCTCATGTATTTGAACCTTTATTCGTTTCCATTATCTCTCCGAAGGTGGTCATTACGATGCTCTCGAAAATTTACAAAATACGTACTTTTACCTTATCTGCGTAGAAACCCGATCAGGACGCGAGAGGCTCGATTGACGCGATTACGATGACAATGTCTTAATGCGAATTTTCCCATGAAATCTTACGAAACAGTGGCTCATAATTCTTGAACGTCATTACTGGAAGCAATTTCTCAAAGATATGCTTTATAATGATCTGATGTCCGTGAGAAGTTTGCCTCGTAACAGGATTGGGGCGAGGAAAAAGTCCGCGCGTGTCGTCAGCGGTCGGACAAGTAGCAGGTAATTTATGGTTAGTTTTTGGCTGCGCCTGCGCCGGCGCAATGCAGCCTCGCGGCTTTTCGCGGCTCGCGGCTCGTCCGCCGGTCACAGACCCCGCGCCATTCCGTCAATCTCGACTACTTATCCGTCCGCGCCGATCCCATATATTAATCATTTTTTCTCCCAAAAAAACGAGCCTAATAAAGATCATATCGAGGCCCCGGGAGCTGGCCGCGGCCGTCGAGACTCGCTTTCGAAACTTTAGAATTGACAAACAAATATCGCAACTGATACTTATTAAGACGTGTATTATTGACTATAAACTGGTTCATTGTGCGGGCAAAATTAATCTCGGAGCTTAGCTGCGTCACAAAGGCGGCGTGCCGGCGCGTACGGGACTATTACGGACACCCGTGTTATAATTACCTTTTTAAATAGTTTTTTCAGACGGTGTCGATATTAAAACGTCAATGTAAATAACTTGTTAGCCGCAATCTCATTTCTGAGCGATTGGATATTACAATAGTGTACGTGATTTGAGAAAGGTAACGGTGTCGCCGCTTTATCCGCGAGATGGAGCCTATTATTGGCGTAAAGCGCAATAGTGGCGCGTGCCCGCTCACGAGTACCACTTTACATCATTAACTATCCGTCAGATAAAAAAAAACAATAACTCCCGATATTAGACGTAGATCGCAGCTCGTCGGACGCATGTCTATTGTGAGTCCATTTCATGCAATTTAATGTGGAGTCGGTGTTGAAAAGAAAGTTTTAATAATTGTCACTGAAGGGTTCGCCGTGAAAAGTATCTGTTACAAATACGACAAGAGAGGTTCAAAAAAGAGAACGGTAGCTCGTGGCTCACTGCCGAGCTAATAATTAGGTTTTATATCTAATCATTGTGTCGGTCTGCAGTGTAAATTGAACCACGGAATATTTCACCTGTACGTGTCTAATTGCACGGATTATTTGTGTAGTAAAGCCGGTCGGTTTTTGTCGTAACTCGACTGTGGCACGCGCCCACTTTCTATGCGGCTATCTCGGGACGTAATTGTGCTTATACCCTTTTTTATCGGTTTCGAAACACCTAAGTCATCGTCGGGAATCAGTAACGGTGATTGCGCTCGATACGACTTCTGTCTTAAGTAGGTATGTTCATTACTAGCTGGAGATGAGCTTTGTTGTTACTTTTGTTGCTAAGTGCACTTAAAGTGTTTTTGGTGATGAATTTTGATTGTTTTCTTTTTTTAATTGCTGGACGCATTTTATCTCCACAAGTTTGCTTGTAAAACATGTAAAAACTGTTGAGAAAATCAAATTCAATTCCATCATTATTAGCTACAAAAATTAAGACAACTTACAGCGTATAACAATGTCTTATAGCTATTTATCATAAAAACATTAAAACTACGCCTCGTGCCATACAATTTCAGTCTAGCTTACCAGGAACATAAAAATGAAATACATTTAAATACAGCATAATATTGCACAACACATTACCCGAATACAACGGCAATTAAAAATATTTGTAAAAAATATTAGGTATTTTTGCAAAAAGATTATCGCAACGACGCCATTTTCATCGACTAATTAGCTTAAAGGTGATTAAACCAACTCATTGTCCTTCCCAAAATAACAAATCTAGTAATTAGCGGCGAAATACAAGAGTATTATTTGAGGTATCTACAAAAATCAAACTCAAATAGCGGATTAAAGGAATCAATCACGCCCTCCTTATCGATAGCCACGCAGCTAAGCCACAATACCGTGATAACAGTAATCAGTGCTGGCGAATGTAGGGACGGGACGATTTAGAATTATCGATACCAATCATTTATTATTCGAAAAAAATGGCACCACCTACTTACACCGTGTACAGAATTCGAATAGTTTACACAAATCGATGCGACATCCATGTACGTTATTGTTGATGTATCAAAAATGGCTCAGCCGATTTAGATAAAATTAAACGGGACCACCTCGGGAGTATAATTTTAGAAATGAAAAAATACTTTTTCAAATCAGTTTACAATTGGCGAAAATATACCTCCTAGACGAACATAGTACTACCTACCTCCTCCTTTTTGGAAGACGGTAAAAAATAATGGAACATTGCAACACTGCATTGAAACTGATAGAACTTTAAATTTCGACAGTTATTTTTTCAATGTTTAATCCACATTTGATCATCCTTATAAATGTATTGCGCGCATCCAGTCACGTGACATATGGTGAAATTATCTAAAGTTGTTCTACAATGTTTTTTGGATCGTACAAATTACTCACAAAAGTGAGTTTTATCAGTGATTTTAAGATTATGTGATTACTATACCAATACCGACTAACTCAAGATTCTATTGGCGGAGATTAATTTGCAAATCAATTAACACAATTTTAAAAGAAATAGAGTACAAATTAATCCACAAAAAATATATAGAAATATGTACATATTTTGCTACATACCTTTGCTTTGGTGTTTAGTTTTTTTGTCATGTTTAGAATGTAGTCGAAACCGCTACGCTGAATTATGTTCAATCACGCTCCCAACAAGAACAAAATAAATTGAATATCGATACCCAGAGTATCGATACACGTGCGTCACTAATCGGGCTAGGTATGTAAAATGTAATATTTGTGTTATCGCGCCCCACAATAATCCGCGATAAGGGATTAGCTCACTCTCTGAATATTTATAAACACCGCTATCGATTATAACGATTCGATTTCCAGTAACGATCGATTATTTTGACACGGTTTGATTTGTCGATCGCAGTATGAAGTAGTAATGGACTTCTGAGTATATGACATAATGAATTTTTTGATTAGGTGTTACGGTCAGGACGATACGATGAAAAAGTAATACTTGATGTAAATAAATTTGTTTTTTCACTACCATTGAACCAGCTTTTGCAGTCCATCACTGAGCATAGCTTACCTACGAAGGCAGATTAATTTGTTTCATAATCATAATCATAATCTGTCTTTGTGTTTAGTGTTCTAGTTAGTAAGAAAGTTCGTATAGGCTGGGTGACTAACTAGTGTCAGAGTTTTTCAGCCTCCTAAAGGCTTCTGATATGGCTTTTTTTAAATTACACATGGCATTTTAAAATTTATTTACTTGTACAAACCGCTCTTATTGGAGATCTATGTCCAGCAGTGGACGTTCTGTGGCTGATGATGATGGATGGATGATGATGTACAAAAGTTTTAAGCAGTAGCAAAATTTTTGCATGCAGATTTGATTCAGACATTAATGAAATAGTGTAAACCATCTTATTCAACAAAACCATCTTACTTTTGACCTACAAAATATACAAAAGATGCTTTAAATAACAATAAAATAGCTGTAAATGTTAATCATTTATAACAAAACATTTCCTCGTCTAACGAATGTAGAATAACATTGAAGCGTGGACCCATAAAATCGAAAATAATTTACGTTCTAATAAAATCACAGAAAAACCAGTCCCCAACCCAAATAAGAAGTACCTATCGTTGATTTTCCGACTTGACGATGAGAAAGAATTTTTTTTAGATGAGCAGATAATATACTAATTAATTACTTGGCATTTACTAACAAGATTAATAAAACTGAGGATGGAAATCTTTATGCAAAAGCCGGCATTGACTAAATGTCATCAAAAACAAATAAAATTAAATGACAATAAAATAAGCGCGAGAATTGTAAAATATTGAGACGTCGTCGTTTGTTTTAACTAAGATTAAATAGTAGGACTGGCGGAACCGGCAAACATTGAGTTGCCATATGAAAAAAACAACTCAAGAGGGCCGATCTTATCACCTTTACTTTACTGTACCAGCCTTTTTAGGGTTCCGTACCCAAAGGGTAAAAACGGGACCCTATTACTAAGACTCCGCTGTCTGTCTGTCTGTCAACAGGCTGTATCTCATGAATCGTGATAGCTAGAACTTTGTTTTTTCACAGATAACGTATTTCTATTGCCGCTATAACAACAAAAACTAAAAACTGAAAAAAATATTTACAAACAACAAGCCTGATTTTTTGGCCGTTTTTCGCTGGATATTTCATTTTAGTATTAGTTGTTATAGCGGCAACAGGAATACATACATCATCTGTGAAAATTTCAGCTTTCTAGCTAACGGTTCAAGAGATACAGCCTGATGACAGACGGACAGCGGAGTCTTAGTAACAGGGTCCCGTTTTTACCCTTTTGGTACGGAACCCTAAAAATCAAGACGGAACGTCGTGAACAGACAAGTGAGGCCGGCTTTTTATTTATGTAGTGAGTGCGTCATTGTTACGCCGCCATATTTCGACTGACGAGTCAAGGCGTAGTTTCCTTGTACGGGTATGTGTGTGTGTAATTGTGTCCGTACACGGCGAGGCGTAGTTTTGCCGGCCTCACTTGTTTGTTCACAACATTCTGTCTTGATTTTTTATTTGGAGTTGAAATCCGAGATCATTTCGTGCCATTCGTGACTATACTCATGGAAACTTGACTTTTTCTTTCGTTTTAATTTTATTAAACTGGATAAATCAGAGATTAGTATAAAACAAGGTTAGCTCGGTAGTCAACTCATTAAAAAGCTATTTGCAATAATAATTACAAAAAGTAGCCGGTCCAATGGAATGCAAATAATAATTAACGGTGATGACAGTAAAAAGATAAAGAATATCATTGTTAACTCATAATTACGTTATCGTTCTAAACAATTAAAATCCATTTGTAAACCTTCGTATTTAAATTATTGAAGTGCTTGTTTGCAATAGCAGGATTTATGATTTCATTAACTGCACTAACGACTTGGGTACTGGATAATTAACCTTAATGTGCGGTAAATAAAGTCGTTATCCAGTTTCGTAATAAGATTATTGATGAGCTAGCTGAGTTAGCCTATAAAGCTAGATGACGAAAAAAAAATATTACACAATTTACTTAATTACTACAATTTATCGCGTCATCTGAGCTACGGTAGCGCTTAGTTATAAATGCGGTCCGCGGTCACCCATCCGAAGACTGACCATGCCGAACTTTGCTTATCTTTGGTAATCGCTGACTAACACCTAGTCAAATTACGCTATGAGCGCTATTAGGTGCAATGGATCAGTGTGATGAGTCCCAATCGCCCTTTGTGGGTAGGCCTATGTTCGTCGTTTCAGCCATAGGACCTCCACTGCTGGACACAGGCCTCCTCTAAAGATCTCCAATAAGACCGGTTCGTAGCGGCTTGCATCCAGCGCGATCCTGCGGTCTTAATTAATGAGGTCATCCGTCCACCTTGTGGGTGGCGTTCCACGCTGCGCTTGCCGGTACGTGGTCTCCACTCGAGAACTTTTCGACCCCATCGGTCATCAGTCCTCCGCGCTATGTGCCCTGCCCATTGTCATTTCAACTTGCTAATCCGCTGGGCTACGTCGGTAACTTTGGTTCTTCTACGGATCTCTTCAATGCTGATTCGATCTCGCAGAGATACTTCGAGCATAGCCCTCTCCATAGCTCAGCTATACTTGTGGCCTATGTTTAGCAGTAGACAATCAAAATACTGGTGCAGTACAGTACATACTTAGATACACTAATCATGAAAGCATGATAGGTATATTATTTTCTATATAGAAAAATAGCGATAAGTAAATTATTAAGTAGGTAAAGAAACTTTGAGTAATTTGTTTGTTATAAGTACGTTTGCCAGATAGGGCCTCGGGATAGGATTTTCAAATTTATCAAAAAGAAATCTATCATCGGAAATCTACCTACATACTCGTATGTATGCATTTCTGAATGTAGATTATATAAAATATATTAAAATTACAATATCCGATACTAATCTGTTAATATCTTATCAAATCTGTGTCCAATAACTAGATAAACAAGTAACTTGCATTTCAAATACATTTTTGATAGTTACTTATCAATATTTTATTTTGTTTTACTACATAAAAAGCATTGGATCATCCAAAGACTTTCTTTCTTTGAAGGTCTAAAGATAATCCAAATGCTCAAGCCCAAAGCTTTTTATGTAGTAGTAGTGTAGTTTTGTTGTAGTTAATAAAGGCACTTTTGTCCGATTCAAAAAAAAATATTTCATGCACTCGGTCCATGATAACATTTTTAAAATAAATAGTACGTACTTAAATTAATATGGTGTAAAATAAAATAATTAATCGATTATTACACCAATGCGTGTCTAGGTTCTCGATTGAAGAGCAATATTTTCAAGGAAATCAAAAAGGTAATTATATTACAAGTATTGGATACACCCTTCGTTCTAACATTTATTTCAGAACTAGACGACCCGCCCCGGCTTCGCACAGGTGTATTATACATATAAACCTTCCTCTTGAATCACTCTATCCATTAAAAAAAACCGCATCAAAATACGTTGCGTAGTTTTAAAGATTTAAGCATACAGACAAACAAACAAACAAACGAAAATAGCGACTTTATTTTATACTATGTAAGGATTAGTTTTTACACGCGGTTTTGCTCGCGATAAAAATTAACCCGTCATAGGTTACTATTATATTAATAACTGTATTAACTTACATGCCGCTTACCATCAACCAAGCGGCCTTCTCGCCTTATCGCTTAATTTGATAGACAAACTTAACAACTATAAATACAAGATTAACTCGTCAAACAAAGAAAATTCCCAGAAGTTAATTAACTAATAGATAATCACATAAAAACCCAAAACTATTGAGTTTATCCGCCTCAGAAATGGGTATTCCCTGCTGGCTATTAATTAGAAACGGTCACTATTATTACCTATATACCTACCTATAAATATCGGGAATAACAAAATTAATAAATTTCAATAATCAGAATAGCCTAGTTCTTTAGACTCCATCATCATCATTTCAGCCGAAAATACTGAAGAACCTAACTACTGTACCGGTATTTTTAAAATGTAGGTAGTTCCTTTGTTGCACATAGCCCAATGCGAGTTGGTGGATTCACAAACACCATTAAATTTCCTCTACAGACGTATGCAGGTTGCCTCGAGGACTTTCCTTCACCGAAAAGTCAGTGGTGTTAAATTCCGTACATACTTAAGTTCCAAAGAATTCATTGGTACAGGACCGGGATTTGATTTCACGACTTCACGGTTTTAATACGGGTACACCACTATACTGCCACGATTTTGCCGAAATTTATTAAGTTCATATAGGCTGGCTGGCTAGCTACGGTGTCAAGATTTTCAAGCCGCCTGAAGGTTTTTGACATGGGTTTTGAAACGGTATGGTATTAAAGCAAAAAGTCGGGCATCTTTCGAAGATTTCCCCCTTGTTATAAAATAAAAAGGTGGGTATAGCCGTAGTATTATTATATATTCTTTGGTATCGCTTTAGTGTGGCTTCATACTTTGTACTCTTCCGTCAGGCACTGTACAGAAATGTACAGTGCCTGAGTTTTGTGACCTCAGTCAGTATTGAGTTTTGTGTAGCTTGCAGCTTACTCACAGCTGCCAAGACGTTTGAAACGGCCTTTACAGGTAGCGCCACTTAAGTCTAGCGCTGAGGGTACTGTGGAGGGGCTGGCTGCGCATGGTGACCGCCATACTAAACTCATGCGCAGCCATCCCCTCCATAATTCACTCAGCGCTAGACTTATATGCCGCGACTTGTACTATAGTTAGCGTTTACGTATAATCTCATACTATCCGTATCGAACTGCAAACTTTCCGCGAAATTTCGTCATCACGCTCCCCTTGTGTAACGAAAACACAATCTCAGTAACTCCAGATCACAATACCGTAATATATTGTAGACAATTAGGTATACATATTTCATAATAACAAATTCACGAATAGCATTACGTGACCTCGCTGAAGTAGGCTGCTTGTTAGACATCGATTGTCAAACGGAACGTGTCCACGGGGTTATTTTGTTTTTAAGACTTATGTTATTTCAATGCAAATCTCACTATCTTATAAACGTGAACGTTAAATTCCAATGACATGTTAAGAGGATGGTGGTTATACACGCGCCGATGAAAAAGACAGATATAGCGCATTATAACAAAAACAATTAATTAGGGAAAAAAAATAGCGGAATTAATTTCATTCCGCTTTTGATCGGAATGAAAAAAAAATGAAGTACCTACCTATCATACGTGAAAGGAACTGAGTAATTTTAAGTTTCAATCCAACTGATATGTGATTTTTTTTATATATGGAACTTATTAAGTTACTATGCTGTTTAATTCACTGATACAAGATTTAGATGAAATTAAGACATGAGGTAGGAGTTTACATTAATATATGTACATAATATAAAACTTCTATTCTACCTTGATAACTAATAAAAAAAAATCAATCATAAGATAAAACACAAAAATAAAAACCACCTTATAACAAGTAGGCTGTGTATGTATTACCTTTACAATATTTTTCTCCTTAACCAATGTCATGATAAAATATGTTATATTTGTATATGCCCAAATGAATTAAATGTAACTAAAATATGTTAAATATAAGAGATTATGTCTTATAACAGAAGATAGCAAAATTAAAGGGTAAGGTATTGAAAGAAGGAGCACGATTTTAGGGGGGCGGGGGGTCGAGGAGGGGGGGTAGGGGGAGGGGGAGTCACCCCCCCACTACCACCCCCCCCGGCGAAGCGTAGTTTTTTTTAAATTAATTTTTAAAATTTATGAAATTTTAACGGTTAAACTATAGCCGCCCGGTACCCGCGGGGAGGGGTGAAGGGGGAAGGGTTGGGGGGAGGGGGGAAGCCCCTCCCTGCAACTCCCCCCAGCCGCAGGCCCTTAGTTTTTGAGTAATATTTTTTTTGGTACTTAACCTCACTTTCGGCTATATCAGAATTGACCTGTTTTTTGTTTCACACCTAATCTATCAAGGCAGTTTACTTCTGGCACTTCGCCGGCCGCTGCCGCGGCACGCTCGCTTCGCTCGCTCGGCTCGTGCGTTGTTTGTCATGTTCTAACCTAACCTAACCTATTTTTTGTTTCACACCTAATCTAGTAAAATTAACTAAATATACTTCGGCGCAACTCCGGCAGCAAGAATGCATAGGAACGATTGAAAAACACCCCCGTGACTCCCCCATAGTGTCGCAATCCTTAGGTTTGTGCTCCTCGTTTTAATACCCAACCCAAATTAAACATATCTGTAAGTGCCTACTCGTAATCCAAATTTTCCATCCATGGGTTCATAGGGGAGGCCTATGTCCAGCAGTCGACGTCCTATTGCTGATAGAGTGAATCCAAATTAAGGGCAAATAATTAAAACTGACCTTTTTAAAAAAAAGTACGTACTGTGTTAGCCTAAACAAGTAACTGAAGGACATAAGCGCAAAAAACTTTGTGATGGCATTATCTTAGTTCAGGGGTCAACTAATTAAACTTTAGAGTAAGCAGCGACCATTAAAACTCATTAAGTTAATCGCACATGATGATAATAATCGGGACCTTTTGATGTGGGTAGGTATGACTTTCATCCATATTGTTGTAATATGTACCTTCAATGGGAAACATTATGCACTACATGCAACATCCTCAGATTTTTACGGGCATTTACCTTTATTAATTACAATATAAAATGTGTACAATAAAACTACATACATAAGCTAGCTAATACTACAAAAACAGCAATTGGATCTTTCACAGACCCTTTAAGGTCTGAGCTAAGATACAGATAGGTTTTTTGCTGAGGAAAACATTTTAGACATGTTATTTTCACGTCTTACACATGTAATTTTTTTTAGATCTTTATTTTTTGGATATTGTCTCTTCTGTGACACCTAATAATAGTAGTTAGTATAAAAATTTGCACGCAACGGATTACTTTCTTTTATTCTAATCGGTAACTTAGTAACTTACGCAACTCCGTGGCGGTCATCCTTATTTAATACTTACAAATTAAAAAAAATGCTTTCGCGCAACTACAAAAACTCATAAGTAGGACTACGAGTGAGTAGATACCTACTGCTCTTGAAAACCAATCCTTGCCTGTGATAACAAGCACAAAAACTCGAACATAAAAGCTAAGAACATAAATAAAAGTAATTAGAAGACCCTATTATTTACCAGCAATAACCACGTCCTGCTTATGCAGGATAGACTATTTTCTGTTGTTATAATAAAACAAAATTATAACCATTTCTTTGACAATTTTACAACATTCACACAAATGTTTTAAATTATTTTATTGCCACCCTCTGCAAGACCTTAACCTTTATCCTAATAAATATGGCCTTCGACCAGTTGCACGAAATGTTTTAAAAAGTAGTGTTGCTTAACGTATAGAAAAGGTGCAACGTGCAATTTCACATGCAAACGGTAATTGATTCTAACGCATATAGACACCTACCTATTTATCAAATTCTGTTTTCAGTCTAAATATTTGTAACTTAGCAAAAAGAACGTGTATAATAAAAAAAGAAAATAATTTCTAAGCTACAAAACTTAAAAATAAGTCAGTTAACAATCACAATTAATAATAAATCTAATATCAGTTAACAACATATAATAAATCAATTCGATATAACGAAAGTCGATGATAGGTAGGTACTAAAGCAAAAATTATGTCAAAATTGTGCAAATAATTATTTACCTGGGACAGATCGCTAGGCGCTTCCGACTTGACGGTGTTAGCCGCGGCCCACGCCTCTGCAAATGTCTCCATAGCACTCTGAAAGTCCATCTTGTTCACGACATCAACATGCCGAAAATTCACTCAACGTGTGCACACTACGAGCGCCGAGAGGCACACGTCCGCGTTAGTCGGCCGGCGGCGCGGTACTGACGGGCCCCGCCCAGCGTACCGCCCGCGAGAAGAAAAACCGATACCACCCGAGCCTTCCCGTTTCAGCGCTTTTCTTTTTTAAGCCGCTTTTTTAACGAGTTTTTTTTTGCACTCAAGCCCAGCCCACGTCGGCTGGGCGTCCTCTGGATTATTTACACTTGTAATTCTAATGCTTAATTTGTTATAGGAGGGCGATTAATAGATTGTGAACGTATCAAATCAACGTACCGATGCGCAGTGTAGCGGTCGAGCGGCATTTTTGCTGTGCACTGTTATAGTCGCTCTTGTTAGAACTGTGGCTAAAAGGGCTGAAAATATTATGAGACTTAGCTTCTTCAAGTTTTAAAAGGACTACTACCTACATTAGCGATAAGGTTTGAAGTATTTTTACTTTGATTAGTTGGTAACTCGTAGCAAAAGTAGGTACCTGCTACAATCTTGTTAGTTAAGTATTTATCAGTAGGACAGTAGTAAGCCAACAGTATAATAGGTACACAATGCTTCCGGTTAAAATACAATGTTTGAAGAGTAAACATTACATTACACAAGTAAAAACGTAAAGAGAAAAGTAATGAAGTGTAGCTTTTTGGAATATTATGTCGTCGTGTTCTTTTTTACTTCGTCGTTCGTCGCCACTGCTGGACGTAGGCCTTCCCTTTACTTAGATTTCCAAAAAAGACCGGTTGGAAGAGGCGTTTTTTGTAAAGATTGATAATAATATAATTATTTGACATTGATAAATATTTTACTTCAGTAGCATGTATTCAGTGCATGTACTGCAAGAGTACTTTGTACCAATAGTGTTAAAATTTCGAGAAATTTTTCATGATAGGTAGGTTGTTATGAAAAAATCTACGTTTATTTACCTCATCACAAGGAATTATTTTTACTTTTATGTTTATTCATACAACCTAATGATTTTTTTTTGCATTTTGTATTTTTACAACCTTCAAAATTATTAGCTATTTTGACCGACAAAACGGAGGAGGTACTCAATTCGACGTGTATATTTTTTATGTAAAACCACGCAAAACTTTCTACATAGTAGTCCGATTCCGATAATTATTTTTTTTTATATGGAAAGAGTGTTCTTCGAAATTGGTCCCATTTAAATTCTATCGAAATCGGCTAAGCCATTTTTGATATTTAAACAATAATGTGAAATATACTACATTGATCCGTGCGAACTATTCGCGAATTCTGTACACGGTTGAAGTCGGTCATGCCATTTTTTGCAAAAAATATTTATTCAACAAGACATCTGCCAAAAACTTTTTCTACTAAAAATCAATCAAAGTATTATAGATGCTATCTACCAGCAATTCCTAATTTACCTAATTGCCAGTTAAAAAACCGTCCCACTAGAATCTTAATTTCCCTTCCAAAGCTATCAAGCAAACTAATTGCAATATCCATGTAAAATGGCTATTGAAGCTCCGGGGAAGCATTTTTATTCATTATATAAATCATCCGGGCTTCCAGCTTCCCGGGATGTGGGTAAAAAAAATGTCACGGTTTGCTATAATTTTGTACGTGTCCTTTATAGACCGTTTAACCGTTATTACCCACAGGAAGGTTAATTTTTCTTAATTTCTGAAGCTTTTCCAGAGGGAGTTACTTATTTTTAAATTGTGGGAACGGAAAGGAGCTGTGAGTTATTAGGTGTGGTGTTAAGTCGTATCATTAGGCTTCCGTGTTCTTTTACATTCGGTTTTGTTAATATCAAAAAATCTGTCGAATCGCTTTATGACTTAGATAATTCAGTGAAGCCTCTTTTTATCCGATGAAAAACCGGAGGAGGTTCACAATCTATAGCTTTTCAAGGTCAAAATGAATAGGTATCTTCTAGGTCTGCGTGCTTCATCTTCGACCACAACGTCGCTTACCATCAGGCGAGTTGGAGATCAAGCGCGAACTTATTTGCTTTAGAAAAAAAAAACAAGTCAACGCGTGTATTTTTAGGGTTCCGTACCCAAAAGGTGAAAACGGGAAAACGGGTATCAGACATTTGGTTTATCCTCATCTCAGGTTATTCCAAAATTAACACGAAACTTGACTGTATGGAAATGATATTTACGAATTCTGTTAATTTTATATCTACACATGTACTAGGAAAAGACAGATAAACTATTTATTGTTCATACCAAATAACAATACAACAATAAAGCATAATAAGAAGTTTTAAAAGTAGTGCGACAACACGTAGCATTATCGCTTGTAGCAATTTCTTCTAGGCAACCTTGAAATGGAGATGATTTAAACACATATATACAGGACACATAATACAAAGTATTTACACTGAGGCAATCCTTGGGCTCGCCTACCTCTTGGGCTTGACATACCTCAGTGCCTCAAGTAGAAAGTGTTCTACCAGTGTGTGTTGCCAGTGATCAGTGATGACTTATGGCACTGAAACGTAATCTCTTACTATGGGCCTCATTAATAAGCTCCAGGTAACACAATTACCTATGGAAAGGGCTATGCTCGGAGTCTCTCTGCGAGATCGAATCAAGAATGAGGAGATCCGTAGAAAAACCAAAGTTACCGACATAGCCTAACGGATTAGCAAGTTGAAATAGCAGTGGGCAGGGCACATAGCACGGAGGACTGATGACTGATGGGGTCGAAAATTTCTCGAGTGGATACCACGTACCGGCAAGCGCACCGTAGGACGTCCACCCACAAGGTGTACGGATGACCTCATTAAGACCGCAGGGTCGCGCTGGTTACAAGCCGCTACCAACCAGTCTTATTGGAGATCTATAGGGGAGGCCTATGTCCATCAATGGACGTTCTATGGCTGTTGGATGGACGGATGAAACCTTGGGCTATTTTTCCACTCATGGATTTTAGAGATATAAAGAGACACCCACAACTCTTTGTAAGAATGATATTTGACGTTATATCACACACCTTCTTCCTAATTTGTTCACTTTGTTCCTGACCAGAGACAATGGTTGCGGTGAAATTCTACAGACATTTATGTAGACTTTTTTCTTCATTCATTGTCAAAATTAGAAAAAAAAACCCTATGCGTCCTAATTTGTATGGACTTCTTGCCCATATACTTAAATGACGATATTTTCTACTCGACACCCTCCGCCGAGTAGCCACATGAGTTTAGACCAGTAGATGTGTATGCGTAGACTATCCACAGAAGAAATACTCTTCTTTGAGATAAATAAATAAAAAACGCTTCACTCATAGTTCCACTAGAATGTCCTGTGTCGTGGTGGCCACAGAACACAAACAAAGATATACCTAAGGGCAACTACATAACACTCAAAGCCATATTAGTATGATTCATCACCCAAATATCTGCCCAACCGGAAATCGAATCTGAAACTTTATGTATCGAAGGTGAGGTACCTACTACAACTGTGCACTACTCCTCGCTCTGCAGCAGCCTTATACTTGAGAAGCAATTATCAATTTTATAATACGTACCTACAAATATCGTGTTGATTTTTAAAAGTCCGCTGTATTTTAATGTACTTACCTCATGTTGATTCTAAAAAAAATAGGTACGATTTAAAATAAAGAAATCGTCTGATTAAATAGATAAGTAAGTAAGTATTTAATAGATAAGTAAGTATTTAGGAATACAATTTAGCCTCAAAATCCCATTATATTTTGATGTTCAACAACAGCTAAGTTCGTAGCAATAAATTACTTTAATTCTTCCCCAGGCAAGTTCTACAAAATAACCCTACCATTACAAATAAAGAGCTTATCAAATAAAATAAACTTCTTGATTTCACATTCATTTTCAAAATCCCACGTTTCTAAGCAAACAGTTTTCATAATAAGTCCAGATGACATTGCCTCACGAAACAAGAAGCTCAAATTTTTTATGTCCACATAAAACGTAGCTTAAACAAATATGACAATAACCTCCTCAATACTCACTTTACCAGAATTCTCTTATCTATTTAGCGAGTTCTGTTTTCTAGTTTAGGAACAGATATACGGGAAACTAGCTAATAGATTTGTCAGTGCTAAAAACGTGTTTACACTGTTACTCTTCTGGGAATCACATCTAGTGTTTTGGCTTTGATTATTTATTCAGAAAGGCATGCAGTATACGGTACCTAAGAATAATGAATAAAAACGGATGCATTAGAGCAGTATTTTTAACACATGATCATAGGAAGATTGCGTCGAAAACTCATAGAAATGATTATGCTATCAATGACATTATTTGATAAAAGTGACATTTGGACTACTGATCAAATGTCACATTGACGCATCAGCAAAATGGAGGACAAAATTCAAATACGTCCAAGGTACAGCTTTTGTTTTCAACCTTGTATGATATCTCATTTCTATTCTAACACCGAGTCCACTCTACAGTACGTTCATGTAATGTAATTAAAGACTGGTGAGATAGATTGGTGACTAATAAAATGCGAGCTGCCTTTTTTTCAGCGGCTCACGACAGAAGAACGGTATGTAAATAGTCAAATCTCTGTTTGAGTGATCAAAGGTAACAAGCTAATATAATAATTGTCAGTGCTAAAAAGGTATTTACCTACACAATTCGCTGCGGGTTACATGTATCACGTTTTAGAATATATTGTTATGAATATTTTTATATTATCTGTGCGATTTTAACGAAATCGTTGACCCACCATGCTGCCTTACGACTCACATTCCGCTTGCCACCATCGCGATTTAAATCTGAACACGATAGATAGATGACACTTTATTGCACACAAAAAAAATATCTAAAATCAACACTAATACAAGAAATACTTACCTATGCTATAGTGTAACAGCCTTATTGCTGGAAGCGATCTTTTCGAATGTAAGTTTAAACTTTAATATTGTTGATTGAGTGAACTTGTTTCGTAATATAAAGAGACCAATGCCCATTCATACGAGTAAGTACCTAGGATACAGACCGTTAGAAGGCCACTGCTCGTAACTCTGAAAAATAAAGCGATCCATACCTACTTACTTACTAGTTCGTAATACGTGCCTCGGTAGCGCTCAGTTATTTATGTTAAAAATCGGCCCAGAACAAGTCGAACTCACGCCCCTTCGTGCGTGAGTTCCGAACAATTTGGAAGACATTTAGCCTATAATATGTTGTTTTATTAATATCTAGCAATAACTAGCAAAATATATCACGTTTTGATGCATGCCCTTAAATATTTATTTTATTCTTTTTTTTGGTATTTATTGTTAAAGCACCAACGGAAATACATCATATTATTATGTGATAATTTCAACAGTCTAGCTTTCACAGTTCTTCAAATATAGCCTGGTGACAGACAGACGGACGGACAAGGGAGTCGTAGCAATAGGATCCTGTTTTTACCTTTTGGCTACGGAACCCTAAAAACTGGGTAAGAAATTCTGGACTGGGTAAGTCGTTCATCGATCTATGTCAAAATAACGTGACCAAATTTGGTGTAATTTACTGGGGCCCACCGTAACAGTAAAAATCTTTTTTTGCAGTTCTACACCTTGTAAATACTTAAAATAAATGTAAAATCGTTTACTGGGGTACATTTACAAGGTGTACAGGTTATACAGGGTTATTTCTAATCAATTAGCATCCTTTTAGGGGCTTATTCTGTACATCAAAACTAACAACTTTTGTTCTGCAACTTTTGTCAAAATTAAAAAAAGAAAAACAGCTGTTCCATACATTTTGTCGTGGGTGAACGATTTTTTTCTATGGAACAATTTTTTTACGAGGATTCTAATTGATTAGAAATAACCCTGTATATACTGTATATTTCAGGTAGTTTATATAGTATATATCGCAAGCCTTGTTTTAATTAAAAATTACAATATTAAAAAAACTAATATTTATTACTTACAGTAGATTTTTTATAATCACAAAGCCCGGAAATACCTAGATATACAATAAAATACGCTACGTAAATAAATTTCACAATAAGATGTCAGATAGGCTTCTGGAATCTTTTCAGCAAAATGTTTACATATTTGTTATCTTCGCAAATATGAAGTTTGCTACTAGGTTATATCTCGTATAATATTTTTATAAAAATCCGTAGTCAAATATCACGTTTTCGTGTGAAAATTACATCATATTTTGTATCTAAACATAAGACAGCCGAGCAAATGAAATAAATGAGTTCTAATCTAGCATTAGGGTGCTGTTCTACCAGAGATGTAGAAGTTGTTTGTTTACTAAGCTGTGTAGGGCGTAATAGATAAAAAAGTCACACTTCACTCCCATTAATAGCTACTCAAGATTAAAAATTTTTAATTTTTCCAAAAATTTAAACGTCCAAATTAATTATCTTTAATTACCAAGATACCCTGTGCTTGGAGTGCCAGAAAATTCACACAAAGACAAGGACAACTAACACATCTGGGTCTGGGTGTACCGATATTTATATTCATATCACAAATAAATTAAATAAAAAATTATGAGCACATATCCGCCCAGCTGGGAATCGAACCCGGAACCCCCACTTCGAAAGCAGATGTACTAAAAGAGTTACCGGAATGTGTATGATATTTTCTAACTAGATCGCTTAAGGTTCGCGCACATTATGTCGGGCCGCAGCGGGGCGGAGCGGGCCGCAGCGCAATATTAGTATGGAAATGCGGAAAATGCGGCCCGCTGCGCCCCGGCACAGTGTGCGTTAGTTCATATAAAATACATATAAGCGATTTGAGCGGATTTTTGCGCTGCGATGCGTCCCGACAAAATGTGCGCGAACCTTTACTCCCATTACGTAAGCGCTACCACCAGTTCTACGCTAAGCTGCGCTATAAAAACCAACGTTCCAGTTTGATTTACCTATCAGCAGCGGGGCAATTCTGTCAACCGATCTCGTTACAAAGGTGACACGTTCTTGAACCTGTCTCGTTTTTCTGATAGTTTTGAGCTGTCGGAACTGTCAGAAAAACGAGAGAGTTTCAAGAACGTATCACTTTAGTAAAGAGATCGGCTAACAGAATTGACCCGCTGCTCAGTGTATTTTGTCGATACTGATTGAACTATTTGGATGGAACAGCTGATATTTTTTCGCGATTTCGCAGATTATGAAGATTTTTTACAATGAGGCGTCATTGTAAAAATTCTTCATAATAAGGATATTTAAAACTCTAAAATTTCCTGTGCTTGTAAACTCTATAAATATTTATACATAAACAGTACGCGAAAGCGACACGTGTCACATTTAAAATCCAACTTAGGCCCTAACTCCACTAAAGCGGAGATTGTTGAAGCTGAGTAGAGCGTTGCAGTCCGTAAGCTTTAAAACAAATGAAATGTCCAATTGATACCTTGATGATGATGATTCCACGCCGATTTCGGCTACGACGACCATTTTCCGTATGTGGGTTACTTATGGGTCCTCACATGACTGATGTACCCAATTTTAGCGGTGAATGTCCTAGGACAGTGGCTACATGTGATACCTTAAGCCCATTGCAGAAATGCTTTTTTTATTTGTGACAAGCAAAACACAGAGCTGCTCCACACATGACTAAGTTTTGTTGCTAAACTGGTATGGAGTTTGTGCAAAGGATTTACGGACTGCAACGTTCCGCCCAGCTCCAGTTTGGTGGAATCGAAGTCCAAGCAGTTACACAGTTTTGTGTATTTATGCAGGGTTACGGGTAATCAATTAGCATCCTCTTAAGTGCATGTACATAAAAAAAAAACATCTTTATTTGTTTTACGACTCCTAAAAATTCTAATTTAATTTTCTTCCATGCAAAATTTAAAAAAATACAATCGCGCGCGCGCCTCCACCCGTGAGACTTGGACCTCAGATGAGATACTGTGTAAATATGCAAACCAGTGTAAATATTAGTTAGGTTTGTAGAAAACAATTAATTCTACATAATAATATGATGCTGATTCCACTTTTAAAAAGAAATTGGGAAATTTGGGAAAAGTTGTAGAACAATTTTTGTTTTGATGTACTGAATGTGCCCTTATAAGGATGCTAACTGATTGCCAATAATACCCTCTATACTATGCTATATTCTGATGTAATATTTCAAAGTATTTTAATAACACAGAATATTTGTTTATTTGTCGCGTTTACTAAACTATAGTCAAAGTATGCATCGTTCCGAATAAGCCGTTTATTTACATAATTTATTGTTTTTATCTCAAACTCTTTTGTATTTGAATTTCACATAAGTAAATAAGTAGGTAATCTTTATTAAGTTATGCAATATTTTAGGTACATAAAAAGTAGATGGTAACTGTAGGCATACTTGTATATTGTTTGATAGTAGATATTTGAATTTTTGCAATCTTTTCGGCCGACGAAAAAACAGAGGAGATAGTTACTCAAGTTGACGCGTATATATTTTTTTATAATTTTACATTAAAAAAACGCCTAATATTTTACAGAGTGGTACGATTTTGATAGTTTATTTTTAATAGAAATGGGTGAAAGATATTATACTTCGAAGTTGGTCTAATATAAATTTTATCGAAATCGGCTAAGCCATTGTTTGTATTCGGCCAAATAAAGGCCCTTCCAATTGTCTCCTGTTTTTCATGGTCTCCGTTTCAGTAACTGACATCCTGGAACTATTAGGTGTTACACTCTCATCAATCCTTATATTTGGCTCTTACAAAGAGTCAAAAGCGCAATCGGCCTCCAAATAACGTAGTGTTCTCGCTAAGGTGAGACGGTATTTCACACCTGAGCAACTGCTTAGTCTTTATAAAGCACAAGTCAGGTCTTGCATAGAATACTGCTCTCACCTTTGAGATGGCTCTGCCAAATACCTATTGGAGGCTCTAGAGTCGATTGAGAAGTGAGCTGATAACAAGTTAACAACGAAACTTTGACTAAGTCGCAGCTGCACAGTCTCGAGCATCGACTAAGGTGCAGTGTCTATCAGCCTTCTATCGGATACACTTCGGAAAGTGCGCCCAGGCGTTGTACAACCTGGTCCAACCCGCCTCTTTCTTCTATCGTACGGCTTAACAGACGCGACCAAAGCACCACTCTTTTGTGGTGGACATTCCGCGCGTTAGAACCAAGCGTTTCGAATCCACATTTCCCATACGAACAGCCAGAATGTGGAACGCTTTGCCTGATTCTGTCTTCCCGCTAAAATACAACGTTGTCTTCAAATCCCGAATAAAACGGTATCTTCTAGGTAGGTAAGTGTGCTACACCCTAGACCGCATCATTATCTGCTTAACGTCAGGCAGTATGAAGTGCAGTGCAGTCAAACTCAAAATTATACGAAATAAAATAATTAATTAATCAAGTGAGAACTATAATGTGATATTTATAGTTTATTACCTAGGTATGTGATATAATTTATATTTTAATGAGACACGATGAGACATCGAACATGTTATTGTAAATCAGTTGCGAAAAATTTGACGAATTGAATGAAAATTTTCATTTCGTTTGACTCAACTCAATATACTTACATATAATCAAGTAACACAATTACTTAAGTTTAGACAAATCCAATACCATTATCATTAGGTAGGTATGGCTTGTGAATTACCTACTTAGGTACTAACTTTAAACCTGGTTCTGCTTCCGTTTTAAATGTTATGGAGCTTCTAAAAATTAAATAATGTTGACTGTTGTTTTGATTGTTCATGTGGCCTTAAGATCCTTGTAAGAAACTCTAACTAATCAATGAAAACTTAGGAAAAATTAGCAAGCGATCCCACAGAAAAACACTAGTGTTAGTGCTACTAAGATCTGCAACAAACGACATTAAACTAGATCTTGATATCGTAGGATGTTTACTAACACTGATATCCCAAGAGTTATATGTTTACTGAAACGCTGGTAAAACGAAATTGTCTGAAGATATATTTTTGATACGGCTATAACAAAATACACGGGCTACTTTACACGAGTTACAAATACGTTTGTATGTTTGTGTGCTAGTCCACGGGTTTGTGTAAGCTACTTTAATAAATAATTGCTACTCAGTACGCACCTCCTATAAAATCTTGATATTATAGTAATAAAACAATATGTACTTACCTGTTTGATTTACCAGCAGACTGAATAGGCTCAAGCCTAGAACGGCAGATTTTAGGGGGCGGCAAATGTCGGACCATTTATCGACAAAAATAGAAGAATCAATGACTTTGAGGGTGATAATGACGCCGAAATTCAACAGCCTAATACGACAAATACGTAAATCTGCGACTATTATCATTACACTAATAACAGAGTTTTGATTTAATTTAATATTTTTTTACATTTTTGTGACTGTAGTCGAATATGGTCGTATGTGATCAGCCTAAGGGATGATTTACGTGTAGATATATCAGAATGGACCATCCGGGACGAGCCCGGACCAGATCCAGACGGCACATGTTCCGTACATTTTGTGTAGGTACTTAGTGTTTTGTTCGGACTTGTCCGTGTCCGTGTCCAACCCTTTATTCTACCCTGTTCACAGCGCCCTCAGAGTAGGTAAGTAACCCAGAGGGATAGCTCAGTCGTTCTCTCATTTATATGTCTCTCATTTATTTATAAATGCATAATGTATCGAGATTGGTGCAAAGAGGAGGAACAAGATCAACATTTCATATGGGCAAGTTAGGTATAAGCTAATTTGATAGACCCTTTTTCATTTATTTTGCAATTTTGGTGAAAAGTTGGTGTCCCACGAAAGTGGTCCACGTCGCCTACGCCTAGCGCCGCGTCTACCTGCAATTTTTCATTACTTAGTAGTGTCAACATTGCATAATCACGCAGTATCTACCAAACTCAAGCGCTACGTTAACCCACCTACCGTTACGCCACTGAACTGAAAACCACTAAAAATCCGAAGGGCGATATAGACCCAGCATAGAGTACCAAGTTTTTATTACATACCAACTTATCCTTATCCACGCATGTCCAAGGCCCAATGGCATTCGCTAGGCGTCGACTTTTGGTTAGCTTCCTCCAATACTGAGATTAGGTATAATAAAAAAAATATCCTTGCATCTAAACAGTACGTCAATTAATTTCAAGAATAACTGGAACTCCTTTATAAATCAGTTTAATTCAAGTATACCTATGTGCGTTTACCGCGATTTCTATAAAAGAGCAACGAACGTAGACAAGATAAGTATTGCACAACCACAGCTTCAAGCGCTACGCTTATCTACCCATCCCCCGTTACGTAACCACGTACTCGTAGCCTCACTGAAAGCCACTGAAAATCCGGAGGGCTATATACCTTACATATCCTAATCCACGCATATCCAAGGCCCAATGGCATTCGCTAGGCGTCGACGTTCGCTTAGCCTCCTCCAATGCTGGGGTTAGGTTGATCCTTTATCCGAGATTAGGCGCTCTCTCTCTGCCGCGGGGCGGGGACTGGCCACGCCCACCGGTCGATGCGAGCGGCACGCTCACTGTTCCGCTATCTATCCGAGACGGAGCACGCTCATCCGACGCTCGCTGCTGGTGACGTCACCGACTCGCTACTCTACAAGCTACAAGTCTACATTCCACCGCTGCGTGCCTCGAGCAATTAATACCGCTATTCTTATATCAGCTGCTACCAGGCTCTATCGCCGCTACTTGTAATGTCTTAGACATAGATTCGTGACCGTCTTATTGTAATACAGGTTTTGTGACGTCACGGCTCACGACCCTGCCACCCACTCGCCTCCTTACGCGGGGTACTATTATCTAATCTTGGCTTACAAACAAATTAATGCTAAACAAATTAATTTAAAGAGTTTAGCTATTATAAAAAATCAGTCAAGTGCGAGTCGGACTCGCGCACGAAGGGTTCCATACCACGGTAATGATAATTACAGTAGTGTGACTCGGCGCTGTCCTTGAGATATATACCTACGACGTCACGTGGCCTCAAAGAGCGAACCACGCCGTAGGGCTGGCCCGCCTTCAGTATTTTAATTTCATACTACTTACTCATTGCCCACTTTGAGTTCCTTTCTAGTTTTGTGTATTAAATTTATTACACTATCCGACGTATAAATCGCACACTTATTAGTTGCAAACCCACACGTTCATTCGTCACTACGGATCCCTTAGTTTGTGGGCCGCGCCGCGACTGACTGGTATGCTTCTGAACATACTACGCTCGAGGCGCGTAGGTATGATTCGCGTTCCGAACGTTTGTATGAAGTCGGAATACTGTAGTTATCATTACCGTGTCCATACCGTGTTGGAGCCCTCTTAGCCCTATTCCTCTCGCCATTATTAATAGCAAGCAAAAAACTCCTAAAAATCACGTTTGTATACGACAAAGCCCCCCATAAAAGTTTTTAGTATTTGTTGTTATAGCGGTTATAGAAATACATCATTTGTGAAAATTTCAGCTGTCTAGCTATCACGGTTCATGAGATACCTACAGCCTGGTGACAGACAGACGGACATCGGAGTCTTAGTAATAGGGTTTTTACCCTTTAGGTACGGAACCCTAAAAAAGTTCTTAGTAATTGGTTTTTACACCTTAACTTAGCGTTTTCTAATAAATGTTCTAAAATTATGTTTTGACTTGTAACAGTGGTGTTATCAATAAATGACTATGACTATGATCTCGTAGGTAATACCTATGATTACTTACTCAATGCCAACTATGAAACTTGACTTGAGTACACAAAATTAACAACAAAAGAGGGAGAAGGCTTTTGCCTTGCCAACTGACTGCCAACGATAATGATGAAAGAAACCAATAAAACCTGTTAGCTTAGTTGTGACCTAGCATTATAATGTATGCCGAAATTCTAACAAGGAAGCTGTGCGCAGTAGGCATCCCTAATAAGGTTCCGCGAGAAACAATAGTAGGACGAGTTGTGATCTACATGTTTATTGGCTAGCTAGGGTTCCCAAACGTTGTCACTTCACGCTCCACTTAAAGGTTCGGTATTTTGTCTCGGGCCCAAGCTTCGTTTCAGTACAGGACAAATAAAAGGACGTCTCAGTTTCATTCATAAACTCATACCTACCCACTGTTGATTCTCCTACGATACGTACGAAGCGATTTGAATCTATATTTTTGATCCGTGCTTCCGTCGAGTTGGTGGTCAAACGCTGATGTATTAGAGTTAATAAATATTTTTCACAAAAAATGGCAAAACGGCCTTCCATCGTGTACAAAATTCGAATATTTCACTCGAATTGTTTAAATTATTGTTGATTTTTCAAAAATGGCTCAGCCGATTTCTGTCAAATTTAAATAGGACCTCGAGAGTATACCCTTTCGAAATAAAAAATAATTATTCGATTCGGTTCAAAATTGGCGGAATTATCTATGAACATAAAAAAATACGTACAACCTCCTCCTTTTTGGAAGTCGGTTAAAAATACCTATTTTTCATGTTGGTACTTGGTTTTGGTCTAGTGCAACCGCACTAGACCAAAACCAAGTACCAAATACCTAGGTACAAAATACCTAGGCAAATAAACAAAAAATGAAAACCTAAGTTTGATTTACCGGAAAATATTAAATACTTAGGGATTTCTCGCGATGCCGTTATGTGCGGTTCGGTACGGAAAGTTACTCTCAAGTATGCCCCAGGACGCTCAATTTGAGAAGCTCTGGTCTAGCCATAATGCAGGAAACTTGCGGTTGATAGACGACTAACTTTTTTAAAATCTATAACCGTAACTAAATGACAAATTAGTATTACTACTTTTCCTTAAGGCTGGATTTAATTTTCTTTCTAAATCAATATAAATATGTTACTTTATACGATATATTGCATCTCTTTTTATAGATATCATCAATGTTTTTTACCTTGCGATACGTTCATATGGAGACCCATATTGGTAGGTAGGTACTAGTACCTTCTGGCAGATACAAACACAGAGAAAGTTTTATAAAATCCTATGCCTCTGATCTATCTAAGTACAGATGAGTACAGTACACATGAAACATTCAGCATAGCCTAACCTATTACTTAATAGTTACTTTTTTGGGTCCAGATAATTGTTATGATTTATTTATCTATTTACCTATAATTTAATCGTGCAGATAAGTAGGCTATAGACATGGCTCTACAATATGAGCTAGTGTTACGAGTTATCGTAGACAATGTGGAGAAACGGGAAGTGGGAGGTGGGAGATTCCCCCTCCGCGTCGCTGCAAATTTGTTATCTCGCCGCTGAGGCTATGGAAGATTAATTCCTGTGACAGGGAATCTCGCTCGCGACTTTGTCTGATATCGTTTTGTTGGATGGCTAACTGGAAACTTTAAATAGGAAGGCTTATTATTAACGCTCATATAGTTTGACTAGGTGTTTGTTAGCGATCATCGAAGTTAAGCAACGTTCAGAACGGTCAGTCTTCGGATGGGTGACCGGGTACCTAACGCTGGTCTAAACGAACTTACTTGCAGGAAACATCTGATTTTTTTTAAGGTCATAAGTGTTACTGACGCAACTAAGTTAATTTCTTTCAAAACCCACATAAAACGCTGGCTTATCGAGAAAACATTTTATGATTTTGACATCCTTAGACCCGAGTACACCAATGCTTGTTAAAGTTAAACGTGTGATTTATGTTATAAACAACGGTTTTTGCTTGGTGGACAGCAAAATTTCGTTAACAAGCCGGTTTTTAAATTTAAGCAACGGTTAATAAATTAAACATCTGTTGGTGAACTCGGGTCTCAAACCCAAGTTTAACCATTGCTTAAATACAGTAGTCGCACTTATAACTTAAACAAGTGTTGGTGAACTCGGGTCTTAAATGTATACAATGAACGATAGATCTATTGTTTACAGATTACTTTTTCAAATGTTTATCAATTTACAAGGATGTAATTTTAGTAGTATTTTTTTAAACTCTTGTTTCATTTTACTAATTAAAATGATATTATTAACTTATATTATTATAATTTGACTGTTGAGATTTGTATTTAAATTATTTATCAATATTGAATACTATAATTTTGAATTTATTGGTTTTTGTGTGTTATAAACGTAAGTTGTTTGACGTGTAATATTTTATAAATAAAATGAATATGGATATCCTGAAGGTCATAAAGAGAGATATTGCGCAGCTTGTAGTTAACTTCACATCCGCCAACTTGTGTGGCACGGCCTATAACAACGTGGTAGATGTAAAACCGGACATATTACAAATCTAAATAACTAATATAAATTAAAAATTTTAAAAACCCCCGACACATTGATAACCATTTTGGGCACATTTGTAGAATTTTGGTTCTTCCATCCCCACTTTAACCCACCATAACTCTTAAACGGCTCAATCGATTTTTATAAAACATAGCTAAGAACAATCTCGATTAAGTTTCCTTTCATCCGAAAAAAACTAAACTGAAATCGGTTCAGTGGTTCGGGCGCTATGATGCCACAGACAGACAGACAAACAGACACGTCAAACTTATAACACCCCTCTTTTGCGTCGATAAGCCAATGCTATAGACTTTCTATGCCTGGCTGAGAATATGATGATGGAACAAGTGGAACTCTTCGTCAAGGAACAAACCTACAGCACATTTATCGCCAAGTAATCGCATAATCATCAATAATCCTTAACGCACACAAAAACTTCAGAGATACGGATTTCGATCACGACAAAGAAAACATCCTTGGACCTGGATTTGAACCTTAACTTCGATAAATAGAGTCTATTATCATATTTCTTGGACTGCACCCGCTGCGAATCGAAGATCATGGGATAAAAAAATATACAGATTTTGGGATTATAATTAATGAAATGTCACGATATTCTCGACTCTTTTGCCTACCTGAGGAACGTTGAAGCATTTTATGCAATTATCCAGTATAGTATGATACTGTACGTCTTTCAATGAATATAAATGTACTTATATAGAAAAACCTAAAATGTATTTAAAAAAATGTATTTCATTATGGAATGTAATGAGAAAATTCATTGTAATTTAATTTTTCTATTAATTTTTGGACATCTTACGCAATTTCTCTGACCCCAAACTAAGCAAAGCTTGTGATATGTTAGCCAGAGACTGATATACTACATATACATATTTTCAAAAACATACTTTTATAGATATTACCTAAATAACACCCAGACACAGAGCGAAAACCATGGTTCATCACATAAATGCTTCCCCTGGGTGGGGATCGAACCCACGCCTCTTTGAATTCAGAATTTGATGTTGAATTTGATTCAGAATTTCATTGGTAGATATTTTGACAAGTGGATACTTCACGATCTTATTGAGATGCAGATACAAACTGGATGCAAGCCGCTTCAAGCTGATTTAATGTTTTAAGCTGAGATGGCCTAATTTCTGATAGAAAACGTCAACTTACAGACATAGCGAGCTACTTACATGTAGGTATTAGTAGGTATAATAAATTATAACAATAAAACTTTTAAAAATACTAGCTTTTAAAATCCTGGGTATCAATTATGTAGCAGCAAAGTGCTACCAAAACAAGTAAAACGAGCCCAAACTCGACGGGTCTATCTTGTTTAGTACAGAAGTTCCAATGGCCATCTTCCGACTTCATCATGAGATCAGCTCCACGGTACCATATTATTCCATCGTCACATGATATATGTACATATACGAGCAAAATTTCAGCTCAATCGGAAACCGGCAACTTGGTCTTGGGCAAGATTCCACCCGAACTTACATACATACATAGGTCCATCCATTGCAAGTTAAAGAAAAGCTTGTAAAAAAGCGTTGCTGCACATGAAGCATTTTTTTTTTTAAATTAATGACCATCCTATTATTTATTTGTTTGACTTGAATTCTAATTTTAATTTTCTATGTATACTGCGGATGTAAATATGTTTAATACGGATAAAGAGAATAACGACAAAGAGTCGGGCCATGTCTGAAGTCAGTGAGTTTAAACAGCGAATCGTTATTTTCTTCTAACTTAAACATGGTGGGATATATAAAGTCGGTCTTTACTCAAATTCGTCAAAAATCGATCAGGACATTAAAAACCATGACGGATCCAGCGGTCGATCCTACGAAGCCTTGAGAATGCGACGAATTTGACAAGTCACCGGTTTTTTATCCATCGCCAGATTATCTGGTCTCCTTACCCCACTCGATCAATCTTATCGAGGCAACTATGACACGGTTTAATTATAAAACGACTTATTTTATCCAACAGCCACTCAATCGACTTTGAATTTTGTATCATGAACTTTAAGGTTGCTATTTATTTAAATGGATTTAATTGTGATGCTGGGATCATTTCGAATGCGCAGGATCATCGCTGGATTCCGGGAAATTCGCCTCGCGTGAATACCTGCCATACAGGTAAGATTGTGAGGCCCAATAATTTTTAGATACGGCTGAATTGAAACATTGTCAAAATATTTATTTTTGCATAACATCGTTATTAGACAACAACTGGACAGTTAAAATTGATAACCCGTAAAACGTACCTAGGTACATAGTAAGAATGAATTAGGTTCTGTTTTTTTCCATCCTCAGATTGTTTACTGACTGTTTAGAAATGAAGTTAGAATAAATCTACTCCACCACACATTTATGGAAAAATATTTAACATAAATACGAAATTAGTAGCGCTCGTAGCGTAGTTTGAATAGGTGATTGTCAGCGATCACCGAAATTAAGCAACGTTCCGCACGGTCTGTACTTGGATGGGTGACCGCGGGTGGCATTTTCCAACTGAGCGCTACCGTGGCTCGGATGACACTTTAAATTGTAGGCCCTGGTTGTTTTAACCGTTTAGCCGTGTCAGAGGCCTTCAGGCGGCCTAAAAACTCTGACACCAGGGCTAGCCACCCGGCCTATACGAACTTACTTACTTAATACAAAATTAAACATTTAAAAATTCCGGGTATCACATTTTTATACATCTGATTAGGTTGGTACATAGGTAAGTTGGTACTTCAAAAATACTTAAAAAGAAGCCCACAGGAACGGCGGTTTTTCTTCTTTCCTTGTACAAAAAGGTTTTGTTACACAGAGTCATAGATTAATTATTGAATACTATAATTAATCTAAGACAGAGTTTATGGTTGATAGTAGGTATGAAGCACACGTAGTGTACGTACTAATTATCCTAAACCTGAATAAATATGAATAATAACTGATCCGAAACAACGTAGGTACAATATCAAGTATTGCAAATACAACAAAAGTAAGCAAAGTTCTGGCAAAGCGATGTAGAAAATAAAAACAGGCGTTATCACCATAGCGCCTGCCGCTTCTAAGTTTTCTAAACTCTACGCCGCTATGACTTGCTATTTGTCCACTGCGACCGATTATTATTGTTGACCCTACCTTCCCTTAAACAAACACGCTCGAACATGCGAATATTGTTAAATTAATGCCTCCAATTTTGATTTTAGATTACGGTTTCTTAGAACTATCGAATGGTGTTGCTAAGCAATTAATTGTTTTGGCACCTTTTTGAATTTAACATAATAAGCGCCTTTCGATTTCTTTACGAATGATTGCAACTGTGTGCAACTATAAACTAAACAAAACTAGTAAAAATAACAGACTTTGTAATTATTTTAATGCTACGTATAAACTAATGGTATGTAGTATTTAATGTGTACAACCAACCAGCCATGCAGTAGTAAGTATAGTCAATAGTCATACAGTAGGTAGCCAATCGCCAAGACGGATCTCTTCCAAACAACCTTTGGATACATTGAAATATGCACACGACAAAATTCGGTATTAATAAACACATAGACTGCACTGGTTTAGTTAACCAGGCGAACATTCATTCATTTCGTGTCAATGGCTCGACTTTTTTATATTTTTTTGTATTACCTACCAGGCAAACGGGTTCTATATATGTATTTTTTTTATGGTAGGCATAAGTAGATTCTGTTAAACACATAGGTCTATCTACTGATCGGAGAACTAGGTACCTAGTAGTTTAATTATTGTTCTAGAAGCATTGAGCGGCTTTTATTAAAACTTAATGTTTATAATGATTATTTTCCAAATTTAAGAACTATGTACATCTTTTAACAGATACAGTATACAGGATTAGGTACTTACTCGTATTCTAAAGATTGTACAATATACAAATTTTAATGTGCATTGCAACCCACACTAGGGTGACCTGTGTCGTGGGCTGCAGGCTCTTCCATTTACGTTCACAAGATTAAGGTACAATATTAATGGTATATTATGGTAAGTTAGTTGTGATAAGTTGTAAGTGTACCTATGTGAGAGTGAGTGAGTGAATATGAGTGCGTACGTGTATGTAAATGATATAGATAAATATGAATAATATGTTTATAGATATGAATACGAATATGATACTTATGTACCATGTGATCGAGCTGCATATAAGTTAAATGATGATGAATCTATCGGGATAATAATTGTCATGTCTCCAGTTCTTTTTAACGCCTGAAATGACAAAAGAAGGGCTCGTCCGGGATTTGAACCCGGGACCTCTCGCACCCAAAGCGAGAATCATACCCCTAGACCAACGAGCCGCTTGATGTAGCCTTTGCAATAGTAAAACAAAAGAAAGTGAAAAGTAATATTTAGTTTCATTTGCACAAGTGCTGATAGCATTTTCATTGTTTAAGAGGAAGGATGGTCTGTAATTTTCCATACAAACGTATTACGCTGTTTTCTTCCTGGAAAATACTTTTAGAGCCTCAATTTTTTGTCATAAAATTAAATTTAGCTGTTTAGACTACCCTGTCTTTTCTTTTTCTTGATAAATTAATTATCAGGCAAAATATGACCCTTCAAAATCACAAAAAAATTCACCATTATTACTGACGTCTTTAGAGACCTACCAGAAGAGACTAAATAATATCTAACGAAATATAAAATGACAGAATCATGAACACATGTTTTTTTTTAATTTTAACATAAAAAACACTTGATTGATCTTGTTTTTGAAGAAGAAAACAGCGTAATACGAAACGTTGTCTCGCCATGTTTTTTGTAGGTATAAATCGCTCTGAGCTGCAATTGTCCCTATCGCACGATGCGGGGGTAGGGTCGAGGTGAGGGAGGTTCAAACCTATACGTACACAAGCACTAGGGATGTAGTAATAGTCGATATTTTTGTCGATGCTCTAGTGATGTCCATCGATATCGATGTTTATTAAAAAGATTAGTTATTTTTCAAATCCTGTGATTTGACCGTTGTATGTTTGTTACTTTTGAAGAAAAGATTTTATGTATGGAATATAGGCGTTTAGTTGCTATGTTGCAGCGATTATACAGAATATCGTGCTGTATCCGCAGACATCTACGAGTAAATGAGTTAGGCGCAGAATAACCAATTCTCTTAATGCCCAACTAATCTGGGAATGCTCAATTCTACGAAAGCATAATTCTATGAATGCCCAATTCTCAAAATGATCGTGTAATAACTGTAACGTATAAATATAATTATCCTTAGTCCACTTACCTAAGCGAAAAACGTTCTATTAAATTATTAAATTATCAAAGACACAACATTAAATAATTAAAAAACACATAATCAGTCACATTACAAATACAACAAAATAAATAAATCTATATCTAATAAAATAAATAAGTTCTATGCTGTGCTTGCCAGTATAGGTAGCGCCACACAAGTCGGCGGATGAGATGTAAGACGCAGATGACACTTTGCCGTAATTCGCTAATTATTGCGCATGTGCGCACAATGCCGACGCCGCGTGGCGTAGTGGTACTCGTAAGCACGGGCGTGCGCGCGGGAGACATGAGGTTGGCGGGCGGTTGTGTCCGTGCGGCGTCTTGTCTCTCTGGCTCCTGCACATACCTATATTTTGCCTATTGCGCAGCGTTCTGCGCCTAACTTTCCATCCGCTGACTTGTGTGGCGCGAATTATACGTGAGATTCATTCGAGAAAACAGCCCCATTGGCTATCCGTTAATTGAACTATGTGCCTTGCCCTTTGTCATTTTAACTTGGCTATCCGCTGAGTTTTGCTGAAAAGTGTGTAGTAATTTGTGGATGTTCTATCCTGTATTTATATGGTGTGTGCTAACCACTGCTGCTTTAATAAATAAATCAAGCTTTATTCAAAGACTAGCAAATCTATATTAAAATTGGTAATGGAATAAATTCTGAATACTTGCAGTCATTAATATAAATAAATAAATAAATATTAGGGGAAATGTTACACACGCCCTCTGACCCCAAACTAAGCAAAGCTTGTGATATGGCTGCCAGAGACTGATATACTACATTATACATATTTTTAAATACATATTTATATAAAATTTGCTAATAGTTTCAACTTTTTTAAACTTATTCAAAGTAGAACCTAAGTATGACAAGCAGTTCTCCAAACAGTAAGCATTGCATCTGTTTGATTGAATTCTTAATTATTTTTTATACTACTGGACTACTCGCGCAATGAATATACGGGAATAGTTACAATATAAAAGGCAAGAAGTTTTATATGTCCAGATATACAGGGTTATCCAGAACTGGTGTACTAAGCCGAAAGGAGGTGATTCGGATATTATGAACAACTTTTAATATATGTGGCCGAACCGAAATTCGAGAAAAAAACCAATCGTGTCATACATTTTTTCGAGTCCAAGTTGCAGTTTTGTATGGAACAGCTGATTTTTAGTTCACGAAATCCGCAGCTAGACCCATATTCATATATTCATATAATTTTATTGGTATCAAAATACAAGATACAAGTCAATCCAAATCAATTACAATTCTAGTTATAATTATAATATCCTTAAAATTTCAGCTTAGCTAAAGCAAAGCATAATTATCTTAAAATTACAATAACTTAAAATCGCTGTAGTTAAATTAATTAAATTATATATTTAAATAAAAAATGATTAAATATTAAATTGTAAAAACAAAACGATAATCATTCAATATAAATCTGAACAATGCTACAATATCAAAACTTAAAATGACAAAAATTGCATAGTTAATAAATTAACAAATATGAATTTGTAACAAAATATAGTAAACATAGTAAACTTTGTTCATAATAACGAACGTGTAGGTCGTAGGTAGGTACACCTCTGAAACCTCCTTCACTTTGTAAAACACGACCTTGTAAAGAGGTATCGTGTATCCACCAGTAGACGTCACGTGACAGAAATGATGATGATGAATTGAGAAACCTTTCATTTTGACTGACCTACAAAAAGAAGGGGATTTGCAATTCGTGTATGATAAGATAAGATAAGATATATTTATTGGCCTTATAACTACAAACGTTACACTAGGCAAGTCAAATTTACAATTGTATCACAAATAATCACAATGCATAAAATTCAAAAAAAATAATAAAAATAAAAGAAAACTTGTAATTCAACATCAATTAGGTAGAAACAACTATTATAAAATTAGAAAAATTTAAAACTGTTAGGTAATTCAAGGGCTTAAAAATAGGTACTAATTACTTCACATATTCGATTTTTCCGAGCCGATTCTCAAGTTTGTTTTTACAAGTTTATGTTTAACTTGCAATGTATGTATGTAAATAATATATTATTTTGGGTCAAACCATGCAACGCAATTTTGAAGCAGATATTGAAGCTATCTGTTATTTTTTACGTACCTAAATCACTTGAAAGATTTTATACCCCTAAAATTGTGTAATATTCGAAAATTTATAGGTTGAATTAATTTTAAAGTTTAGATTCTTCTTTTTGGACTATTTAATTTAAATAAAAGCTTGTTTTTAATAAGATTTTACACTTTGTTTATTGTCTGTTGAAGAGTTATGTGCGTGTTTTCCTTAAAAAAAGTTATTTGGTATATCTTAAGTTAGGTATTTGGTAGAATTTTCAGTATGTATTATGCAGCGCCTACAGAAATCAATTAGTTAAATAGCTATTTTTCTTCGCAGCTTTAGGATTGAGGTCAATTGTGTAAAGTTGGCTATTTATAAGGTTTTTTCAAAAAATATTATTCGAAAGAAAATTAAAATCAATATACCTACTTCGCCTATATGTGTAAAAAAATAATGTAGCTTTCTAATTCGATAAAAAATATTCAGTATAAAGGTTTTCGTTTGCTATGCGCTATCCCAAAAAACCGGAGCTTATGTACCTACCATATTTTGCTACAATTCAAAAGAATACACCAGCCGTCCGCCTGAGCTAGGAGCGCGGGCGGGCGCGGGAAGGGCGCGGGCGGAGTTGGTAAGCAGCACACACACAAATACAATTGCATCACACCACACATAGAAGCTCCCTGGCTTGGGCGCATCGCGACAGCAATAGTTTAGCCAAATACCTACTTCTCAAATTCCTTGGCGCTCAGCTTTTCTCTTAAACTTCATTCGTTCTCGTATTACAATCATTGATTTACGGTTAGCAAACAATTCATTTTGCTTTTCTTTCATAATCGATTTTATTTTCCTACTTCATTGGGAATCCATTGAGATGTACCTAGCTTTAAAATAAATACAAAGTCTGTTTTTTTAACATAATATTCAGTTTTTAAGAATTTTGTAGTCGATTGATAGCGAAGTGAATTTGAAACGACACTGATGTCGTAAATCTCGTGATGTGTAAATACAAAGTCTGTTTTTTTAAAATATTCAGTTTTTAAGAATTTTATAGTCGATTGATAGCAAAGTGAATTTGATACGAGACTGATGTCGTATCAAATTCACTTTGTATTTATTTTAAAGCTAGGTACATCTCAATGGATTCCCAATGAAGTAGGAAAATAAAATCGATTAATTATGAAAGAAAATCATCGCGTGTCATCATCGTAGGTACCCGTCGCGTGTCGCGTGTTGATGATATTAGCGCGGATACATAAGGAGCAATGGAGAAGGCCTATATCCAGCAGTGGATCGACACAGGTTAATTATGATGATGATTCAAAATGAAGTTTGTTCATAGTTATTATTCTAAGATTACTCAACTATAACACACTTTTCAGTCTTACTACAAGAATGCACCATTACTAATACCGTGACATGCGATATGATTTCCTTACAAGAATGTTACATTCCATATCAGATTTGGATAAATGAATTATGTAACGATAATTTTGGATTTAACAATTTCGATGAGCACGAACAAGTTTACTTATCTCATTAAAAAAAAAAACATTTTCATTCTCAGAGTTTATTATAATTCATCCCAGTCACATTGTCTTTCGCCATAACTCTACCTGTAACTTATTTCGTCCATATTCTATTTGCAATACGTTCCTAATACACTTTATTGCGCTTCATTCGTCGTATCTCACATACGAATTGCGCTTAAAAGGAACTTTATTATTGGGAAAGCGGAACGGGCGCAGATGCTGCGCGAATAATTTGACGATACAAATAATATGAACCGATACAATACAGAATACAGGCGTGTTTTACTTACTCGGAGAGAGATGGTGCAGAGACGCCGCTGCTGGGTATTCGTTTACATGCTCCGATTTATTTTTGAGATGTAGAACAGGAGAAATAAAATTCACTTGACTTCAATTAAGTTAGTATAAAAGTCCTACAACAATATTTCATCAGCTCATCGCATTTTATTCCTGCACAACATTCTATTAACAACTAAGGTACCTGCGCCAATTATGGCCCTGTTCCTAACATGGCCCACATTAAATAAAGACCTGCTTATAATAGTTCGATCATGTTTAAATTTCGTGCCCATGTTACATCAGTGCCATAAACAAAAGTGCAACTACATGTTAGAGGTAGGCAGCGGTCTACTTTGTAGTGAGTGACAGTTTGTCAGTATCGTCGCGAATGGTTCACGAATTGTATAATTTTATCACAAACTTTTTGGTAAAATCGTCTTTTTTCACATATATTTCATAACACAAAGCTCTTTTAATGTTTGGGGAGACCCTCAAAGGCAAGTGTTGGGTAAAATCTTTGTTGGTTTGAATTTAATAGAAGTTTTTGTTGCTGCCGGGTAAAGCTCTGATCAAGGCCCACTACATGGGTCCCCAATATAGCCCACCAATCGCTGATTTGAGACACTATTGATAAATATTTGTGAGTGAAATCATGAAGAATCTGTTAGGCTAACCAAGAACGATGTAGAAAAATCCTTGAGACCAGAATTCAATTAAAAATTCTTTTAAACCTTGGGTATTTCGTTATGTTAATCTTTTTCATGTTTAAACATTCCATACTTTTAAGGCCTATCAATTTTTGGATTTTGTTTTTCTTGTCTTTACTCTATAGAATTCTTTGAATAACAGGAGAAATATGATTGTTCTTGATTTTGCTTAGAATTTTTGTTTTGATGTTAGATTAAGTTTTGCTATGCTTAAGATGACTACCTTACAATTATGTCATAGAACGCTAATGTTTGACATTTATTTATCTAGGGAACTCATATTTCAGGGTTTAATTTTACGTATTCACGTATATTTGTTTTGATACTGTTTTTAAATTAAGTGATTCATATCGGGCCATGATAACTACCTATGTTCCTAAAAAGGCTCACATTAGAAGTTTTTAAAAATGATTATTGTCGTAGAGAAAATATTTTAAGCGGTTGATTTCCATATCGATTTTATTAACGAATTATTTATTAATAAAGAATATTATGACACACTATGTTTTTACAATTATCTTTTATTTATTTATTGCTAAAAGAGGGCCTTGCAAGGCGCATGTACCTTACAGGAATAGAACTAAGACCGATTTTTATACTGAAAATCAACAACTATCAGAATTTGTGAAAAATGATGGTCGAATCCATTAAATCAAACTTGCAAATATACATTTTCGCGACATAATTTGGAATGTTTCATGTTGATAACAATTAATTAATATTATTAAAATTAATTTTTTAATTCATGAATATTTCCAACACTCCTCCGTCTTTGTACGCAGTCGCTTTAACGAACTGGAGCTTATAAAGATTCTAAAATCATCATAGAACTTCCACAGACTGCTGGAAATAGATTTTCAATTGACTTGTTTGAAATCTAGTGCCTTAATCTGGCTATCCACTTAGTGAGAGTAAGTTCTATGTTACGCCAACTGAGGCAATTTCTCTTTTGAGAGGTTTACAAACATTCCGATTGGCCGTACTTAGATTCTGCGTGCTATTGTGCATAATGGTCGCCAATATTTTTTAAATTAATATCAACGTAAGAAGTGTTCTCTCTATCGAATGCCTAAAGTGAAAAAGAAACAGAAATATTCTAAATTGCCAATATAACTACGATGGGTACCCTTCATAGGTAATTGGGCCTAAGTGTACTGTCGCATGTCGTGTGAGTTACGTTACGAGCTTATTTTGTTGACAGTGTTCATTGTCGTGTCGTATGATGTAAATTTCTCCGATGTTTTAAACGCGAATGAATCTAATAGGTTCTTTTCTCTACCCAGGTGCATGTGTAGTAAATATCTGTACGTGTACTCGTTTACTTAGCATTCACAAGATTTTCTTTTTGCTTTACTTTTATCAGTGGCGTAGCGTGCCTTGGTGGGGCCCCGTATAAACATTTGTTTGGGGGCCCTTATGAAGATAAAGATTTCACACAAAAGAAATTTGTTTTTGCATAAAATTAAAAGCAATATTTTTTTTATATTTCTTTTAATTTTATGCAAAAACAAATTTATTTTGTGTGAAATCTTAATTTATTTATATATCTGTCACTTTTTTCAAAATGTTTACAAACAATTAAAATTAAATATACACTCTCCTTTCCTTTTTTTGCAACTTTTAGCGTACGATGGCTTAAGTTTTACTAAAGTTTTTCTAATTTTATTGATTTTTGCTTACGCACGTCGGGGGCCCCTGCGGCCCGGGGCCCCCGTATAATTGATACGGCAGATACGGCGATAGCTACGCCCCTGACTTTTATGCTGGTCTTATTTTTATTGGCAACTGATACGGTAAAATTTTCAGCGAAGCAATTTTTAAGACAGTACTCAATATTAATTGAAAGTAACGGTCGCCACCATGGAAAATATATAGGTACTTATTAGATTTTAATTTAGAGCTCCTACGTTCTTATCCCAAGTAGGTATCTACTTTTTTCCATAACCTTAGGTCTCAAGACACGTCCTTTTTTATTTGCTAAGATATCTTAATTTATTGAGTTTTTATTGAGTAACAGAGGCCCATGACTACAACAACTTCATAAATATGGTAGTAAATTAAAAAGTTTACTAGCCTCCTCCGTCTTTTTAATCGACTTCCAAGAAGGAGGAGGTTCTATGTTTGTCTGTATGTATTTTTGTTTTGTGTATGTTCATTGATATTTTCAACAATTGTGCACCGAATAAAAAGATTATTTTTAGTACACTTAAACTTAATCGAAATCTGCTGAGCCGTTGTTAATTTTCCAACAACGGCTCAGCCGATTTCGAGTGAACTATTCGAATTTGGCAGGTCTACGAATTTACACGATGGAAGTTGTTTTTCCCATTTTTTGCGAAAAATAATTTTACTATGTCAACTACCTTTGTGCCTTACGTACCTTATTAACGGTAACATACTTATGTTAATTTTAATGACAAAGAGGACAATCGGGATTAAGTAAATTCTGTACAATGAACACCATAAACTGAAGTTTAATTACATAAATATTAGATCAGCAAATTATGTGTAGGTACAAGTATTATTACAGCCAGTACTTTTTATGAGAACCTTCTTTTTTTGAAAGCATCGTAAGAATCGCGTTACAGCCCCTCAAAGGAAATAATCTTCGTTGCATCAAAATAAACATAGACGTAGTCGTTAGCAAATCATTAGCCGCTTCTCTCTGAAGATTGGCCAGTACGATCCCTATCAATCGAGTGCAAACATTAGCTTAAAATGACGCTTTTTACAAGCTACACGCCAAATCGTCATCGACGACGACGATTTCAGCCATTTTAAGAAGGTTCTGAATCGACCAGAGTTTTCGGGTTTTGTGTAGGACATCGAGAAAAATTGCAATACCTACCATTTTTAATGAAATGTAAGGTTTGGGAGAATTTTTTTCACCCCTTAAATTGTAACAAAATGTTAATTATCTGTGTCAATCGCTTGAGTAAAAAATATTTCACGTTCGTACGTATTATTTTTTCAGAAAAAAAAACATTTTCTGTATACTTTTTATCCAAAGTTTTGCGTAAAAATATGATTTTTTAGAGGCTTATAACTTTGAGGTCAATTAAAAACTGTAAAAACTAAGACATATACCTAGCTATTGAAGTGCTGATAACAATAAAAAAATCACTCAAATCGGATAAAATTTAGAGGTAGATAACAGCTTATTGTTTTTGTATGGCCAAGTTGGCACTTCACAATTGCCTTAAGTGCCTTAACAATAAGTCTCCTCTTTACACCCAAATAAGCTTTTATGTGGGATTTTAGATTAATCAGTTGAATATCATTTCTGGTATTAATTCTAATTATTGTGGCGCAACGTAAGCCGTCTACAAGACCGCTGGATCACGCTGGATGCAAGCCAGAACCGGTCATATTGCAGATCTGCTTATAGGTAGAGGCCTATATCCAGCAGTTGTCGTCCTGCAGCTGAAAGAACGAACAAACGATAGTAAGCAGCATATTAGTACTGTTTTAAATACCGGGTAAGGAGAAAATCGCTACATTTATAAAATATTTTATAGACTGTGGATTCCAATTCAATGCTTAATCGATTTAAAACTAAGTATAGATGCTAATAACTGAACCACATAAGTTAATATTATTATTTAGCTGATTTATTTGATAATTTCCTACTACTTTAGGTTACTTAAGTACTTAGTCAATCAACATTTATTATGTACAAAAAACAACTTGATGTACCATGTACTTATCTAATCCTATGGTTATTCCTAATCAATTAGCATCCTTTTAGGGGCTTATTCTGTACATCAAAACTAACAACTTTTGTTCAGCGACTTTTGTCAAAACTCAAAGATTGATTGATTAGGAATAACCCTGTATATTCCACATTAGGTACTACACGAACAAAATATTAAATTAAAGCAATTAGTACTGCAAACGATAACACATCTTATCGATAGTTAAAACGTATTACGACTTTCTATTCGTCACACATATTTGAAGCGACAAAAATGTTAGAGAGGACCAAAAACTACGTATGTACTTAGATTTAGATCAATTATGTATCTCTGGATACGTTTAGCACAGGATCGAGATAAAAGGCTCCGTAAAAGTGTGCCCAGCAGTGTTTTTTTGCAAAAAATAGCATGACCGACTTCACCCGTGTACAGATTTCGCGAATATTTCGCACAGATCGATGTAGCATTTTTCACATTATTGTAGATTTATCAAAAATGATTGCGATAAAATTTAAATGGGACCAATTTCGAAGTATACTCTTTCCAATATATAAGAATTATTGAAATCGGACTACTATGAAAAAAGTTATGCGTGGTTATACATAAAAAAAATATATACGCGTCGAATTGAGTGCCTCCTCCGGTGGTTCGTCGGTCAAAAAGAATGCGGATGATGTATGATGATAAGATATTCCCCACAGCAAAAATATTTTCGGTAGCGCTGTCCATATGTATATAGGTATGCAGTATGTTTGTTTGTATGTTGATACTTGCAGTCAAAGCAAAGAGCGTCATTCTAAAAAGCCAACGTCTCCAGTTCAAATCCCAGCCGAGCCCTGTTTTACCTTTTTAAAGCCACAATCTATTTACTTTCCACAATTGTAATCTCCTTCGAGAATTTATAACCACAACTTCAGAAGTCTCGCGGACATTTGAATGTTTAGCATTACTTTGGGGGCTTCGTTCTACGGTTCTCCATTCCGAGGGACAGAATCATCTTAATGCCGGTAATTATACGGATTTTACGAATTACTCGGTCATAAGTAAACAAACTGGATGTCCTATTTACAATCGTAAATTTTGAGCGCTGAGCCTTTGCCAAGTCGAAGAGGGCAGTCGCTTTTACAACCACTTTGAGACTTCTGCCTTTCATTAGCTTTAAAATAAACTCCATGCCCCTATAAACTGCTTCAAAAGGTGGATTAATTTGTCTTCTACTTTTAAGCACTGCTATTTCATTGTGTTTTTCAATTATAAAGCAGAAGCACTCCTTGGAAAAGCTCTTTCTGATAAATCGCACGTATTGTATAATGAATTTCATTACTTTTGTTAGCTGTAAGATTTATGGGTTGTTGACAATAAAAAACCTAATTAAAAATGACATCAATCATTGAGCTGGCAGTCGGAATACAGTCACAATGGTCCATAAGCTTCATAATTTTTGTGGCTTAAACAGACGTAAAAAATGATTGAAATGCTTTCAACGATGTAAGTGGTAAAGCGCTTAAGTATTTATAAACCGATGTAAGCTCCTGAAATTTCAATAAATAATTATCGTGTGAAAACTTTGTTTGTGATTTTCTTTTAGAACATTGGTTTTCTACATTGCTCTAACTAAGAATCTTTCCAGTTATTTGAGAGCTACGATGCTACATAAATTGACATACTGTATCAATAAGGATCTCTAATAAAGTGCTACTTACAAAGTGTATTTCGCCAGTGGCGATGTTATTAAAAGACGCGAAACAGAAAGCAAGTTAAACATAAACAGATCAAGTATCTACCATGAGCCGTACACAATTTAGTTCGTATTTACAGCACGGGTTACGTTAGGGTCAGGCCTGAGAAAAGCGAGTTGGGAAAACTGAACTGTTACATAGTCGTAGATGCACATGCGCATTTGAGAATTAATCGAACTATTTAGATAAGTATAGTGTAGTGTAGTATAGAATATTAGGTCATTCACCAACTTTAATCTTGTCGACCGTTGGATAGAAGTGATACGCTTACTAAACCGAGGTGGCATGTACGGTTGACAAGATTAAAGTTTCTACATATTTTGGCTATAGCTGGACCAAGCTCCCAAGCGGAGTTCCTCGTGAACCAACTGCTTTCGCACATACTAGTTGGACATCCAAAATACGTTTTCCTAATGGCACAACTACGCACAACTAAACGCAATCCCAATGAAATCAAACTGCGGCCGTATTGTGTACGCATTCTAACTTTTGCCTCTACTTTTTCTCCTGCTCGCGCCACGACGGAAGCGAGCGGAAGGAAAAGCGAATAAAATGCCTATAATAGACAATACGGAGGTCAAACTCAGTATTTTTTAATTCTTAATTCTTAATTAAGCATTTAATGACACATAGCTTGAGCGTTAACCAGGCTAAGGAGCATAGTTATGTAAGTAGGATATGAAATCTAGATTTTTTTGAGTCTTGAACTGGCAAGTTTTCAAACGTATTTAAGTAAGTTTATTTTTATTATACTTAAATAGGCACACATTTGACACCCACATCAAAATCAAAATTTTCCACATCGTCAATGTTTTTTTGAGTCCCGTACATGTTTATGCTTTGTATCTCCCGCTTCATCCCGTCACCAAGCGTCCACCAGAAGGCTCCGCAGCTTGCGAGCTAAATGGCTGGCGCTCGCTCCGCGGCCGGCTAATGAAATAAGATCCCGGCTCCGAGCTAAGGAATGGCGGAATTAAAACTACATAAATGAGACGCCATTACTGAAGGAGTTCTCAACTGACTCCGCCGAACGACATCTACAAACATAATTCCGTTTTAAAATCGCTCCAATTATTTCTGCTGCAAAACTGGGCGGAGAGCGGAATGGCAAAACTAAGCAAAACAGGGCTCGTCCGGGATTTGAACCCGGGACCTCTCGCACCCAAAGCGAGAATCATACCCCTAGACCAACGAGCCGCATACGTCGAACCGTCCATACAAACGACTAGTTGAACTAAAACGTAGGTAATGATGTAATCGTGTCCCAGATTATGTGCTAGGTGCGACGCTCTTTGTGTGGGTGAAAGGTGAAGCCTCTGCCTTTCGCCGCGGTATGGCACGAGGTCGTAGTGCTATTTGAAATGCGAAGGCATCTTACTCGTATGTGAATCACTCGACGAGCTATTTTGAAATACATTTTTTTCGCCTATGTAATCTACATGGTTAAATTCGAAAAGGGTGAACTAATCTGAATGGAAGTAAAGGTAATTTCAAAATACTGACGTGTTCTAGTGTCCCAGAGAGTACCATTTTGAAAATCCAAGTTTCTAAGCAAGCTCTTCCCTACTTACAAGGTTTATTACTAAATCTTACCCAAGCACCTACTAAGTTTCATAAAATCATGAAACTAATACCAATTAACAAAACTTTTTTTTTTTGGCATATCTTACACACTGTCTCTGACCCCAAACTAAGCAAAGCTTGTGATATGGCTACCAAATACTGATATACTACATATACATATTTTTAAATACATACTTATATAGATAGTAACTAAATAACACCCAGACACAGAGCAAACACCTATGTTCATCACATAAATACTTGCCCTGGCTGGGGATCGAACCCACGCCTCTTTGACCCAGAAGTTACTAACCACTGAGCCACTGAAGCAGTCAAATTGCTATTAAATAATGTTTAACTTAACTACTGGTAGACCAACTTTAATTAACTCCTGGTAGACATAATTCATGGTGGCCTGTTAGTAATGCTTGCCTTATAATAGTGAGGTTGTGTGTTCAAATCGCGGTCCCGTACCATTTTTTAAAAATTGTTTACGAATTTAATCATCGCCTTTCCGGTGGGGGAAAAATTGTGAGGCAACCTGAATAGTGACGGTAGATTCACATACTCGGTGGGTCAGCGTGGTGGATACGGTCATATCACCCTCTGTGGACAAGCCTATATTCAACAGTAGGCTAATAAGAAAAGGCAGGTAAAGAATTCACACAACTATTTTTTGTAAAAAAATGGCATAACCGACTTCCATCATTTCCATCTACGTACAAAATTCGAATAAGTTTGCTCGAATCGACGTATTCCATTTTTAGCCGACTTCCAAAAAGGAGGAGGTTCTATGTTCGTCTGTAAGGTTTTTTTTTGTGTATGTTCATCCATAATTTCGCAAATTGGGAACCGAATCAAAAAACTATTTTTTAGTTCGAAAGGGTATCCTCTCGAAGTGGTCCCATTTAAATTTTACAGAAATCGGCCCAGCCGTTTTTGAAAAATCAACAATAATGTAAATAATTCGAGCGAAACATTCGATTTTGTGAACGATGGAAGGCGGTTTTGCCATGTTTTGCGGAAAATAATTTAGTATTAGATGATTGTTGTTTTTTTTAAATCAGATTTATTTTAAATGGGAGTATTTCTGAAGTATGATCTATCAAACAATAAAATAATCGGCCAAGTACGAGTAGGACTCGAGCACGAAGGGTTCCGTACTGTATGGGAGCCTTTAAAATTTAATTTATTTAAATTTAATCATTTATTATTGTATCGAATATACAACTAAATATTATGTGAATATTTTTCAAGCATCTTCCTGTTACTATTGTTAATATCGAGCGAAAAACGGTTAAAAATTCAGGTTTGTTGTAAGCCCCCCTTCAATCTTATTTTAATTCTGTTTTTAGTATTTGTTGTTATAGCAGCAACAGAAATACATAATCTGTGAAAATTTTAGCTATTTAGCTATAATGGTTCATGAGAAACAGATTGTTGACAGACAGACGGACGGGTGCCGTTTTTACCCTTTGGGTACGGAACCCTAAAAAACATGTGGTGTAGTAATCACGTACATACGTCACGTTGTAAAAATGCAAAAAAAACGTACCTATACGGTCGAATTGACAACCTCTTCTTTTGAAGTCGGTTCGAAAACCATTAGCAATGATAATAATTATCATTTAATTACGCTCTCTAATCTTCGTGCCTATGCCTACCGAATATTTCTGCTTGATTATCATTGTCCCGTGGAAAATGCCAGATGAAAGTGAGGGCTTAAGAAGTCCTTTAAAAGAAGTCATCTCGCCTTGATTGATGGGACCTCGCAGATTTATTATGTTAATTCTGCTCTTTGTGGAAAAATCGTCAATCAGTCGTCTACTTACCATCTTTCAAGAGCCACGGACAAGTCGATCTCTCGTTGAAATAAGGATTTTTACAAGCTTTTATTTAACTTGCAATGGATGTAGCTATACGGGGTTATTGCTAATCAATCAGCATCCTTTTACATTAGAGGCTTATTCTGTACATCAAAACTAACAACTTTCGTACTGCAACTTTTGTCGAAACTCAAAAAAAGTCAGTTGTTCCTTATCTACATTTTGTCGCGGGTGGACGATATTTTTCTATGGAACAACATTTTTTTTGAGTTTTAAAAGGATGCTAATTGATTAGGAATAACCCTGTATATGTAGGTACTTACGTAAGTTCAGGTGGAATCTTGCAAGTTAAATTTGACCAACTTTCCGGTTTCCGATTGAGCTGAAATTTTGCACGCATATGTATATCGCGTGACAATGCAATAATATGGGATCATGGAGCTGATCTGATGATGGAGTTGGCAGGTGGCCATAGGAACTCCTGTACTAAACAAGATAGACCCCGTCATGTTTTAGCCCGTTTTATACTCTGCATGATATCCAACTCACTCACGATAATCCAAGATTTCAAAAGCTTGTATTTAAAAAAAGTTAATTTTTATAATAATTTCTAATACCTATATTGAAATTAATTCATTGCCATTAAGTGAAGACTTCCTTTGTTCCTTCCTTTTCAGCATGGATAATGAAATTGACGGCAAACTAAAATCTTATCAGTTTTAGCGAGAGATTGAAAATATATGTCTAGGACTTTAAGCGGATTTAGTAAAACTTTTAATCTAGCGGTGAAAAAAATATGCACATCGCTGTTAAAAACGTGCATAAAAATGTGAGTACATTATTTAGACCTCACAGTTCGACAAAGTCTCCGAGATATGTTAATATAACTTTTTTTTCTTAGGCCACAATTGCCTAAGCTATTTTAGCAAGGCAACCTTGCAATTTCGTTCTTTGAACAGTTTGGACTCAACGAGTGGCACAAAGAGTGGGAAAAATCACCCCAGAAAAATGTCCAACTACGCCAATGGGTATCTCAACAACTATCTCAAAAATGTTCCCATTTCGTCTCCACATTTAGGTCCACACATTGCACAAAACAGAGGTCGCATCGCCGCTGCCATTCCACTGCAACGCGACAATATCTACTCCGACCAACTGGTTACAATGGGCCTCGAGATCGGCCGACATGTTTTGTATTGTACAGACTAGACTTGCTGACTACAATGCTGAGGTAATACGTGACTACAGTGACATACTTACTGAAGCGACTCTAAATTTTAAGTTGGATAGATGGTCGTTTTTCAGATGATATGATATTAAAAGAGCAACGGTGAAGACCCCCGATCACTATACGTACTAGTACGTGAAGACTAGATCGTGAGACAACCTTATGTAGGTTGCATCTGTGGAATAAATTCGCAGGCATGTGTGAATTCATCAACGCGTATTGGTCTAGTGTAATGGTTCAATTGATATTTTGTGGGTTGATTCAGCAGTGAACTATTAATAGGCTAGTGTAGAACAATACAAAATAATTGGTCAAGAGCGAGTTGGACTCGCGCACGAAGGGTTCCGCACCGTATGGAAGCCCCTTTTAGTATATTTTTATTTATTACTTAATTAGGAATTTTTGAAAGAAATAAACCAATTATCTTTCTGTTGCCGTTATAAATATCGAGCGAAAAAATCACGTTACTTATGGGAAATTCTGTGAATATTTCAATCATCCTTTATTAATAATTATCAAGCAATAAACTTCTAAAAATTCAGGTTTGTTGTATGGAAGCCCCCCTTAATTTTTTTTTTCTATTTTTAGGGTTCCGTACCCAAAGGGTGAAAACGAGGCCCTATTACTAAGACTCCGCTGTCCGTCTATCTGTCTCCAGGCTGTATCTCATGAACCGCTATAGCTAGAAAGCTGAAATTTTCACAAATGATGTATGTCTGTTGCCGCTATAACAACAAGTACTAAAAATAGAAATGTAATAATTCAGAATCGACTATTTTTGTAAATACTTTGTTTCAGAAAAGCTATGATTTGAGCTACATGCAGCGCAAAACCTAATCATGGCCGTTGCTCACTTTACAGCAGCGCGAGGGTTGGATTTCGCGCAGCTTGGAGCTAACTTCACAGCTGCCAAGAAGTTTGATTTGGTCTATACATTTATGATCAAGCAAAGATGTTATGTATGCTTAAATATTGATCCCAGAAATGTCATCCAGCTTCTAAGGAAGAAAAACAACAAAGCTTCCGGCAGCGTTCAAAAACTCAATCAGCCACATTATTAGCAGAACACGGGCGCATTATTGAATCAACCTCCGTCACCCCACGCACCCACCTGCCAATTATTATTACTATACCTCTGAAATCATTTTAACCCTTGCCCGCCAGAGATAAGTTTATTTTAAACCGGTCGAGTGCCTTTCATTCATCTAAGTGCTTCTTTTGTGACGACATTTCCCTGCGCCTCTTCAATTAGCCTGACTGGAAGCACAAAAATTAAGTTAAATACTCCGACTTTGCGTTCCGTGTTTACTTATTGGCTATCGGAGCATCGACGTCACCGGTAACTTTGTAAATTAAAACTCTGCAGCGACTAATGTTATGCTTTGTACAGTTGGAACGACGGCGGCGCGGCGCGAACCGTAGCTTTTTACTTTGCTCTCAATTTACTGAACAATCCGTAAGTTGAGGTTCGCGTTTAGGGCTTCGAGCAAATATATATATAGAGTCACAATCGTGCAAAAAAAGTGTCCGAGCCAAAACACTGTCCAAGCTGTGGGCAGGCTTTTTAGTTAGTCGTAAGGCGATTGCAAGCCAACTACAACGCCGCGCGATGCAAAAGTGCTCGGTTACAAGCATTATAATTAGGTGACAGAACGTCGAGATTCGAGATAACAGTCATTGTGAATTTTTTAATGTTAATATGTATCTAAGTCGCTATGTGTGACGGCGCTCGGACATTTCTTTACAACTTTCACTTAGGGACTGTGGCTCTGTAGATATTTGCTCGAAGGTTTAAGGGCGTAGATTTTCCCTAGGAAAAAAATCATTTGTGACATCCTATTAATTTTTAAGATAATATGTATTAGTGTTTTAATGTTATATGTGAGTTATGTAATACAGTTTAATTTAATTTTAATTTTAATCAAATTACACAGGTTATAGGCGATGGAAATATTCTAAATATTGGGTTACTTTTGCATTTACCATTATAACCAACTTCTAAGACAAGATTCTTCGTTATATTAGTAAATATAAATAGTAACCCATCGCAGCTTTGCCCGGCTATAAATGAATTTTTTGCTCTATGTACGTAAGTAAACCTTTCGGAAGACATTTTCAATATGATAGTGAAAATCGCGTTGCGATCTATTACGTAGTTTAAAACCTGAAAGGATGTAGACACGCAGACAGACTCACATAAAAGGCATGTTTGCTTTAAAATATGTAGCGATAAAAAAAAAATATGAAGTAGGTACCTAATAATTTCCATGATATATTAAAAGATTATAATTATTACTGGAATCTAGAATGGCAAATATATTACACCGAAACGGTTCTAGAAGTTTTCAAAATTATCAAACGACGAATTCTTCACAACTTTGAGCTACCATCCAGTGCACACATAACGCTCAAGTTGTAAAACTTAAGCCGTTGCCGAGTAAACTTGGCTTACGAACAGTAAGTAGCCACATATTTCACGGAGGCTCCACTACCTGCGCCTAAAACAATCAAACAGCCACTAGGAGCAAACAACTACAACTTAGCGTGCCGCTTAGCTTTAACTAAATACTAACTTCGGCTTAAGTAAGATAAGTTACGAGGATACGTTCGTGTGTAAACAGACGTGTTAGGAAGAAGTTGCGTTTCGGATTTTAAAAATTGGTAAATGTAATAGATGCCTCATGTTTACGAATCCCTGTTTATCCTTTTACATTTGACGTACGAGTATAGGTACATCACACTTAGTACAGTAAAAAGACTTACCGTCTTACCACAAAAGTTTCCGCACGCTTATTGCGTAAAGCGTGCCGCGCGATGCAAAAGTGCTCGGTTACAAGCATTATAATTAGGTGACAGAACGTCGAGATTCGAGATAACAGTCATTGTGAATTTTTTAATGTTAATATGTATCTAAGTCGCTATGTGTGACGGCGCTCGGACATTTCTTTACAACTTTCACTTAGGGACTGTGGCTCTGTAGATATTTGCTCGAAGGTTTAAGGGCGTAGATTTTCCCTAGGAAAAAAATCATTTGTGACATCCTATTAATTTTTAAGATAATATGTATTAGTGTTTTAATGTTATATGTGAGTTATGTAATACAGTTTAATTTAATTTTAATTTTAATCAAATTACACAGGTTATAGGCGATGGAAATATTCTAAATATTGGGTTACTTTTGCATTTACCATTATAACCAACTTCTAAGACAAGATTCTTCGTTATATTAGTAAATATAAATAGTAACCCATCGCAGCTTTGCCCGGCTATAAATGAATTTTTTGCTCTATGTACGTAAGTAAACCTTTCGGAAGACATTTTCAAAATGATAGTGAAAATCGCGTTGCGATCTATTACGTAGTTTAAAACCTGAAAGGATGTAGACACGCAGACAGACTCACATAAAAGGCATGTTTGCTTTAAAATATGTAGCGATAAAAAAAAAATTATGAAGTAGGTACCTAATAATTTCCATGATATATTAAAAGATTATAATTATTACTGGAATCTAGAATGGCAAATATATTACACCGAAACGGTTCTAGAAGTTTTCAAAATTATCAAACGACGAATTCTTCACAACTTTGAGCTACCATCCAGTGCACACATAACGCTCAAGTTGTAAAACTTAAGCCGTTGCCGAGTAAACTTGGCTTACCAACAGTAAGTAGCCACATATTTCACGGAGGCTCCACTACCTGCGCCTAAAACAATCAAACAGCCACTAGGAGCAAACAACTACAACTTAGCGTGCCGCTTAGCTTTAACTAAATACTAACTTCGGCTTAAGTAAGATAAGTTACGAGGATACGTTCGTGTGTAAACAGACGTGTTAGGAAGAAGTTGCGTTTCGGATTTTAAAAATTGGTAAATGTAATAGATGCCTCATGTTTACGAATCCCTGTTTATCCTTTTACATTTGACGTACGAGTATAGGTACATCACACTTAGTACAGTAAAAAGACTTACCGTCTTACCACAAAAGTTTCCGCACGCTTATTGCGTAAAGCGTGCCGCGCGATGCAAAAGTGCTCGGTTACAAGCATTATAATTAGGTGACAGAACGTCGAGATTCGAGATAACAGTCATTGTGAATTTTTTAATGTTAATATGTATCTAAGTCGCTATGTGTGACGGCGCTCGGACATTTCTTTACAACTTTCACTTAGGGACTGTGGCTCTGTAGATATTTGCTCGAAGGTTTAAGGGCGTAGATTTTCCCTAGGAAAAAAATCATTTGTGACATCCTATTAATTTTTAAGATAATATGTATTAGTGTTTTAATGTTATATGTGAGTTATGTAATACAGTTTAATTTAATTTTAATTTTAATCAAATTACACAGGTTATAGGCGATGGAAATATTCTAAATATTGGGTTACTTTTGCATTTACCATTATAACCAACTTCTAAGACAAGATTCTTCGTTATATTAGTAAATATAAATAGTAACCTATCGCAGCTTTGCCCGGCTATAAATGAATTTTTTGCTCTATGTACGTAAGTAAACCTTTCGGAAGACATTTTCAAAATGATAGTGAAAATCGCGTTGCGATCTATTACGTAGTTTAAAACCTGAAAGGATGTAGACACGCAGACAGATTCACATAAAAGGCATGTTTGCTTTAAAATATGTAGCGATAAAAAAAAAATTATGAAGTAGGTACCTAATAATTTCCATGATATATTAAAAGATTATAATTATTACTGGAATCTAGAATGGCAAATATATTACACCGAAACGGTTCTAGAAGTTTTCAAAATTATCAAACGACGAATTCTTCACAACTTTGAGCTACCATCCAGTGCACACATAACGCTCAAGTTGTAAAACTTAAGCCGTTGCCGAGTAAACTTGGCTTACCAACAGTAAGTAGCCACATATTTCACGGAGGCTCCACTACCTGCGCCTAAAACAATCAAACAGCCACTAGGAGCAAACAACTACAACTTAGCGTGCCGCTTAGCTTTAACTAAATACTAACTTCGGCTTAAGTAAGATAAGTTACGAGGATACGTTCATGTGTAAACAGACGTGTTAGGACGAAGTTGCGTTTCGGATTTTAAAAATTGGTAAATGTAATAGATGCCTCATGTTTACGAATCCCTGTTTATCCTTTTACATTTGAAGTACATTACACTAAGTACAGTAAAAAAGACTTGCCGTCTTACCACAAAAGTTTTCGCAAGCCTTACAGTACAAATTGCACGGATAAACAGTGCTTAAAGCGTGCTTAAATCTTTTATGGTAAGGTATCAAATATCAAAAAAAGATTTTTCTGTATAATTAATTCAATCGATAATTGTGATCCTAATACGGTAGAAAAGTGTCATCCTCTGCGGCAGAGTCACCATGTAGAAAAAAAACAACAGTGCCTTAAAATTATGTACATTAGACGTACATGATGTACGTATCATATAATTGCTGTACTTCCATGAAATACTGACAAAATAGACTTCAATTGTGGCTCTGCTGGAGAGTATGCTCTCCGAACGTGTATTCAGGAAAGATAAATGCGACTGTTTTATGATGGAAACTGTCGTACGTGCGTGCATGTAAAAACATTACTATAATGACAGTGATTTCACTTAGTAATACTTCACTCTTTTTGTAGAAGCGCCTGGTTATTTTATGTCAGCAATAGGTAATATATATTTTTTCTAGATGTCGCAGAGGATGACACGTAGAAAAAGTAATACACGGAAAGTTTTCTTATTTACTCTGCCATCTAAATATGTACCTCGGTTTCTATATGGCTTTGGTCGGTAGTGTCGGTACCAAAACACAGAAGAACTAAAGATGTGAAATAAAATTAATTTTAATAAGTGCAATGTTTCTTGTAAACTTTATGTTAACGACATCACTATCACTACTCACTATCACTACATAGTACAAAACAAAGTCGCTTCCGCTGTCCCCATGTCCCCATGTATGCATATATCTTTAAAACTACACAACGGTTTTTGATGCAGTTTTTTTAAATAGATAGAGTGGTTTAACAGGAAGGCTTATATGTATAATAAACCTGTGCGAAGCCGGGGCGGGTCGCTAGTTTAAAAATAAACGAGCCAAATATACAAAATCAGATTAAAATATATATCAGATGACTTGTACAATCTTATAAATGTATTTACTTTCAAAATATCTTTATCAAAATATAAATACAAAAACAATAGCAAAATATTATTCGAAAGAGAATTTACTAATTAGAGACTCCCTAATTATCGAGACAGGTATTTGTAAGCACAAAGCGATTCTTAGTCTGCCCCGCGCATTAAAATACTTACATTCTCTAAAACATTTTAATGAAGATTTTCAAAAGTTCTTTGTATATTTAACGAGTAGGTACGTGCCATTTCAATTTACGTAAGGTTTATTAAAAATAGACTGAATTTAAATTCACTAACTAACAAATACCTTTATTCAAATAGATTTTCGTTTACCTATTTTTGCGCCAAAACCCAAGCAAGTGATGTTAATTCTCATGATCTTGGTTTAAAACATTATATCCACTCATCCATCCATCAACCATAGCACGTCCACTGCTGAACATAGGCCTCCCCTAAAGATCTCCAAAAGACCGGTTGTGGGTGAAAAACATTATAATTATTGTCATTTTTTTTTTAACTCGCTTTTGTCCAAGAAAACATTTTAAATGTCTTTGGACGCGGAAAACACGGCAGAGCAAAATACGTGTTTTTTGTCATATTTTAAAGTGTTGTAGCTACCTACTGACAGCAAATGAGTTCTTGTGGATACGCTGTAAGTAAATGCTACTGCTTCAGATATGTCTTTAAATTGTCGCGATAACCAAGCCGTTATGTAGATGTGTTCATCGTTTTAATGTATTAAAATCTAAGACAAACAGCGTTGAGCGCTCAGTAACAGCTTTGACTGCCTCGATGGCTCAGTGGTTAGTGACTGACTCCTTGGTCAAGGAGGCGTGGTTTCGATTCCCACCCAGGGCAAATATTTATGTGACGAACATAGGTGTTTGCTCTGTGTCTGGGTGTTATTTAGTTATTATACACATAATCATGTATTTAAAAATATGTATATGTAGTATATCAGTCTCTGGCAGCCATACCTATCACAAGCGTTGCTTTTTTTTTTTTTTTTTTTTTTATTCCATATAGGTTTGCGTTTGACTACATACTGCCTGATGTTGAGCAGATATGCGGTCTAGGATGTAGCACGCTTACCTAGAAGATACCTATTTACTCGGGATTTGAAGACACCCACGTCGTACTTTAGCGGGAAGACAGACCCAGGCAAAGCGTTCCACATTCTGGCTGTTCGTATGAGGAATGAGGACTCGAAACGCTTGGTTCTAACGCGCGGAATGTCCACCATAAAAGGGTGGCGCTTTGGTCGCGTCTGTCTAGCCGTACGATAGAAGAAAGGGGCAGGTGGGACCAGATTGTGCAACTCCTGAGCGCACTCTCCGAAGTGTATCCGATAAAAGGCCGACAAACACGCCACCTTACGTCGATGCTCAAGACTTTGCAGCTGCGACTTAGTCAAGGTGTCGTTGTCAATCAGCCTCCTGGCTCGCCTCTCAATCGACTCCAGAGCCTCCAGTTGATATTTGGCAGAGCCATCCCAAAGGTGAGAGCAGTATTCCATACAAGACCTGACTTGTGCTTTATAAAGACTAAGCAGTTGCTCAGGTGTGAAATACCGTCTCACCTTAGCGAGAACACCAAGTTTTTTGGAGGCTAATTGAGCTTTTGACTCTATATAAGAGCCAAAGTTAAGAGTCGATGAGAGTGAAACGCCCAGTAGTTCCAAGCTGTCAGTTACCGGAACGGAGACACCGCGGAAAGCGGGAGACAATTGAAAGGGTCTCTTTTTGGCCGAGAACAAACAGCCTTGAGTCTTCGTGGCATTAAACTTGACCAGGTTAGCATCGCCCCAGTCAGATACCGCCTCCAGACTCAAGTTGAGCCGTTCAACCATAGCCTCTCTGTGTGACTCGATCTGTGGCCCGCTGGTTCTTGCATCGGATGTGTAGCTCTCCACGACTGTACTGTCGTCTGCGTACCCAAAGATCCCGGGCTTTAGCAGATCGTTGATATGCAGTAGGAAGAGGGTCGCAGAGAGTACTGATCCCTGAGGAACACCGGCATTGATAGCCATTTGGTCTGATGAGCAGCCATCTACAACCACTCGTATCGACCGATTCCTCAAGAAATCAGATATCCATGCGCAGAAATCAGCAGGCAGGCCGTAAGATGGGAGCTTGCCAATAAGGCTCTCGTGCCAGACCCTGTCAAAAGCTTTTGAGATGTCCAAGGAGACAGCCAGCGCCTCCCCGTGCTTTTCGATGACCTCACTCCAGATGTGTGTGGCGTACGCCAGAAGGTCCCCAGTAGACCGGTTTCGGCGAAAGCCGTACTGGCGGTCACTGAGTAGGTCATTCGCTTCTAGGTACGCCAGGAGCCTGTTGTTAAGAACACGTTCCATACTCTTACAGAGTATAGACGTGATCGAAATCGGTCTGTAGTTAGCAGGGTCGGCACGGCTGCCTTTCTTGGGAACAGGCTGCACGTTAGCAAGCTTCCAAGATTTGGGCACTTGACCTGTCTTTAGAGATAGGCGGAAGAGGCGAGTCAGCACAGGTGACAGCTCAGGCGCACAAGTCCTCAGTACAATGGCCGGAATACCATCAGGGCCACTGGCCTTGTTCACATCTAGACTGCGGAGAACTTTGAGAACCTCCTTTTGCCGGATATGTATTTCACTCATTACAGTGCCACAGTTTGGCAAAGTTGGAGGTCTCGCACTACCAGGGTCCAGACGCAAGACTCAGCAAATTGAGATGCAAATAAATTTGCTTTCTCCACCGCTGTATGGGCCAGCGAACCATTGGGTTTCAGCAACGGAGGCAGAGAGGGGCGGCAGAAGTTCGCTTCAACCGATTTAGCTAGGGACCAGAATGCCTTACTACCCGCAGGGTAAGAAGCAAGCTTGTTCCCTATTCGACTAATGTGATCAAAGCGAGCCCTCCGCATAACCCTTTTGCAGGACTTAGCAGCCCTATTGTATGCCTTCTTCCTTAGACGAACGTCCCTCGACTTACGGTTTCGAGCATCGACCCAAGCCAGGTATGCTTGATGCTTTTGCGCTTCAGCGCGTCTACATTCAGGCCCAAACCAGGGCCTAGCTTTGCTAGACAGGGGCACGTCCGAAAATGGGATGAAGTATTCCATGGCGGTACGAAGCACATCTGTCACGGCATCCGCGCACGTAGAAGGATCATCGGAAGAGAAGCACACAGGCTGCCAAGGATAAGATGCAAAGAAACACCGCATCTCGTCCCAATCCGCTAACTTGTACCGCCACACCCGCCTTGACCCTTTGGGGCTGGGGTCTGATGGGGAGTAGACGGATACAGATTTCACCAGACAGTGATCAGATGTACCTAACGGTGAGGAAATCGACACTGAATAACGGTCTGGATCGGTAGTCAGTAGAAGGTCCAAGCAGTAGGCCGTGTGCGAGTCAACGTCAGGTACCCGTGTGGCGCCTTGAACCAGCTGGGTGAGATCAAATGTCAAGGCAAGCTTGCGCGTCTCAAGCCCAGCATGGTTTGTGTCCAGGTATGGGTGAAGCCACTCCTTGTGGTGGCCATTAAAGTCCCCCAGGATCACTAATTGGGCCGAAGGGTATCTGAGCTGAGCAGCATCCGCCGCCTCACTGAGGTATTCGGTGAGTCTGGTCGTCTCCTGGTCCCCACTATGTGATCGGTATACACAAGCGTAGATTATTTAGTTATTGCTTAGTTTGGGGACGGAGACCGTGTAAGATGTCCCCTAATATTTATTTATTACTTATAATAAAAGCTTAATTAACGAGCTAATTTACGCGTTAAGACACAGGTGTAACAGTGACATGATAGTAATTCTATTAACAGCAGAGTAGTACAGATAAGTGTAACAAGCAGATTTATCCACCGAGGCATATTGCCGCGTAAATTATGCGCCGGCACTTCACTAATCCGTCGAATAAATTAATACTACATTAAGCATCAATCCGGGAATTCGCTTTAATAAGTTGATACTGAAGGGCCCACCTCCCACCACCCCACAATTTATTTAAGAATGTTATGTAAATTCGAACACAAGTCTTTGATCGTCCGCATCAAAAGTCCAAGCAAAAAAGTTCCACTAGAGCGGAGAAAACCGAGAGGAGCTTAAGAAAAATAATGATTTAATCTTACTTTTCGCCGTCGCGCATATAAAAACGACGGCACGGGAGAGGGCGCGAGAATCGTTTTTAATCTTTGCTTTGTAAAGGTGATTATGAGGGATTATAGGTTTGGAAGTATGGCTGAAATTTCGCGGCTGCGTGGGGGGGTTCGACTCATTTATGCCATATTTTTTGGGTCGCCAGGTGGGGTTGCGGTCGCCCCTCGGATACTTCTCAACTTTTCCTTATTCTAGAGCTCTTCAAAGGAGGGCTTTACTACATTTTGTTTGGTCTCAACCGATAGGTCTTTATGGATCAGCTGCGGTCTCCCAACTGGAGTTATTGGGAAACTTTTCATATATGTAGTTAGTTCGTATAGGCCGGGTGGCTAGCCCTGGTGTCAGAGTTTTTAGGCCGCCTTAAGGCCTCTGACTTGGCTAAACGGTTACAACAACCGGGACCTACAATTTACCGTGTCATCCGAACCACGGTAGCGCTTAGTTGGAAAATGCCACCCGCGGTCACCCATCCAAATACTGACCGTGCGGAACGTTGCTTAATTTCGGTCACTTTTCCTATATAAAATGTATAAGTATAAAACCGTAAAGAATGACATTTTAATGATTTTATTCAACCACGTTATAAGAAAATTTATATTTTAGAGAAAAGATGAAGGACCCACTTTATCTGGTGTAGAGATCATCATTTCAATGGTAAGATGAATTAATTTATTTAAGGTTCAATTTTAAAATCAACACACAAATACAATCACTAATAAGCAGTTCTAAAACAATTTACTATAAATGGACTATACTATTATGTCTGATACTCTTGACACATGTAAGGTAGCAATCACTCCGTAATAGCATGTAACATGTCTGTTACTTTACCTTTTTCCCAGTCACGAGTATCATAGCAATCCATTTTTTAGCCAAATCCACAAGTAAATAACCGTTTCGAATCTATCTCTACAGTACCTGAAAACCAATATCCCCACCATTAAACGGTTTGTACTATAGAAAAGCTCTGATTCGCCAATCCAAGCGCCAGCGCGGCCCGGAGTGCAGTTTTGTCATTTTTCATTACGTGACCAGATCAACTTTGTCATCTGAAGCGGCGGCGATCTCCCGCTACCGTACCTATATTCTTTAGCCAGGCCTTATAAACCTTCATCATAAGTAACCAGAGCTTGGTGTTAAAAATAGCTCGTATGTCATAAGTATAGGGCAGATTTTACAATGCGTGCTACTGCAGATAGGTCTTTCTAACTAGAAGAAATTTTACTAAAGCTTCTCTCTAGATGAAGAGTGGTGCCTGCAAGACTTGGACTGTTACTGTGAATACTTAAGCGTTGGATAAATCCGTGTCTAGGTACAAAGTCTTCATTTTGAACACTTTTGCGCTTTTGTTTACTCACCGTCTACGAGCTACGCGAATTGCTACGAAGCTACGACTTAGCTTTTTGATGCGAATTCTCAGTCGCTTCAACAGTTTTATTTGACTGACTTTAGAATATGAATGAAAATAATAAAATTAATAAATTTCATGGTCAAATTAGTCCAAATTTGAAATCAGATTTACGTCGTTGCAAAAATAACTGCCAATTTTGTCGAGCCTTTCGTCCGTCTCAGACATAAGTAGAGATAAGTAGCTCACAGAGAACGTTACCTTAAATTGATAAAAGCTTATCATAGGTACATGGACGGTAGCTATGTAACGAGCGACTTAATTATATTGCTTGATCTTTGCGGGTGGAGGGGTGCGGGGGCCGTCTCATCTCAATCGCAAATCGGCCATCTTGCGCCCCTGGATCGCCACCCCCTCGTCTCCCCCCTCGTCCATTATACTTTTTAAGCCCCAATCTCGTTCATTTAAACGGTTGGCTTTAGATGGCAATCGCATTTTTCCACTGCAGGTCACGTCTCGACCCGTCTCCCGACTCGAGGGCTTAAATCAACAAAAGAAAATAATAAGATTCGTTCAAATTAAAAGTGTAATGTCGCGAAAGCGCGGCCGCCTAATCCTACCGCCTTTCTTCATTAGGCGCGCCTCGCTAAGGCCTCGAAAACGCTTAAAAATGTCGTCGGGAATTTTTCTTTATTCATAACTAAGATTAAGAGAAATGCAAATGAAGCGAGGCGTCGCGGGAGGCTACTTAGCTGTGTCAACAACGTTTTCAGTATTTGAGGGGAGTTTTTTCCATTTCAATGAGCTTGAACATTCTGTATCGGAGTACGAAAACAAACAAAAAGTACAGTTGCAAAGATCTGTGGGCTTAAGTGTTGCTGCTTATTTTTTACCTCAGGTTTATGTATAAATTGAAGCGCTATAATTATCGATCTGTGGTGAGACTCACATAAGATACTTATTAAATAGAGAGAATTTTGTGTTTTGATAGTTTTACTTTATTGAATACAATGATTACTTACCCTAATTTTTGCTTTAAATGACCACATGGGCCAATTTAGCTTGACTGTCAAAATGTATTGCTACTAGTATTAGACAGTGTCTATATTGTAAGTACTTAGTTAAGATTAATGGTAAAAAACGTATATTTTTTTCAAAAAAAAAAAACAAAACCTTAAACCAATATCCAAAGAAGCAAACCAGTAGTATAAAACAGTACCTAATACTTAAAACTTTACTTACAATATGAACTTGCTAATTAAAAACTCAAAGCTATGATTCTTTAAAACCATCTTCACTTCAGTCTCCAACTATGAAACCGACTTAACCTCGCAACTTATCAACACAATAGAAAGACAATAAACTCGAATTGTATCAAAACAAGGAATAAAGGACTCGGTGAATATTACCATTGTAGCGCACCTATTATAAGAAGGGAATTAAACTGGAGCGGCCATCGATCCATCGGTTCATTTATTTGTTCATCCTGCTTTTACGTTTATACCTACCACTCGCAACTCTTTCGTGGGTAGCCTTAAGCGATTAGAGACGAGGTAGATAACTAAAAGAAAATATGTCGATTCTGTTTTTACGTTTATAAACTCTTTCGCGATAGTCGTAAGTACAGTTTATCAATAACTTATTATTGATAAACGAAATATTGATGAAAACTTTAGTGAAAATTCAGTTGTATTTTCTTATTCAAAATATTATTATATTACAGTAGGTAAATTTATTTATTTTATTTGACTTTGGCAATTAACGTATCTATTATTTAAAAAAAATGTATTGATGTTTTGTGTTATTTGTTCTTCATATTACATAATATTATTTTGAAACATAATAATTGCTATTGGTAAACTTTCAATGTAGATTGCAAAAGAATTAACATCTGATAAATTTTGTCTATCATCAAGTAGATTTTCGTAGAAAACGGCGTCCAATTGATACCTTTTGTTACATCATCAGAGTGAGAATACCCCTAGTATACTAGGAGTATACCGAGTACATCACACAATGCTTGCTCTCTAACTTTCGTCATAGGCGCTACTTTATTAAAATATGTATAAAGAAACCTTTGAAACCCTTGACAACAGCTTTGTTTTCTCATAAGTAGACACATGCAGCACACGTTAAATATAACAAAACAAAATATGTATCGATACCTAACGTTAGTACATAAAACATCTCTATTCCGCCTGAGACAGTACAAAGTTTATTTTTATACCGAATTTATATCTAAAAGCGAATCCCACATTATTGTCTCCGGCCATTTATTTTGTGATGGGCATTAAAACAAACCCCTTTTTCTTGGAGAAGCGATTTCATTTTAGCTGGGTTTAGGAAATTTAAGGCTGGTCTTAGAGAACGGAGATATTGCTGCCCTCGACGCCAGTGGGTGGAATAATTAATTTTCGCTATTATTATACGTCTTTTCTTATTCAGATAACGCTTTGTTGTAGCAATATCTTTAGATATAATAAGGTTAAGTGCTTAGCTGGGAAAATATCAAGATTTAGCTTATGGTATTTGATATCAAAATGAACAGGTTTGTCTAAATATACAGCAGTACAAACTTTTTCAACAATGTTTTTGGCGGTGATTTTAGCGTAACATAGGCGATTAGGTTCGCTCGTTTCGTTACTAAATTACATTTACCTATGTCGATTCAGTGTCAACTTGCAATGGGTTCCGAATATAGTCAAATCGCAGGTCTAATTATAATTTTACCTCAAGAAAAATTTAATTTAACTTTAAACTAAATTTCCGATCCAAAGGTGATATTGCAAAAAGGGCTAAGACTAGGTACAGTAGCTCAAAAAATCCGATAAACCATGATAAATAAATGCGCAGAGTAAAACAACCGCATTAAATGCTTAATTTATGAGTAATTTCACATTTTCCAATTTGATTTTTGCTCAGTTATAGAATTACTGCCATTTTGGTCACATATAACCTTTTTTATATAACCTACTACATAGAATTGATAGCCTACATGTAAAAAATGCACTGAAGAGTTTAGTTTTGTTAGCAAAACTTCTCAGACGTTAATGATACATCAAATTGATACGTTTATAGGTACTTTATACTTCGATCAAGACTTTACCTATACGTTTCTTTTGTTTCATTTATTTCAGTATTATAAGATCTCTGAGAGACACACGGTATATGTATGTATCTACCTTTCATGTATCTGTAATATTTAAAAGTATACTGCTGAACATAGGCTAGGCCTACAAGTCATATCTACTGCGGTGGCCCTGAGGAGGATTAAGTTGTTACTTGGTGAAGTCGCGGGTCACCGAGAAAGTCGAAGGCAAACGTGATGAAACGTGTAAGAGGTTTGGTTTTCCTGTTTATCGTAAATAGTCAAGAACATTTTGTCGTTATATTAATTTTGTAAAACCATCATTAATAGTGTGATGAGTGTAATGTGAGTAGCCGTGGTGGTCTAGTGGTTGTAACGCTGGCCTGTCATTCTCGAGGTCGTGGGTTCAATCCCGGTCCCGTACCAATGGGTTTCTTTGGAACTTAAGTACGGAATTTCACACCATTGGCTTTTCGGTGAAGGAAAACATCGTGAGGCAACCTGCATACGTCCGTAGAAGAAATTCGATGGCGTATGTGAATCCACCAACCCGCACTGGGCCAGCGTGGTGGATATGGCCCAATCACCCTTCGTGGGTAGGCCTACGTCCTGCAGTGGACTATTAAAAAGGCTGGTACAGAGTGTAATGTTGTTTATTTTCTCTTAAAAGTATTATATTATATCATATTTCTGTATAAATGGATCTAAACAACTGTGAATTATTTCGAAGTATCTTGCCCCGCATTCACATTGCTGTATTCTTATAATGGTGTATGAAGATCACGTAGCACATAGAAACCTCTTTAGTAATCAAACTCACGGGACAAGTTAGATCTATATATTTTAAAAAAAAAGGAGAATGAAGGATGAATACTTACTTTTTGGCGGGAAAGAAACTAAGGAGGATCAATGATGTGAAAATGGAGCGAAGAATAAAAAAAATGTTTGTAACCATATATTTCTAAGATCGGAGAATGCTGAATAAAATATTTTGACTACGAGGTGTTTCAATCCTGTAATAGTTAACAATAAAAAATCATCCAACGAATTGCAATGAAACGTGTTCTTTTCGTTGTTAAAAGAATACACGATTATATAGAAATCGGTTTTAAACAGGCCTTTCGCCTATTTTTGTTATTTGTGACATTTTATTAATGTTTCAAGTCGAGTATGGCCGGGTGGTTTTTGGCGGGAACGGGGAAAAATCATGTCGCCGCATTTTATTATTTTGTGAAATATGTTTCTATCAGTGATAATTAGTTTGCCGATGCTTTACTGAGGTCTAACTTGACCGCGACTTTTTCGGACTACGACGTGACTTAGACTGTAACTATATTGATAAAATACAAAAAAAAGGTTCAATACTTATAGGTAACACTAGCAAATGCATAAACCATGCGACACCAAAATATAAAAGAAGAAGAGTATGGCTGCCTTATTTTTAAACAGTGTCAATGTAATTTTCAATCCGAATACATGAAATTACTTTAAATGGACACTGTTATTGTAAAAAATAACGGGAAAATAATTATCCGAAAGAAACGAAGCAAATTATGAAATACTGTACCCTTTGGTAGCCCAATTTCTATATGTTTTTGCAATACATATCTCCTTTCTTTTTTTATAAGGTTTGGGGTACACTTTAGGGTACACTTACTGAATATAAAACCACAAAATGCTGACATATCCAGGTGGAGCTTCAAGCGCCATCTTGAAAAAAAGGTTTTTGGTCGATATCTCGGAAACTATGCACTTGCGACAAAAGTTAAAGCGACCATTATTGTGGAGAGTAAAATTTTGCATCTTTTGTTACCAGTAAATTTTTTTGTTAAACTTTTCGTTTACTATTTATGGCCAATTTAATTAACCGGTTTTTAAAGATTAACCTAATATTTCAAGAGTTATCGGTCGCGATAGAAAAACCGGTTCATTAAATTGACCTTAAAACTTAAACGGTAATTTTTACAAAAAAGTTTTCTGGCGACAAAAGATGCAAAATTATATTTTCTACAATAATTGTCACGACGACTTTTTCCGTAGAGTGCATAGTTCCCGAGATATAATTATCCAAAAACCCTCCAAGTAGCAATCATATATTGTAAGTCACAAGTTTTTTAGTTTCAAAAGACTCCGACGCAAGCCGTAGCTACGAATAAGTACATATTAAAATTTTTACGTATGCAGAGCACTCGTGGCAAATCAAAGTGGAATGGGCAAGCAAGTGTTTGCTTACTCGTTGATATCCCGTCCGAATATCCGGGCCGGTCGATGTTGTGGAGAAGGCTTTTATAATAAAAGTAGTTACTAAAACACAAATCAACTTTTAAGTATAATGTAATTATTTTTCGCAAAAAATGGCAAAACCGTTTTCCATTGCGTACAAAATTCGAATAGTTTGCGCGTTTAGTTTGTTTTGAACTAAAAAAGATTTTTTTGAATCGGTTCACAATTAGTAAAAATATCGATGAACGTACAGACGAACATAGAACCTCTTCTTTTTTTGATGTCGGTTGTAACGATCCTGGTCGCGAAACCAAATTGTAACAACCTAACCTAGTCACGGAAGCCGAAATGTAACAATCCCTAGCCTAGCCTGCCTAATTAACCTCATTTATAAACCTAAGAACTGTAGAACCTATTTTAAGAAACCTGTCTAAATTAAAATGTCAGAGAAAATCATTATAGAAACTTCTTATGCCTTCAATGAATCCTAGCTTTATGTCAAACTAGCTATGCGTCCTGTTTCCACCTGATCGTGAACAAATTATAAATTGAACCTCAAGAAAGAAATATCCTAAGATGTCATAAATGCATTAAATATTGATACAGATAATCAATAAGACATCACCATACTAATTGTATTTAAAGATAATAAGAAATATGAATACTAATATTTTTGAACTTCTGAAGTTCACAATGAAATAATTCTCACCTAGCGCCATCTGCTTTATTAGTTTTCTGCTGTGAGATTCCTAACCTAATCATCTTGTTTATTTACCTACTTGTACGTTAGTTTGGCCAGTGGTCGTCTTGTGATAGACCCTGCGTTATAGACCGCATAAACCCTAGGTAAAGGTGATTCGAAATTCTACCCTGTCTAATAGATTACCTAAGTTCTGAAAGAAAACCCTATGTTTTACCTATTTCGAACTTTTATGAACTTGAAAGTATATTACTAATCTCAGAGTGAAATGCAGTACCTAACTAATGTCTCAAGAGCTATATAGAAATAGTGATTCTAGAGCTTCTCTGTTATATTTAGTGTTAATTTAGAATATTTGTGTATAACATATATAAGCTTCAATAAAGCTAGGTATAAAATATTAATTTAGTTGCTTAAGAAAATATTAGACATGAGATGAGAAGGAAATTCCATTAAATTAGTACTTTAGAACAAAGAAACTCTATTATTGAACTAATATTATTATCAAACTACGAATATAATAAAAGATTGGAATGCCAGAAAGAATAGTATTGATTTATTTCTGACAGTTAGTTAGTTTTAATTTATTAAATTTATTCAATTTTATTTAGGTATCAGAGATTTATTTTATTTTATGTTTATCTCTGATTATTTAGTCATGGCGCTCGAGAGAGCTGAAAACCATGAAAATGACTCTACTCTGCTTTCGTAAATCTAACGCCATCCTGGGAAAAGAAAGCAGGAAAGAAAACCAGGAGTCGCGAGTGTGTCAGTAGTCATCTTATCTACATCACTTCATAAAGTCAGGAAAATCATAAAACTTGCATGAAATCCAGAGTGTTCTCAAGAAAAGCTCCAAGATTACTATAGATAAAGGTTCGAGAATCGACTTCGCCTTATAAAATAATATTCAAATCAATAAGCTATCAATAGCTTTATTTCAAAGTGATCAGAATTTACACTCTTAATACGGACACGGGATATCCCTCCATTTCGGAAATGAGAAACACTGGCCCAAGCTCTATCTGGCTTCAAGAGTTCTGCACACTAATGAAAATACAGCATTGATCAAGTAGCACTTACGGCTAGTATTTAAAATAATGAGATGTAGCAATAATAAGATATAGCAATAGTCGACTCTTCAATCCCCGTAATATAAATAAATGACATTTTATCTATGAACACTCTGTCCTTCGCAAATTGTACGAGTAGGTAAAGCACGTCATGTCTGGAAATTTCTCAATTTCTGGAGATTCTCAATCCGCATAGAATATAATATCTTAAGATTTTAATAAATAACATAATATGTTCACAAATAGTCGAAGCTGAAAAAGACAAATAATTAAAACATTTGTAATTCATACATAGAATCATAAAGGGCGAGAATTAGAAGCTTCTATCTTCTACTCGTGAGTAAATGCTCAATGAAGGATAGTTTCGTCAGTAACATACGAATACTTCTATAGAGTAGGAAACATCGTAAGTCAACTTATGCAAGACCGCCATAGGAACCTGAAGATGTATGCGTATTTATTAACCCGCAACAGCTCAGAGTAGATAATATTGCCTTGTTTCTGTGGAGTAGCGTAGCGTCGTAAGCAACTCGTTCATACTCATGAAAGAATAGATACGTGTGAGAATCCTCCATACCGCATCGTTTCAGTAAGGCGGATATAAGCCTATCTCCATATGATAGACCTCCTCTTTTCTTCTGATGTCCATTTGCACATTATTTCAACAGTAAATCATCCAGAAGTCTAATGCAATGCTGTTCAGGACGAATATTAACCGCAGAACATATTCTATATCTACATTGAGACTTAAGTATTTAAAAAGAGATACGTTTATACGAAACCAAATACTCTAGGAAAATCCTCGTCCTTCGATCGAAAACAACTTTCTTCCAACTTCCACTTTTTAGACCAGGAACAAAATTCTCCTAGTTAGTAAACTCTTCTCTGCTCTTCCTTTCTCTGAATCTCGCGGAACAAAACTAAATATACCTATTAAAGATGAAATATTCCAACATCCTTCTATAATTTTTCTCAAGTGAAGTCCCTGTTGTCAGTCCCGTCAAATTCCCTGTTCTTTTTTTTCTCTTATTTTAAATTCTCAAGTTCTGCAAAGAGTTTTCATACCTAGATTGAAGTTCTGTTGCTTTTCTAAAATGTGTTTATTTTCCTGCTTGTTTGTAAATCATTTGAATGGAAAGTTTCTTTAGATAATATTAGAAAGAATTATAACTTCATGTAAGAGACTTCTGATCTACAAGAATGCCTTCCTCTTATGCCCAATTACTCAGATGTGGACGATCAAACCATCTGAGGTTTGTTACACGGTTAAAAATTGATTTATTTTTCATACAAAAGACATCAACGATTAGGTACTGTTCTGTGGTATTATTGCGGATCATGTTCGATTTAAAAAAAGTAAAGCATTGTATTATGACGAACGTTTTGAATAAATATACCTACAATACCAACATGCGTATTAATAATAAATATTTATTTCCAAGATACATATATATAATTTATATGTAATTTATAATTTAATACACTTAAATAATAGGGAATTCCTTCTTTATGGACAGTCAATGTGTACTTGAGCCCACATAAGGGTGTTCTGTGTTGTAAGGTCCATGCTGTTCCATTTTTTAGGGTTCCGTACCCAAAAGGAAAAACGGGACCCTATTACTAAGACTTCGTTGTCCGTCTGTCTGTCTATCCGTCTGTCACCGGGCTGTATCTCATGAACCATGATAGCGAGGCAGCTAAAATTTTCACAGATGATGTATTTCTGTTGCGGCTATAACAACAAATACTAAAAACAAAATAAAATAAATATTTAAGGGGGGCTCCCATACTACAAACCTTAATTTTTAGACGTTTTTCTCTATATTAATAATGGTATCAGGTAGATGATTGAAATTTTCACAGAATATTTAGTTTTACATTCACTTTAATAATAAATATAAAATAAAATAAATATTTAAGGGGGGCTCCCATACAGTACGGAACCCTCCGTGCGCGAGTCCGACTCGTACTTGGAAGATTATTTTTATGGTTGGTACCTACAGAGAGGCAACATCACGTGAAATAATTCCAATTGATAGCCGATACGTGATATTTCAGGGTTTATAGCTGAAAATAAATTATATTTTTGTATCAAAATCCGGAAAACGAATAAAAAATCCGCAAAATGTAGGTACCTCAAATTATGTTAGTTTCCAAAAGCTGTCCACGATGGTGAGCATATCTCATTCTGTAAATAGCAAGAACAAAAAATCTGGCTTGTTTAATTAAAAAATCAGCCAAGTGCGAGTTGGGTTCGCGCAGGTAGGGTTCCGTACCATATGGGAGCCATTTTATCCCCATTTCAAGCATCTACTTGTTGCCAATATTAATATCGAGCAAAAAACGACAATAAATCAGGTTTGTTGTATGAGAGCCCTCAAATATTTATTTTATTCCATTTTTATTATTTGTTGTTTTAGCGGCAACAGAAATATATCATCTGTGAAAATTTCAGCTGCCCTAGCTATCACGGTTCATGAGATACAGCCCGGTGACAGACAGACAGACGGACAGACGGACATCGGAGTCTTAGTAATAGGGTCCTGTTTTTACCCTTTGGGTACGGAACCCTAAAAAGCACGCTGGGCACGCTGTAAACTGGGAGTTGGCTTGAGCATTTGGATTATCTTTAGACCTACAAGGGTCTTTGGTTGATCCGATTGCTTTTATATTTGTAGCAGTTTTAGCATAAGTAGTAGTATTGTATTTTGTTGTAGTTAATTTGCCATGTTAAAAATATTAAAAAAACATTCATTAAAAAGCCATCTCCACACCTGCCCAAGGGTAGTAACCCAGCTTAATTTGATTAGCGGCCGCTACCACAGAGTGCCCTCGTCGTGGACAGCAAACTTTGGCGACGGAATGTACCTGTATCCATTTCTATATTATTCACCCTTATTTACACGATCAATTTAATCTACACTACTTAAAATTTAAGAGGGCAACAGAGTAATTCAGTTTTTAAATAAAAAAAATTTTTTTTTTTCGTTAAAAATTGCTAATTCAACTTCCATCGTGTACAAAACTCGAAAAGTTCGCTAGACATATTTTTTTTTCATTATTGTTGTCTTTTAAAAACGGCACAGCTGATTCCGTTAAAATTTGAATGGGACCACCTCGGGGGTATACCCTTTCGAACTACAAAATATTTTTTTTGATTAGGTTCACAATTTTTTATGTCGATGAACATCCACAAAAAAAAATACATACATGCAGAGGAACATAGAACCTCCTCCTTTTTGGAAGTCGGTTAAAAACTTTAGTAATTAACAGTGTTGCTTTGCAAAGCAGGTAGGTACAATAGGTACTTTATTTATTTTGACCTGTATTATCCAAGAGCCAGGCAAAGGTATCCACTATCCCCCAGTTCATTCCACTTCTAGAACATGCCTAATTATACAGGGTTGTTTCTAATCAATTAGCATCCTTTTATAGGCTTACTAGCGACCCGCCCCGGCTTCGCACAGGTTTATTACCTATTTATATAAACTTTTCTCATGAATCACTCTATCTATTAAAAAAACGCATCAAAATCCGTTGTGTAGTTTTAAAGATTACATACCATGGAGACATGGGGACAGCGGAAGCGACTTTGTTTTTTACTATGTAAGTAGTGATAGTGATTCTGTACATCAAACTAACAACTTTTGTTCTGCGACTTTTGTCATAACTCAAAAAAAATTGTTGTTCCATAGAAAAATATCGTTCACCCGCGACAAAATATTGTATGGAACAGCTGATTTTTTTTTTAGTTCTTGCAAAAGTGGCAGTTTATAATAAAGTTTATAATAAACCAAAAGGGCAACCATCACAAATCAACAATTTTTCTTTGAGGCCAACCTAAAAATCGAGAAAAAAAAACAGCTAATCTTTACAAAATTGCAACTCAGAATCAACAAAATGCTTTTTTTTCTTCAATTCTTGGTTAGCTCCATAGTAAAAGTTGTTTATTATATAATGATGGTCTGTTTCACCTCTTTTCGGCATCGTATGGCACATTTTTATAGCAGTATACGTTCTCGTGAAAAACCTTCAGTGACATCTATCGCGAAGACCTTAAAATAAATTGTTTTAAAAAAGGTCTCTCAACAAAACCAACTTACCCTACGAGTCGTATGAGGCTACAAGTTGCTACGCACCCTTGAATCGGTGTTTTTAAACGCTTTGTAAAAGCGCCATCTATTCGTTCTGAGCTAAACTACTTTACAATGACACGTAGCAAAGTTTTCGTATAAGTAAAGACCGAGGCGTAGCATTCGTAGCTTTAGGTTTCACGTGCATAGGTACCATAAAAATAACGTTCAACGACAAGTTTGTTTTTCATGCCTCAGTAGGTGTCGCTAGTAGTTTTTAACTGCAAAAACGTTTAAAATTATGTTTAGATCACGAGCTTATTATAGTCTGTTTACAGCTTTACACTCAGAATAAAAAGTAATAAAACATCGGAGATTAATGTTTACTATCAATAATAAAACTATACAGAAACGTGCATTTAGACCTCTTTGCCTGATACTGTCTTTCCGTCCAAGTACAATCAGGGCAGTTTCAAAGTCTGAGAGTCTTGTAATTAGATAGCTTTTTGGTAAGCGTGCCTTCCTAGACAGCATTTCTCTTATCTAAAATCAAAGCGTAGAATCAAAGCGTCATTAGCGACACCTCAGATTTATACAATTACAGGGCCGGACTGTGAGTTTAGGGGGCCCTAGGCTAATACTACTTAGGGGTTCACCTAATTACTCATAGCATACAACAGCAGAAAGAGACAGAGTCCGATAGGCAAACAGCTGGGGCGCTACGTTTCGTGATCGAATGAATGTGTAATGGCTGCCGAACATTTTAACTGTCAGTTCGAAGTACCTACTAACACCTGAACGTAGACTTGAATTAAATGGGTTTGATTAATCGCAGATAAACGGATGGACGGTCGGCCGGACGGACGGACGGACGGACACAACGAAGTTACAAGGATCCGTCGTTTACTACGAAACCCTAAAAGCAATATTGTAAAATTTACTTCATCAATGATACATTGAAACGTGCGAATAATTCGAATTCTGTATACTACCTATCTACGCTACGGTTGAAGTCGGTTATGCCACTTTTGGAGAAAAATTGTTATTTGTACCTATTAGATTTCCGATTCAATTATCACATCTTCGAGTCATATATTGCGTGTTTTCAATGAACACGTTGTCTTGCACGTTCTCTTGCATCTCATTACCTCTTTTGGTTTGTGGAAAAATATGAGCAGTTACCTCTTTTGGTTTGTGGAAAAATATGAGCAGTTTATTGCAAAGACGAGGTGTGAGACTTTGTAACTAAGAATCACAATAAAAATCCTCTGACCTTAGGTATGTACTTAGGTACCTATATTGTTAACCGACTTCTGAAGAGGGTTCTTGATTAGCCTGTATGTTTTTTTTCTATGTAAGTATGTTACACGATTACTCCGCTATTTTTTTATGAATTTAATTTAAGATAACTTATACAGGTATAGAGTTAAAACTCACAAGCTATGATTTAAGACAATTATCATTCACCAATTTAGTATTTTCACATTATTGTTTACTTAAAAAAAGGCACCACCTGTAACGAAGGTATTATTAATCTACCAAACAAAAAAAATCATCAAAATCGGTTCATGAAAAAATTGCGGATCTTAACGTATACAGGTAAAGAGTTACATAACACTCTGTATATACCTACCTTATATCTGTATATCTTAGCTATGATTTAAGATAACGTTATTAAATCAAAATCGATTCATAGGGATGTACGACTCTAAAAAGTTGGTAAGCTAATAAAAAAGTGTTTAGCCTATCCTAATGGAACCACGATTTTTTCGAGTTAAAAAGGTAGCCTTTGTCACTTTCCGTCGTTCAAACTATGTCCAATGTCCGTGCCAAAAATTAAATCAAATCAAAAAATCGATTTGTTGCTCCGTTGCTGCGTAAAAGAGGAACAAACACGCTTTCGGATTTATAATATTAGTAAGGAAGTAAAGATAATTCTAAGGTATCGGTGTGCTCAATATTAATGATTAACTTTCACTACGAGACCAAACCCGAAATCGTAAAAAATATCTACTAATTGCTTAAAACAAAGATTCGTGGAACTACAAGTCTAACAAACGTAAGGGATCAGCAGATATTTTTCCTTCCCGATATCGGAGTTGACCCTATAACAAATGTAGATCATAAGATCATAACCACATTCTAGTAGAGTATTGCTAAGATTTTTAAACAAACAAACTTAATACCTTTAGTTTTACCAAAGAAGATGTAATGTTAGTTTCACTTTATTTTTTCGTGTAGGTTTGCGTTTGACTGGCAGATATGCGGTATATAAGGCGTAGTACGCTAACCTAGAAAATACCTATTTACTCGGGATATGAAGACACCCACTTTGTACTTTAGCGGGAAAACAGACTCAGGCAAAGTGTTCCCAATTCTGGCTGTTCGTATGAGGAATGAGGATTCGAAACGCTTGGTTTTAACGTGCGGAATGTCCACCAAAAAAAAGGTGGCGCTTTGAAAAGGGTGGTGACGTGTAGATAACATATATCTTCTGTACATATACAGGGTTATTTCTAATCAATTAGCATCCTTTCAGGGGCTTATTCTGTACATCAAAACTAACAACTTTTGTTCTGCTACTTTTGTCAAAACTCAAAAAAACGTTTTTGTTGTTCCATAGAAAAATATCGTACACCCGCGACAAAATGTATGGAACAGCTGATTATTTTTTTGAGTTCTGACGAAAGTCGCAGAACAAAAGTTGTTAGTTTTGATGTACATAATAAGCCCCTAAGAGGATGCTATTCTATTAGAAATAACCCTGTATAGATATACCTTCTAGCGTGGGTCGTCCGACAGAAAAGAAGATCGACGATGTCGACAAAATTGCGATCGCACCTGCACACCATTGGCAAATCACCGACGCAGATGCCACACTACAAAAGAGAGAAGCCTATGCCCAGCGGTGGGATAATAGCTACCGCAGTGATGATGATGACAATAAACTATACATGACTACCTTTAACTTATTAGCACCTGCGTCAGGGGTTAAAAATTAGGTAAGTTCGAAGAGATACATAAGTATATAATTGAACAAAATTAGCATACCTACCTCGTTGAACAAGTAAAATGATAAAGTGTTAAATAAAGTATGCTAGGTAACTACTACAAAGTAAGTACACATATAAACTTTTTGCAAATTGTGAAAAGAGAACTAAAATTAACTATTAGTTATGTAGTAATATTTCTAACGAGCAAAGGTACATACTATTATGAATATACTATAATATACTATTATTACTATTACTATAAATATAATTATGGGTATTTATAAAAATACTATTACATTTGCTCATTTGCTATTTAGAAATTCCTAACGAAAATAACAATTACATTAATCCCATTTCATTAACAGATACTTCTTCACGTAAAAATAAAAACGAAGCAGGTCCATCACAGGTCATTGTAAAAGAAATAAAGATATTTAACTTAAGTAGGTACCTACCTATCTTTTTTGTAGCGATAATGAACTATGGAACCTTACACCATTGATGAAAATGTATGGTCACTATCTTGATGAAAACAACATTTTTAGCAGCCAACATTTTTTTGATATTACGAATGTAACGTAAAAACCTCACGTGGTAATAATACCTGGATATGTGACTTCACACTGGAAAAAAACTTGCTATTTTGCTTCATACGTAAGTATATTTCTGAACAATATCACAAAAAATGCGGTTAACATCCTATAATTTTAATTCAATACCATATTTGGGCTAATACACAAAAAACGTAGGAAATTCCCGCTCATGGCCTATTGACGTGATAGATAGAAGCTACATACATATATTTGGAATATTTGACCGCAAGAAAGTTATAAAAAAAATCAAACCCAAATAACACGAGACCGCAAAAAACCGGTTCTTGTTGTTGGTTCGGTTAAAATAACCTAGAGTTCATCCATCGCCCGGTTAATTCCAGTTATTCGTCGCAGCACTGTTTTAATCACGCTAATTTGGATGGTACTGGTTATACGTGTCAACTATGACCTGATGATAAACACGAGAATAGTGAATGCACTTGTTTGTTAAATCACATTTGATAATGTGATAAATCACATTAATCACATATGATTAAGTGTTAAGGTGATGAGGCTAAAAGCTTCTCATTTTTTATCGCATAATTGCTGAATAAATTAAAAGCTCAACATCCATAATGTAATTACTAGAGCTGTTACAAATAGTTATTGGTAAGTGTCCATCAAATAATACAGCGCAAATTTTCACAGATTATTAAAACATTTATCGTCGCCCGTCATAGCCATCACATCTTCACTAATTCACTACATAGTATAAAACAAAGTCGCTTCCGCTGTCCCCATGTCCCCATGTACGCTTATATTTTTAAAACTACACAACGGATTTTGATGCGTTTTTTTAATAGATAGAGTGATTCAAGAGGAAGTTTTATATGTATAATAAAGCTGTGCGAAGCCGGGGCGGGTCGCTTGTTAATTATAATATGAGCATTGAGCAATATAAGACTTTCTTACACATCATCTCATTTTATAAAAAATGAAAATATTAACAGCTTCATAGTGACTTGCGCTACTAAGTACTTATATGGTCGTTTATCCATGGTAGGAAATCCTATGCTACGTTACCTGCAACCCTAGACAATGAAGGTCGTACCCTCATCTTCGAATAAAACAAGAGATCTTTCCCTATGCTCTGGTTTTGCTCGTTTCTCCATGCTTAGTATTCATTTTGCCAAAACCACGTGTTAAATCCATGCTGATCCATGTCATCATCATGACTGATAGGTATTGAGTAATAATTATCAGTCCAATTTATTTCCTTTATCTTTCGATGAATTCGCTAATGGAATACGAATTTATCTGGATCCAGAGTCTGCATTCGAGAACTTTACGAGTACAGTCGCCGATAGTACCTACGTATATTCATATTATCTATACATGAAATAAATAAAATAAAAAAAAAAAAAAAAAAAATCTACAACAAAATAAACATTTTACTTACACAGGCTAGAACTACATAAGCTACTACTACTACATGAAAAGCAATTGTACAAATTAATTATTATTATGTAGGTACTATGGGACTAATCGCGCCCAAAATTTACGAGATAAATAAATACCTCATCATCCCGACGTTTCAACCGAGTTGCATCGATCGTGGTCACTGGTAGACATTTTTTTTAAAAACAACACATGTAGAAATTAAATTTTAGTATTAGTACCTACGTAGTATACATTAATAATATTTGCCGATGGGGGCGGTTAGGTTCTAACTCATTTCAAATAGGTTTATGCTATGTCGTAGCCATTTGCTACTCCGCGGGACAATGGCAATAGCGTTTGGGTAATTATCTAAGGATCTAATTATTTATGTTCCAAGAATTCATGAGTCTTTTGAAACATTAAAATAAACAAGTAGGCAACTATCAAAGATTAATTACGCCGCTTGTTTCACAACGTTAACTTTTAAACACAATAAAATCTTGGCTCTTTATAAATTAATAATAAATTCATAGAAAAATCCAAAAATAAATCTCATTGTGTATCTACGCATCTGTCTTAAGTATACTTAGATTTTTTAGGCGTAAAAATATAATCAATTATTTTAATACGATCTAAGCGGGTCATTTTTTACCTAAAGATTAGCCACAAGAAGATGTGCTGATTTCATCTAGGTTTTGTGATAGACCGTTAACTAACTGCGGTTCACCTACTTTTTTTTAATTATCGGTTACTGTTTTTAATTTAATGAATGTGTGTTGTACGATGTACCGTACTTTTACCAAGAGTTACTCATTTTATTATACCTTACCAGGACTTAGGTACAGCGGTTATGGTTCGGCTAGGGAATGGAACAGTTGCCCTGATGCCGGGGCACTAGAATACGGAATCGGTACTCCCTGCCTGTAGTAAGACCCTACTAAAAGGGGACCTCTGGGCACGTGGGTGGTCATAGTTGGGGTTCTGGCCATCCACTCAAGCGGGCCCGAGGAGGACGGCATCGTGTGTGGCAACGCTGTCGCTGTCGTACAAGACCGTACAAGCCTGGTTCTACTAATCCAGGCGAGTAGACACACAAAGTGCTGGGAGCACCGGTGCGTTCCTTTTGGAGATCCCGGAGCTCCCAAGAAGGCACAAACGCCGGCCGCCGAGGGGGTGTTAGTGGGTACAATCCCACATAACCCGACTGCACCCCGAAGCGGTCGGGAATCTTTGGAAGATTTCCTCCTCGTAAAAAAAATGGAATGGAACAGAACAGACTGCCGATGCCACGCGGGCATCTTGTTTTCGGAGAGTTAATAGGTATATACAAGTAATTTGAAGTTTTTCAAAGTCAATGTGAATAGGACTTACCTATTCTAAGTCAGCGAGCTTTATCTTTGACCACAACAAGCGAGTTGAGTCGGTGTCGGTGGTCCAGCACGGACTTATTCGCGATTGTGATTTTGTCTAAATATGGTCTAAATACTTTACTAAATTATTTTCTCCCAATGTTTGGCCACTGAGACCACGCAGGGTGTACACTGTACATCAGCCTTGTATCCTGTAGCCTTGTACACTGTACAGATTGATCTTGTTGTTACATATTGTTCTCGGAGACTGTGGCAAAACGAGATTCACGGATTCAGGGGTCATGTGAAGAGTAGCTAAATCATAATGTATGAAATATCAATAACGTGACAATTGAAGACATGTGTATAGATTAATAAGCAAGTACTTGCTCGAACGTGATATTCTACCTCTAGAACCGGTAGTAAAATCGGATATCAGAGTTGCTAATAGCCAGGTTTATTTTTTACAAATGATGAACATAGGTAGTGACATAGAAGGTGCTCTTTATCGTGAATACGTTTGCACTAAACTTGAACACCAAATTACCTGATGGTAAGCTCCGTTTGGTCGAAGATGAACCACGCAGACTTAGAAGATACCTATTCACTCTGATTTTGAATCCTTTCAGATTAAGCAAGCAAGCAAGCAAGCATTGCAAAGCAACATCCTGCTTATCCATGTTTCATATATCCATACTTGAATATTTATTTTAGGAGAAAAAAAGTAGATAAGTTACAATAAATTACTATAGCATTACCATGACGCGGCTTCGCCCGTATGATATTTATTTTTTTCCGGGATAAAAAATAAGCCTAAGTCACTTCGATCGTTGATAGATCGACGGACCGTCCTTCTGTTGCTGCGTGAAAGAGTAAGTCAGGGAGCTTGAAGAACTTGTGTCTCATGAGACATACAAGCAAACGATGAATGTTTGATTTCTATAAAACCAGTATGAAATCATCCACTCCCTGCGCAAACGAGTGTCTGACACCGGACACCGACATAGGGAACTGCAGTTGCTGTGTCCTGTAGCGGTGATCAGACAGTCACCTGTTGCTACTACTGGTAACCGGTAACCGTAGTTGCTCCGAATCTCCGAGCCGGAGCATAAAGAATAAATAAGTTAACGGTAACGGGTTAGGATGCGCATCACGCAATAGTTCGTTCGACGTGTCAGAACGAGACAAAGTTATGGTGAAGTATATATCTGTCACTATTTCACACGTCGAAAAGAGTTCTTTTCGTGGCTTTTTGTGGTCGCTTGCTTGGCCTACAGTAGTAGCAACGCCTGACTATAGCCGATACGATCACCGCTACAGGACATAGCAACAACGGTTCCCTGTGTCGCTGTCCGGTGTCAGACACTCGTTGCCGCGGCGCCTTACAAACCAATCTACCTACATACTTTCGGATATAATTATAATATTATTATATCGCTTAGATATTTACATATTATATACGTACAAAGATCACCCGTCAAGTGATGCAAACAACGAGTTCTATGAGCTCATTCGAACGGAAAATAATATATTATGTTTATTTATTTGAAAACAAGATATCACTTCGTATAAGTGTGTTAGAAAGTTTTTTATTGAATGGTCACCACTGGCATACCCTTTGAATCCAAGCAGCTTCCGTTTTAAGGGTTCTGTACCCAAATGGTGAAAACGGGACCATATTACTCCGCTGTCCGTCTGTCACCATGCTGTATCTCAGGAAGCGTGACCGCTAGAACGTTGAAATTTTCACAGTTGATGTATTTTTATTGCCGCTATAACAATAAACACTAAAAACAAAAATAAACAAATATTTAAGAGGAGCTCCCATACAACAGATCTGAATTTTTTGCCGTTTTTCGCTCGATATCAATAACGGCAAGAGGTAGATACTTAAAATATTCACAGAATATTAAGTTAAATAAGCGCTTTAAAAATAAATAATGAAACTAAAATAATATTAATATTTTAGATTTAGTTTAAGGCTCCCATACAAGTAACGTGATTTTTTGCTCGATATTAATAACGACAACAGGAAGATGCTTGAAATTTTTACAGAATGTTAAGTTGTATGTTCCTTCAAAAATAAATAACTAAATTTAAATAAAAACAAATAAAGGGGGATTCCATACGGTACGGATTACCTACGGAACTCTTGGTGCGCGAGCCCGACTCGGACTTGGCCTATTATTTAGTCTTCCTCTTTTGCTACCACACCTTGTCTGTTCTAATCCATGAGCTAACCACCACTAAGTGTATCGTAAAGTACTTACCTAAAATCGGAGAGTGAAATACTTTTTTGCTATAATTTATTAATTTTACTGGAATTTAAATAAGTTTCGCACGCACGAAACTCTTTGTTTTCCTTGATACATCGTGATCATAAAATTAAATTCTTATACAAAATACTTTTAAAATATTTAAATATTTAAGTTTCCACTGCCTTATATTTCTACCATTTTTCTGTAGTTATATTTATTATACCTATACAATTTAAACATATTTTAAAACTACAGACGCGTCAACAAAGCCTACTCCATCCCGTTATCTATCTGTTGCCCAGATTCGTTCTGGTGATATACATAATAAATCTCCTTGGCATAAGGATTAGATGGGTAGGTATACCTGGACATTATGAGGTACCTACTTCATTACAAACTGACTAGGCATGAGTCAAACTCATACACACCTAACACAAAGTACCTATGTAGAACAAAATGCAGTTCTGAAAAGAATCTACCTGACAGTGGCGGCTTTACATATTTGCCGCCCTTATCATTTCTTTTGAAATCACTAATAATATTTCAATTACAGGCTTACAGGATTATTTTTTTCAGATTACTAATCAATATGGTTTCAGATATCACAATATCAGTTCCGAGATGATTTTTACATCCGTAAGATTAAGTTTTCACAAGAAATAGTTTTCGGCCACATTCCGAAACTAATTTTGGTCACAAAGAAGGATGCAGAGACTTGACCTGTAAAAAAAATTTTTCTTAAAAAATTAAAAAAACATCTTTTCCAAAAATTATATGTGCTTCAAAAATATAGTGATTTTTTGCCGTTTTAATATCACTAAATAAAATTTAAATTAGATCACCAGAAAAATTACAATGATTTTTTACTGTTTTTACCATCTAAGACCGTACCAATGCTTGTACAAATATTTTAAAACTTCATAAAAAACGAACTTGTACATATCAGAACAGTTTTAGAAGCGTCATAAATTACTCTGACGAACATAACATTTTTAGAAATAAATTTGGGAGAAAATGAGTGTTTTCGTATACAACAGGTATTCGTATGTATAAGCTGCCGACATCCTTCTTTGCCACCTCCTAAAATCTGTCTCTCTAGGCTTCAGAGTACTCTGCCTATATGTATATGCGTATCCGCTACTACAGTATAAGAGTTTGTAAACCACGAGTTATTCTGTATTCATCATTTCTAACTTTACATCCTATTGGTAATTATAGAGGCTGATCTGATCAGTGCTAATCAAAGACTTCCACTACGCACATCTTTTTTAGGGTTCCGTACCCAAAGAGTGAAAACGGGACCCTATTACTAAGACTTCGATGTCCGCCAGTCCGTCTGTCCGTCTGTCTGTCTGTCACCGGACTGTATCTCATGAACCGTGATAGCTACACAGCTGAAATTTTGACAGATGATGTATTTCTGTTGCCGCTACAACAAATACTAAAAATAGAATAAAATAAATATTTTTAGGAGTTTTTTGTTCGCTGTTAATAACGGCAAGAAGAATGGGGCTCCATACGGTACGTAACCCTTCGTGCGCGAGTCCAACTCGCACTTGGCCGTTTTTTTAAAGACGCGATCCCTTATACGTATCTACTCTAAGTATCTTTTAGCATCTTTAGCTCAAAATAAACATTATTTGACGTCGATTCTGTGCAAACAGTGCGTCCAAAATGACGTATAAATATCTATCAGCGTAATGGGTGTGTCAGTCCACGCAGTCTCCGCGTGACATGATCATGTATTATGGAGATGATACCGGGGTGACAAAGATAACCTTACCCCCAGCAGAACATGATGATAACATTTACTTAATTACTAATAACGTGTTGACTTGACAACTGGATTAATTAATATCTATTAACATATTATAAATCCAATAAAAACAATTTCTTAGCATGGTTATTGAGTACAAACATAAAAAAACAATTTTTTTTTATCTTTTAAGATGTTGGTTTGGGATCTGGTTGAAAATTATTTAGTTATGTACAGTTGAGGCCGATGAGATCATTAGTTAAATGGCTCTAATAATATAAACAATTTTGCTCGGGCGTTGCCACCCTAATATGTTTGAAATCTGCTAGGTACCACATTTTTGTTAATCTCAATATCGGCCCAGTTTTGAATAGTCCCTACTGCCTCGTCTGAGTATGAATCTTGTCTCTGTGCCCAGTTTTGAATAGTCCCTACTGCCTCGTCTGAGTATGAATCTTGTCTCTGTGCCAATCAAATGCGGGATGGCAGAATAAATTATGTGTCTATCATCATCATCATAACTTAAGAGCAAGGCTTTTGTCGGTGGAGCAAGTAGCAACTTCCACGTCTCGCAGTCTTCTGCTAGTGTTTTTACCTTCCTGTACGACATCACATCTACCTTTCCTTTAATTTGGTCTAGAAAAGCTCTCCGTGGTCTTCTCCTTCCTCTCTTTTCTTCTACCTTTCCTTCTATTATGGTTTACACTAGATTGTCAATTGTCATGTCGTACAAGGTGGCCAAATAACGTGGTAACATAATATTACCTAGTGTATTTAATATAGGTAATATATATGGCTGGTATATGATGTATTTGATTTAATATTTCGTGGTGATATCGCTCATTGATACCTAAAATAAATCAACTGCGATATGAATTCCATAACGCCACCACCTGTACCAATCCAAGCATTTCACATTCTTTACTTAAATATTGATTTTTCTTTGTTCAATTTTAATAAATGCAAGATATGAAACCTTTTTCCAGCAAGCACAGACTATACCTACGTAAAGCTCGGATGCCTTCTTGGACTTAGAGAAATAACGTACTTTCTCTAAGTTCTTGGATGTGGATGTGCGTTGTTAATTTAAAAAAAAATGTGGACGTCTATCTGACGTGGACTTTTACATAGGAGATTTGAAACTTTTCAAAACGCCATGGCAGGTACTTAAGGCTGTTGTCACACTGGACTACTTAAGTACTTGGCATAGCAACAAACTTACAAAATAGGTAGTCGCTTGGTAGTAAAAGTTATTCAGTAATTAATTATTAAACAGACGCAAGTAAAAGTAAATCAGTTAAATTGTTTTACATACAATAGAGTCGCATAAATGAGTGAACTTATTCAATTGATCTTTCACCTTATTTTGCTGAAAGGAAATGGGTGAATTGTTTATGTCTTATCATTGTCTCCTATTAGCATAAAAGTAACAATAACAAAGATTAAAATGAGGTTTCAAATTACGCAACAAAGATAGGTATAATATCTACCACTGCATTTCTGTAATGGAGCTTATTGTAATATCAAATTCACTACAAAACATCTTAAAATGAATGTGTACCTAATTATTACCTGGTATTATTATGAAAATATGTCATTATAAATTATAATTATCTTCTACTCATCATGTTCTTATAGCGCCGACTTTTTGTAGTCTTATCATATTTGATGTATAAAACAAAATGTAGTACCTAATTAGGTACCTACCTATTATAATTCGTATACCGATGCATTAATTATAAAGTGTAGTCTCTTTGTATAAAGATAATGCATGCTATCATCGACGAACATTAGGTATGTGCGCTTTCATAACTATATTTTTATCGTGTAATCGTGAATGAATGAAGCCCATAACACGCCCTCAATAAAACTGTAGTCACAGATTACAATAGCAGGTACTGCAGGTGGCTACAGTCTATGAAATCATGGAAGCAAAAGTTCAAAAATGCCGCGCATAACATTTGGTTCTCTGCCCAATCAAAAACGATTTCGATTTGAACCCACCAATGGGAGAGCCTGTATATGGTGTGACTCCGGTGGGACGCGCCCGACCGTCAGCTGATAATTCTCGAGAAAAACAGTTTTCTGACATAAACACTCCAGTTGGTTTGAACTAAAAATAAACAGAGGTTAAGTTTTGTTAATATCAACAATTCATTGTTATTATCGGGGCATCAAACGACAACACAACGATTGAATTCATAGTTCGCCTTCCCCGCATCGTACGATCGAGTCATATAAATACGAGGGTTCTCCCCACCGCCGGCCCAAACGTCAAACCACTTCGTGTCGTGCGCTCGCTGTCCAAAGTCGTGTCGATCGCAGTTTCGCAAGCCGCACTTGCAACCAAACGTCACTTCAAATATTTTGTGTCATCAAATAAAATTAGGGCGTGTGTGATCGTTCAGTGATATTTATACAGTTAAATAACACAAGAAGATGTCTTTCAACACCGACATTTCGACTAAATTGGAGAACAGCAGGTACGAAACGCGTCGGCTTGCAAGCTGGCATACCCTGTTTATACGATCCCTGTGTGTCCTCGGGCTTGTGTGGTGTGATGCATTTGAATGTGATAATTTGGGTTTACGGTATGCGTGTAATAGCAATTCGGTTGAGGTTTTGGAGTGGCCATTGCTGTGACCTGGGCGATGGCGCGATCGTTTCCTTTCACATCTGAATCGAGTGTTTCAATGAAAGTGTCTGCAGTGTGACGAAAGAGCAACGGCGGATAATGTCGATATAAGTGTTTCGGGGAAAAGTGGAATGATGTCGGGTTCATCGATGAGGTTATCCCGGTATCTGGGCCTGCGCAATGCGTGCCTACAGCATGATGACTCACAGAAAATACCGTAAATTTTAGCCATTGAGTAACAATTACCATGTTCTACGCCCATCATACCACTACATATTCTCATTAGATGTGCATGTATCGAATGCGTGACTACGGAGTTTCCAAGTAATATTAAAAGTAGGTTTTTTACCTGCAGATGTTACTGAACAGTATGATAGTCTTTATTGCGATCAAGTTAAAACTTACTTTCGTTTAACCAAACATGCAGTAGCTATCATGGGATGCCGATTAGATAACTTCGGTATCTGCTTGGGTAGAATTTGGAATGGTAATGACCTAGAAAGACAGACACTACTCAATTAAAATTACCATAATGATGTAATAAATTTAGTACTTACTCTTAAATTCCTTTCTATAAACTCGTAACAAATATTTATCTAACTTCCTAGAAAAAAATCAAAAAGATTTGTGTAGCCTGTAGCATAAACTACGTGGATAACAAAGTATTGTTGGCGATCATTACAACATAACTAGTTTCTCAAAAAGGTATAAGTAACATTGAATAAGGTATTCACATGAAAATAATAAAGGCATTTGATCTACTTTAGATAATAAAACCACACGATATGCCTTTCTGGATTATGGCCTTGTTTAAAATTCTCTTGTATTTTAAATTATCCCGGAAGTATTAAAATAACTTGAGAGACAATCTTATTTTTGAAAGTAAACCCCAGAATGATGCAACAATTCGGAAAAACTTATTCACTTATTTTAATATCACTTTGCCATTAACTTTATGGAAATGTTGTAAGCCTTTATTACCATATTAATGAATACCTATGATCCTTGTTCAAATATAATGAATACTAGATATGGTTCCAAACACATTCAATAGATATTTTACCGTTTATTTCATGGTTCAAACAGGTTTAAAAGACATGATTAATGGTTAAATTCAGTTTAAATTAAATCGCTTTAAAAGATGCTCATTAAAAATAATTTCTATACAAACTTCTAACATCTGAATACACCATGCAATTAATTCCTTATCGCTGATATTGGTTAAACCCCAATGAATCAGTTCAATACCTTGTACTTATCGTTAGACGTTCCTTATCAAATCCTGATCGTTAGATTACGATGAGTCACAACTATTTTAACTTTATCGACTATATTTAAACATAAAATCAGGTTTCTTGGTAGTTCCCAGCAATTTAAATCGTTTACACATGCATTTTGGCAATATTCCATTTCACAATCTTTCTCACAAAGAGAAGGTTCAGTGTCATTTTGTACTCAAATATGCAGTTTAGCAAAATAAATATCATCGTCATTTTCTTGGACAAGAACAATTTAAAAGTGTATCACTCACTATGTGTGAAACAATATACTTAGATTCCAACTCATCATCACTTTTGTTCAGTTGAATGCAAACATTTTAATTGTTGAGTGAGGTCAGGACAGTTCAAAATAAAATATCTAAAGACCGTTCTACATGATTAGATAAACATAGAACTTCTTCTTATATTACACATCCAATTTGTATAATAAGTAATCTTGAGAATTTAAATGCGTTTTGGCAACCTGATGCTATATTTTATCTTCGTGTAACTGCAAATGGATTACATTTTAGCAATTAGTGGCATTACTAATTAGCGTGAACTGTCACTGTCTAGAATCTATACAAATCCTCGAACCTCAATACTAACATCATTGTTTCCATTGTTACAGGAATACTCTGCGCAAAATCGCCAGAAATGATGGGGCAGAGTTTTCAAAGCAGAGCATCCTCAACGACATGGAGCGGTTCGTCAAAACGGTCAACACCATGGACCAAACCGTGCTCGTGCCCAGCCGCCTCATGAACATCGAGCAGGACGGTGATGACGATCCATTCAGCATGTTCTCTATGCTTAATGATCTGAAACACGAGCTGCTCTGGTCTGGGGACGCGGAGGAGCATGTAGAAAGGGGAAGGCGGGTGTCAGATATGAGTGATACGGAGAGTGATGCGTCAAGTGCTGCTGGTGACTCTGGGATCGAAGGCGAGGACGAGCGAGAATCGACCGCACGTGCTGCCGCTGCTTGTCGCCGCCATCTGCGCGGTCTTCGTCAGTCGCTCCGCACGCTCACCGCCGCCGCCGCACACCTCACCAGTTCTTACCAAGAAGAAGTAGGAGCACCTGTTTAGAAAAAAAAATCCTTTATAATCTGTGATTGAAGCCTGACCCCAGCGCGGTGTAAATATAGCCATAGCGGCCCGAACTGTATATATAGGTTAAAGGGCTGGACGTGTATGGGATTCTCATAGTAAGTTATGCGGTTATTTAATAAATTAATTTTTCTTTGCTATTTACTTCGTTTCTTTTCCAGATATCCTTGATAGGCAATTAGGAAAGTCAGCATTATTAAAATTTAGTTTCGAAATTAGGAATAGATACTCGAAAACTAATAACGTAACGTAAAGTAATTGTGAAATATTTATCGTCTCATTAGCGAAGTTGCGAATGACGATTATAGCATCGACAGTTTATTACGAATTCTAGCTTGGAATGCATAAAACATGTGAAACTCCAAGGTTACAGCAGTAGAAATATAGGTACTACAACGCTAGACGGTTTTGTTTTAAATCTTCTCTAAAGGTGAAACTGAAGGTTAAGGCAGAATCAAACTCCTAATAAATCTAAATCTTGATTCTTGTAGTTAAGTATGGATGACGTGACCAAACAAGGTCAATTAATAGATATTAAGAGATACCGTCCTAGGTTCATTTATGGTGTCACTACGGCAGGCAGATATACCGCAGTACTAAAACTTGACCCAGAATTATGTCAACCTACGAACTTTTATGACCGACCCTGAGCGGGAATACCTAGTTTCGCTTGGCAGTATAGGTTGTTATTGATTTCAGTTCCAATGCTAAGCACAGGTGCTCAGTGCTCAGGACAGTCTTGCAACATTCGTTATTGCTATTGATTGCTTACGGCTCATGTAATGAAGAATTCTTAGCTACTAATAAACATAACAAATGGGCATTGTAAGATCAGCCTGCCAGTGGTTGATAAAGAGAACAAAAAATCAATTTGTAAAAAATAAGTACTTTAACATAGACATAGACCATTGCATGGTAGTTACTGAAATATGGAAGTAATACTTTTTACTGATGATAACAGTTCACTTTCTAGCTTGACAACAGTGTTCTCTTAATTAAATCGACCTTGATGTAACTATAGTCTCGTCTGCCTTTATCGCCATTTGAAGCCCACGTGCTAGCAATACAAGCCTCTGAAATCGAGCTGATTTCTTTAAATTGCTATAATAGCTCTAGGATATTGCTGCATTGCCCGCGCCGCAATTGCATTAACAGATGTTCTCCACACATGTAGTAGCGAAATATACCTACTTATACAAATGTAGGTACGATTTCCATTGTTTGCTATTTTTATACTGACTGAGAAAATCAATCCAAGAATGTAACGCTGCTGCCTTCTTTGTTTCCTATGACCTAAGCTGCTGAACTAGAAGTATTATAATATTAATTCTAAAGATAAATTCACGTCTTTCTACGACCAGCCAAGTTAAAAGTCGATTACATGAAAGGCTTTTTCTAACAAAACAACCCATCAATGTTAATGAAATGTCACTAATTTAGTCTAAATATGTAGGTAGTTATCTTGACGATGATAAATTCTAAGGTTTACACAATTATAAACAAGAAACTCATTATCTTGAACAGATAAAGGAATAGATAAGTGTGCCGTGCTCAATCGGTCCCAGTGCCGTGGTATATTTATCTTCGTAAAATAAGAAAGTCAACCTACTTACTTTGGGGAAAACATAACACCAATTACCCATGTACTTGGTTATAGATTGCTCATTAGCACTATAATTCAACAAATAACAGGAGTTGCCAACACATAAACTATTGGCATGTCCTAAGATTCAAAAATAAGTAGTTAAGGAAACTCGGACCTGAATGAAGTTTTTCTACAAATATCATTGGACAAAATTAACAACGACGTATGGTGTTTCAAGGAATACAAACGTGAGTATGTAAACAAAGACATTAACGAAACCCAAATGTTTCAGTCATTTACTCTTGACAACAAGGCATTACAGTTATAAATATTGATATGTGAGCGATACCCTATCTCTGACATATCTGCTATTGCAACAACTACAAGGGTAAAAGAATGACAGTGATAGAGCACAATAAAATTATAATTAAATAAATAAATTGAAATTGATAATAAAGCTTGATTAAGATACATTAGCAAGAAGCAATCACGTTTTATCTAAAATGTGTTAATGACATGATATCGGTCAAAGATTGGGATTAGAATTATAAACATACGAATAATTATATCATGACAGTTTATGACGTAGAGGTGTGTATATCAACAACAGCAAAATGGCAAGGGGTAATATATGAGATTATAGGAGAGAGGCTCGTCGTAGCGTAGTGCAATATTGACGAGGTTGTCACAACGATGATGCAAGCCCGCTGATGCAAAACTCGCTAGTTCTACAAAATGGACATTCGCGTGAACTAAGTAAGTATATACTCACATAATATAATATGAAATGTAAACATATCGCTCCTCAGATATAGCCCTGAGTTCAAAGACAACATACAATCAATAGGCAAGTTTGTAGATGTATTAAGATGGTGTTGAGGCAAAATTAAATTCCGGACTCTTATTGTGACAAAAATGGGAAAAATGCATGATATTGGGTGTATATTGCATAGTGCTGTCAATTTACTCATCAAAAAAAGTTAAATCTGTTTTTTTTTTTTTTATAATTTAGACTTTAATAGCCACAGACAAATACTAGGCTAAACAAGCTTATATTAATATAAATTTACCCGTACTACCATTTATTTAAAGTTATATTCTTAAATAAGTCCACACTAAAAAATGCATTCTGTTTAGGACCGAGTTCAACAGTGGGACCAAAAAAAAACGGATAAGTATAAAATTTAGAGCCGATAAAAAAGTTCAATCAAAAATAAATATTTTGTCTAATGTCTAGTGGTTTTAAGAGTTACTTAATGCATTGTAATCTCGTTGTGTAACTACACAGGTAGCGATGAAAATGATCTGCTGATGTAACCGTAGTTGCCTACACCACGATGGTCTTTCAATGGAAAACATAACACTGCAAGTAATTGCGATAACCGCTATTATAGAGTACGCATAATTGCATAGATTAGGTATAGCCAGATCGCAGTTATAAATACAATTCACAGAAGCGAATCAATCGATTTCTTTCAATTTTTCTTCGATAACCATAGCAAATTGATTTAGGTTGTCCTAAAGTGGGTCCCACTCGCACTAACATCAGATCCATCGCGAGACACGCGTGGATGAGATCAGCCCAAGACAGGGAAAACTGGCACAAGGGAGAGAATGCCTATACCCAGCAGTGGATCGATACAGGCTGATGATGAAAGTGGGTCCCATATTCATCAGTCGATACTCAGTGACTGATCTTGTGATATCTCTACAAAAATGTTACGTTGCATAACATAATCCCTATAAATGATATAGGTAGGTACGATATATCACAGAGCAATACGATATAACAGTATGAATATTCGTATCAATATGTATGAACGATAAAAATTCTGAGGTCAAAATATCACGAACAGAATGAGCATTCTTATACGACCAAATTAAGGTTACCTCCAATAAGTAAGTTAATATGAAGAATCAATTTATAACTTCAATAGCATTATTGCTCGAATCAAAAGACGTCTATTATATTCCGATAATGAGACGTTACGAAAATTGTCCTTGCGACCCGCGGGCCAATGTCAAGTGTACGAGGAAAACATCCCAATGTTACTACAATTGTTTTGTTGGGAAATACGAGTAGACCATACACGTAGGTAGGGTTTTGATAGAATTGTAATAGGTGTGGAATGTGATATACGAAATTAGCGGCACTTTGCAATTCACTCAAGTTTCCGTATAGTGTAGAAGGCCTTGGTTCTCGTTTGCGCAATGCCGTGTGCGTTGCATGCGAGGCGAGTCTCTATCCTCTGTCTGTAGGCCTCACTTTACCCACCTACTTGACGCGGTGTTCCAAAAACTGATTTTCCTGATCCTAAAAATAATCCTCCTAACTTGACCCGTATTATTAAAGGTCGAATTTTATGGTTTACAAGTAGTAGAATGTTTTATGAAACTGTTCAGCTAATTTAGGTATCTTAAAATGATTGCCTAAAACTAAATTGTATTGTGGATTAAAAATTCTTTAATGTTAACGATAAAAGAACTGAATAAAAATGATTAATATTGTAATGGTTTTCTCAGTAGTGTCAGCAAAAATATACAAAAGCAAATATATTATTTCATGCAGAAAATTTAATAACACAGCCGCGTTTTTAATCAAAGTAACCCCGTAATTCAGACCCCCATTTTACTGTTACTCATAATAAGACTCGAAAATGATCGAGAATGACCAAAAATTACCGGCCTTCGCCTTAAAACACGCCATGTCAGCCCAAAATCCGGTCAAACCCGTTTGACGATTAGTCAAAAGGCGTATGTTACCACAATCGTGGCCGCAACATTGCTCCAGTCAGGGACCAGAAATATTGCATTAATTATACACTTTTCTAGAAAAAACCGTTCGTTCATAATGAGGATAAAGCTTATTTAAGATTCAAGTGTTCTACTGACGCCGTGTAGGTAAATTAATTCGTGTAAATATACATACAATAATAATATAGTGTAGTTAATATGGAGTGTATGATGTTTTGTTGGAATGTGGGCGGATGGTGGTCTGATATGACGTTACATGACGTCAGTGCTTGCGAACTGAACCTTCTAGATCGGCGCGAGGCGACGTCAGTGCCAAGTTGGCATCGCGTGGAGTTTTCTCGGACTTGCGCCGTACTGACCCCTTGCACTGCGCAACACCAAAATATACCTTCTAGCAAAATATACTCGCCTTGGTCTGGAACAAAGAAGTCTGGAACCTCGACCGGTATTCTTGACGGGGTTACCGGCGTATTTGTATAGCTTGCGACAAGATAACTCTTTATTGTAGGTACATGTACACACTAGAAAGAAAAAATATGACAGAGTCTGTGTAATAGGGCCTATTCTGTGGACAGAGTGAAAAATGCACAGACTTCGCTAGAAGCCTTGTTTGTGATACTAGATAGATGCTACTTAGTAAAATTAAATTGACAAAGGACTCAATTTCTAGAAGTCACGGGTCGTTCCTGAAAGTTCTACTAACAGTTCTACTAAGTAAGTACTACTACTTACACGGGACAAAATTTTCCCAGTAATTCTACTGTAGAACATTTCGCTTTCAGGGCTCATAAGGTCGAATTCGGCTACTGACAGCTTTTTTCTACTTTAGTAATAAAACAGCTAATCAAATAATTATTTTTCACAAAAAATGGCAAAACCGCCTTCCATCCTGTACAAAATTTGAATATTTCGCTCGAATTGTTTACATTATTGTTGATTTATCAAAAACGGCTAAGCCGATTTCTGTATAATTTAAATGGGACCATCTCGAAAGTATACTCTTTCGAACTAAAAAATAATTTTTCGATTCGGTTGACAATTGGCGAAATTTTCGATGTTCATCGTGTAAAAAATTCGGATATTTCGCTGGAATTGCTTACATTATTGTTGGTTTTTTCAAAAACGGCTCAGCCGATTTCTGTAATATTAAAATGGGACTACCTCGGGAGTATACCCTTTTGAACGAAAACAGAATTTTTTGATTCGGTTCATTATTGGCGAAATTATCGATGAACATACACAAAAAAAAAAACATACACACGAACATAGAACCTCCTCTTTTTTGGAAGTCGGTTAAAAACTAATTTGATGATTCCTGACTGTCGCAGCTTGTCACTGAGGATAGACACTGACAAAATCTTTAGAACTCAGTTTTACCATTGGATACTGATTTTATAAATACTGAACATAAGTTAATATTTTACGAAATCATTTCACAATTAGTATCCTTTACAAATATGTACTTAGGTAGTATCACGCAAATCGGTTCACGGATGGTAGAGATATCACATATAGGTACCATCGAGCAAGTACTCTTATCTAGAATGATCTAGATACTTGCGCAATAACCTATAAGTGGAAATCATGAGGACAGTCACATCAATACTAATCTTTGTCTTATGGAATTCTGGGAAACTTTTAGATTTATCAAAAAAAAAAATTGAAATTAAGCCTTATTAAGTAAGAAACCATTTAAGTAAGTAAATTAATCATTTCTAAGTTCTTAAATCTGTTACAATCTTTACTAAATTCGTTTTTAGCACTCTGTAATAAAGCCTAATTCATTCTAATTTAATTGATTTGCGTCATAGCAAAATTGCATAAAGCGTCTACGAAATGTTATGCTTTTATCTATTGATATCTAAACTTTTAATTAGGAAATTCTACAGGAAATATAAGAGCGATATGATATCTAGACACGCGGCAGCGTGTCCAGCCAAAGTGTTCAAAGAAAACTGGCGACGCAGCGGCCGTGTGTAATATTACACGAACCATTTGGAGCTACTTTTGACCCCCTCACAACTCAAAAACTATTTAGCCTACATACATGAAATTTGGCACATTTACTAAAGTCTTTTAGCTTATCAAGAATCCAAAATTTCATAAATTTTGCTCAATCAGTTATTGATATATTAACGTTTGAAAACTCGTGTTTCATTGACTGATTCACTCACTGACTCACTGACTTATAGATCAAAAACCTAACCCACTACCAGATGACCTAGAATCTTGATATTTGACACCAAGGTAGACTATCGGGCATATATGAAGGAAAAAATCTAAAAACTGAAAATTATTGATAATTAGTACTATTAACAAAGTAATTGTAAAATTTACCTAACCAATACTCCAATAAATGGCGGTAGCGTCGTGAGGCACTGAGATTTTCGATAGATGAACCATGCCATTTGTGATAGTAATATAATAAATACTAGATAACTTTTTCAGAGATAAGTGTACTATGATAATCATGATGTAACTAATAATTATTTCTGAACAAAAAGTTATGATATCTCATCAAAAACATAAATGTGAAATGGGAGCCAAAGTGTCGCCACCAAAAGAATTGAGATCCAACACAGGGGCCAAGTGTTCTGTAGAAAATCCTAAAGTTTAAGCTACAAGAATATACCTACAACATTCAAAAGAAATTTACTAATGTAATTCAAGCTCAAGATTTGATTTGGCTAGTTTACACGTACAGACAAATGCTTATTTGCACTGTACTTATTCTTAAACTAGCCAAGTCAAATCACGAGCTTGAATTACATAAGTAAATCCCTTTAAAATGTTGTAGGTATGATCTTGTAGCTTAAACTTTAGGATTTTCTACAGAATACTTGGCCGCCGTGTTGGATCTCAATTCTTTTGGTGGCGACACTTTGGCTCCCATTTCACATTTATGTTTTTAATGAGATAATAGAATTACAGGAACGGATTATGAGATTGCCTCATCTTTAAAAAGAAACTATAATACCAATGTTCTTGGTCTGAATACATACTAATGTCGAAATTGTTTAAATATGATAGTGATTGATGTAGATGTCGTGTGGATTTGTCTAAGTTTTGCAAACTGTTTTAAACCAACTTTTTTTGGTGCCAGCTCGTGCTGAAGATCGGCAGCTATTTGGTCTTTGGAAACTACGGAGAAGAATAGTAGTAATTTTGTACTGAGATTGAATCATATTAATTTTTGACTGTAATGGTAGTTGAGTAATGACAAATAAATGAAATGAAATATTATGTTTAAATATTTTGAGTTACATTTGCCTTCTTCAGAGTTGTTATTTCCCATGAAACTTTTGACATGAAATTTGAACATTTTAATAGCAAACAGATACTTATTTCAGTAGGTACGTACATTTTTTTTTTAATTGATGTTCATTTTTAGAAGAATTTTTATTTTTTCATTTTCCACTACTTAGCGAGTCTAGCAATATTTGAAATATAAACACTGTGAGGTTTTTATTTGCTCTGAGTATGAGGTAGTAAAAACTTCGATCTTTTCTCTTAAAGCATGTTCTAAGTTGAAATAAATGTGTTGTCAAGTGCAAGGCAAACAATCATTTATTTATTTCTAAATATCTCAGGTCCGTTATTATAGACCAGGGTAGATAATTTTTGGAACAAAAAAAATTATAGTAGGATGAAACCCATTATAAAAGTGAAACAATATAATAAAAATTATAGGGAAAATCAATTACGGGCGATCTGAGGTCGATTAGGTTAAGAGGGGGCGAGTTAAAGGATAAAAAACGGTTCATCTCGATTCTCGATAAATTAGTTGTATGGCAAAATTGTAGGTAGTAAAAAGATCAAATTTTTTTGTACTGGTCTATTATTAGCCAGGGCGTTCATTGAAAAATAACTGCATCCCTCATGCGGTCCCTTGTGTGAAGTAGCGATAATTGTATTATTTTTGACTGACGCATACTCGTATAAGGAAGGGCCACAAAATTTAATCAAACCAAAGCAAGATAACACTTATTTATTTTTAGACCATATTTTTGTTTCTCTTTGGCACAATATGAAGTTCAAAGAACTTTGTTTGTCTTTTTATGTTAGTATGCGAAACGGATTAGCTCTCGGCCTTCAAATATACCTACTACTTATTCAAAGATAATAATTAAATCTTTCATACTGAATCATAATTAAGTTAAAAACCAGTTAAACTAGTTAGAGTTTTCGTAGCCTTGGTAAATCTACGCTTCATGTACGTAACTACTTAAAATTGTACATAATTAGCAAAACAATGTTATTTAAACATTTGTGACCCGCCCCGACTTTGCCCAGGTTGAACAAACATATAATTATACAAAACATACAAGTGGATACATATGAGTGGCCTACGATCATTTGGGTACCTTTAATTTTATTAATATATTAGTACCAATAGATCTTATTAACCATCTAAATGGGATCTATAAATACATTTTCAATAGAACAGACACTTTCTGAAAAAAAAAATTACTGACTAAAATTCTGGAAAATAACAAAAATCTTATAAGACGCGTACCTACATTAATTCCATCACTGTGTTTTGCACAGACTAGCATCAGTAAGTTTATGGTCCAATTACGGTCTGTAAATAAAAATAATCGAACGTCTACTTGGTTAACATTTTTGTTATTTTTATTATGAACAAGTTATAATGCGATCATCTCCAGTATCCCTGGTAATAAGGGCTCTATTGTCTGGGACAAAGATTTAAAAATTGTAAAATGTGTACCATTTCTCATTGAGGTACAAAGGAAAACCAAACAAACAAGATCTCAATTTAACAACATCAGACTTGTTTGGTACTCAAAACCGTAAAAAAATGACATTAAAATATTCAGGTAAAACTATGTATTGCTATTTCTGGACATTGTAACGATCTGAAAAAAATTTTTATTCTGAGGTACATAACTACATTTAGTTGTACGATTAGCAACCTAAGTAAAAATGAACTTAGATTTTTTTCAAGACTAAGGAATCCTAAAAGCTAAACGAAATGTATTACGTTCATCTTATAAAAAAAAACTACGCTGCTATCTCGCCGCGCGATGATGCAACAACGTCTCAGTATAAACATTACTACACTACTAGAAATATTGCTACTGGCACGACAATAGCGCGTGTTGATAGAGACAAAGGGTTCATTTTGCATTCAATTAAACGCTTCATCAACATAGGTGTATAAATTACAGAAGAATCCGAACAAAGCGGCTTGTCCGAAGCAGGTTGCTCCGTCATAATACGCATTGTAATGGGACATTATGAAAACTGCGTTTGTGGGAATTTCCACGTCTTTAATATTGCCCCAAATGTATTCACAGGATCTTTTACGCATGACGTACTCGTAAAACCGATTAGGGTAATGAATTAGCTTTACACTTAATAATAGTGCGTGGGTGTTCCATTAGACGACGGACATGCTCGAGGATATCCTTTTACTAGTCATTAGGAACAGCTCTTCTTACGTCCTACGGTTCTCATTTCCAAACTTACAGTTATGAGTAAAATTTTCTTCATCTATCCGTTACTTACACGTACCAGTAGGTAAGCGTATAATTAAGACCGTAGAAACACGCTGGATGCAGGCCGCTTTCAACCGACCTAATTGTAAATCCATAGGGGAGGCCTATGTCCAATAGTGGATGGATGCATCCATCACCTCGCTTCTGCTCGCACTGGCTCTCATTTCGTAATAAGGATATCCTTACTGGTTCCCCAGTTCTACGAGTTCAATATAGCAGGCACTTCTTACAAATCCAACTACAGGGTGTTTTTTAGAAAGTTGGTTCTCACTCAAAAGTGGGCAATTCAGATAATCATTATTTAAGAACAAGTTATACTATGGATAGGCCCTCGTCACTCACTCAACGTGGTCTCTCACTTTGGGCCTTATTAGTAAGCTCCAAGTAGCCAGCAATGCCAGCCAGCTATGCTAGGAGTCTCTACGAGATCGAATCAGAAATGAGGAGATCCGTAGAAGAACCAAAGTTACCGACATAGCCCAGCTGATTCGCAAGTTGAAATGGGCAGGGCACATAGCGCGGAGGACTGATGACCGATGGGGTCGTAAAATTCATGAGTGGAGACCACGTAACGGCAAGCGCAGCGTAGGACGTCCTCCCACAAGGTGGACGGATGACCTCATCAAGACCGCAGGATCGCGCTGGACGCAAGCCGCTACCAACCGGTCTTATTGGAGATCTTTAGGGGAGGCCAGTGTCCAGCAACGGACGTCCTATGGTTGAAAAGAAGAAGAAGAAGTCTCACTCAATTAGTCACGTTAAGTATCTACCACTAAATAGATCGATGCAGATCCAATATTACCTTTCGGCTTACTACATTCTTTCTGAAGAATCTCATAGCAAACAGTAGGTTTGCAACCTCTTTGGTGTCTTTGTAAAAAAGTTGTGAGTAAGAACATAAGTACATGTGTTAGACAAAAATAATATTTTGTTAATATGTACAATATTGCACATCGCAAAACATAGTGTGCCTAGTAGTAGTACTAGCAGAGAAGCAGTAGATTTGGTCGATGAACACATATACTATGGCCAGATAGTTTCCTTCCAGAACCGGCAAGACAAATGGCAAGAAAAAATTGAGCGCCGTGTGAAAAATCCTTGGAGGAGGTACTGGTCTATGAAGGAATTCATAAAAGGCACTTTTCCTATACTGTTAAAGCAAAAATTGATCGAAACTTACCTATGTCTTAAGCACTCATTTTAACCTACGGCGCCCAGTCTTGGTCACTGACCAATTCACAAAAGTTCAAACTTGGGGTCTGCTAAAGGACAATGGAGCGCAGCTTTGTAGGTATATTACTCGTATGTTTAGAATTAAAAGAAGGGACAGAGTCCACAACAGCACATTGCGTTCCATCACAGGGGAAGTCGATGTCAGCCGAAAAGCCACCAAACTAAAGTAGGAAGTAGGATTGGGTGATACACGTGGCGCGGATGTACCCCGATCGATGGGATAGGATCGTCCAGGAGTGGGTGCCTGACGAACGACGCAGCCAAGGAAGGCCTAAGAAACGCTGGCGTGACGATCTTGACTCATTCGAGAGAAGTTGGCTAGAGGTTGCGAGGGATCGTGACTCATGTAAGGAAATGGAGGAGACCTTTGCTCAGGAGTGGGACAATAGGATAGGTTTAAAAAATGTATAGGTACATCGTGCCTAGTTCAGTACGATTATAAGTCTACTTGGCCTTCCTAAAAGTATGATTAAAAGTCGTAATAGTTTACGACATTTTCTAGATTGGTTATCAGTGACCTAAACCTTGAAGTCATAGGTAGTTGAGAAAACAATGAGGATTTGTAAATTAAACTTTATTGGTTGCAATTACAGTGTAGATTTTTTATAACCAAATTACCAATTATCATTATCATTGGCAGGCTTAGTATGCCATAAGCATTAATATGTTTAAAACAAACAAAAAATGCCAAGTTGATGATACGGTGAACACCAAAAAAAATATGCCAAGCCGTTGTATAAGCCTCTTTCGACGTCCGACTTGTGGCAGTCTTATTTATAGGTTAAGTGCCGATATTACAAATAACCTAAGTACGAAGGTATGTATAGTACATATCCAAATATTTCCCGAAGTTCAGGGTTAAGCCCTTCAATGCCAGCTGTCTTTAGAATTAAACAATAAATTATATGTCAAAATATCTGATTGATTACGGGTTGATTAGTTCCTATTCCTAATGTTGTTGTGATGATTACTGCCCATGGTTCAAGTTCAATAGTTTTATAGAAAACCTTGAGTCAATCCAAAAACATTTACAGCAAAAATAAACAAAGCTGTTGTTTATGTTGAATAGCAACAGATAAATATGACGGGTAGTATTATCATTAATCTATGGATTATTAATATACTATACATAATATAAATTTAGCGAGCATGATAAGAAGTAATATAATAATAATGATAGCTCGTGTCAAAGATAGCAACACTTGTTGTAATGTAATAAAATGTATTATTATTTCTTAACGATTTTTATTGTTCGAGAGTAAAATATTTTCGTTTATATACGTTCACCCGCGACAAAACGTATGGAACAGCTGTTTTTTTTTGAGCTCTGACAAAAGTCGCAGAACAAAAGTTGTTAGTTTTGATGTACTGAATAAGCCCCTAGAAGGATGCTAATTGATTAGAAATAACCCTGTATAAAAGATTATGTTTGCAACAGATTTTCAGAACTTTTGCTAAAATTACGAATAAATGGACATCTACACATTTTCTAGAAGATACTCAGGGAGTAATACATTTATAGAACACTTGATTTTTATTTAGTTATTTTCATCAGTTGGCCGCATAGTAACAGTGGCTCATCGATACGTACCTAAGTATATTTATTTCCTAGCTGTAATATGTAAAATATTTACTCGGACCTCAAATTTATTCTATAGACTTTTCATATCACTAACTATTCGTTGAAGGAAAATAATTATCATGAAACGATTTATATGAATCCACCAACCCACAACTAAGCAATTGTGGTAAATACTTCCCGGTGCAATACAATGGGTGGACTGTTAAAGATTGATATTTTGGATACAATCATCGAGCTATATTACTACGTATAGAGAGGACGACGCACATCCCTACCATGTTCCGCCCAAATGCAGCCATATGGCTGCACATCAATTAGTTGCTTGCTAGCTCTTGAGTACATCAGTCTAGTTTGTTTTAAAACGAAAAAAGTTCAAAATTATTGTATATGGTCTCGTGTGTGTTAAGATATTACACGAATAATACAAAGAATACGGCGAAGTGCAAAGGAATAACTTTCCATCGGTGAGTAATTAGATAATCATTTTACAATTAAATGCAAACAAAATATTATCGGATGGCGCGTGGACGCCATGTTGCGATACTTTTCATAGACTAAAAATGAAGATGTGACATTGTGTGTGTAACAAGTGTAGGTAAAATTAGGGTTTGTTCCCAGTGTTACTACCATTCTTCCTACCAGTAGTAAGAACGGGAAACGAATTACTCTTCTTACTACTACGGTTGAAAGTTGTTAGAACAGTAAAAAAAAATTACTCCTGTTACTACCGTAAAATTATAATAACAAAACATGACAGATTTGTATTTAAACCGAATTTAAGTTGGTAGGTATTATTCTTATAAAAAAAAAAACAAGAACTGTTACCAAAAACTAAACAGAAAAATTGCTGTAGTACCTAATCAAAACAAATTATAAGTATTATGTTCACAAATAGAAACTCTGTGATTATGTTTGAAAAATTTGCATAACATTAAAAAACATGGAAAATCAACGAATTTCTTTGTATTCGTCAGTCCAGTATTGTTGTGTTGCATATTTTATAATAAAATGAAAAAGGTTTGATGTACAGGTACTTAAACGAATGAATTAGTTTAACTTAAATATTTATATTATGATATAATATTACGTTCGTCGTGGAAATCTTTGAGGGAGGCCTATATCCAGCAGTGGACTTCTACGGTCTGATGATGATGATGATGAATATAATATTTTCTACTGATCAATAATTCAACTAATATTATATTATGAAGAAGAAAAAACAAAGTACGAATTCAATTGAAGCGTGTGTAGGTAATATAAACTTTGTCACTTCTGTAGTCAGTCAGCATCTTAGTCTATAGAAACGACAAGTTAATGCAGAACGTTGAACGAAACGCGTAAGCGCTTCGAAGAATCGCGGCGCTTTCGACCTTTTTGCCACGAGAAAACTATACCTTAAAAGTGTTCTAGCGCTGCGTGTTTATACTGGCTGATTAGACGACTAATTATTGTTACAGTGCTGAAGCGCACTTTAAATTATATTCTTAACAAAATTGAGCATGATATTTGGTCAGGGTAGCTTCTCTATACGTAGTAATATTTCCTCAAAGGATACAATATCGTTTTTACGATACTGCAAGTAATAACAATATTATGTGTTTCTGAGGTTATCAGCAGAAATATTTCAATTAAAATTATTGCTCATATGGAGGAAACTGGGAAGGCTTGTTAACTTTTATGATTTTAAGTATCTAATATTAGAGGAACCTTAACGGTAAGTCGTTAAGATCAAATTACTATAACAATATATTCTTCCTGTATATTCGCTCTTTTATGAAAATAGGAACTGTATCAATGCTAATTTTATGTTCCCACACTACCTCACGAGGCTTTAATTTACAATCAATAAACAAATAATCACTGTAATATTGTTTACTTATGAATAAATTTTAAACATAAAATACGTAGGTTGTGGGCATAAAATATTATATGAGGAAATCGTATGTATATATTTTAGTATCGTAGGTAAATTAATGAATACTATATAATTATATACTACACTACATGACTGAAACGTGGTCTTTTACTGTGGGCCTTATGAATAAGCTCAGGATAGCCCAACGTGCTATGGAGAGGGCTATGCTCGGCGTCTCTCTGCGAGATCGAATCAGAAATGAGGAGATCCGCAGACGAACCAAAGTTACCGACATAGCCCAGCGGATTAGCAAATTAAAGTGGCAATGGGCAGGGCACATAGTTCGGAGAACGGATGGCCGATGGGGCAGTAAAGTTCTCGAATGGAGACCACGGACCAGCAAGCGCAGCGTAGGACGTCCACCGACTAGGTGGACTGACGATATAATAAAGATCGCAGGAACGCGCTGGATGCAGGCCGCTTCCAACCGGCCTTATTGGAAATCCATTGGGGAGGCCTATGTCCAGCAGTGGACGTCTTACGGCTGATGGATGGATGGATGGACAGTACATGATACCCGTACACACGGTAGACTAAGAAATACAAGGACGTCATCGAGGTTTCCTTAAATTACCTACCTACGTCACGGGTTGAGAAGAGGGAGTCACGTCACGAATCGTATTTTGACCTGACAGACCACATAATATAACTTGTAGGACACTATTTTTTCAATCTGCGCAATAGTAAGCGCTATCTTCAAGTCAGTATTCAAATAATATCAGTTCTTTATTTTGATTCGTCTCTGTTTCCAACAAGGCATAAATAAATAATACATAGGAACCTATCATCATCTCAGCCCTAAACGTAACCTATTACAAGACCTTCAGCCCTACCTGAATATCTCCAATAGGAAAGGAATTACGGTTGGAAGGGAATTACCTCCATCTCAATCCTGTAGTCCTATCAGGCCTTCTGTCCATTTTTTCGTAGTCTTCTCCATCTGCTAACATGTACCGAATATCAGCATTATCATGAGCATCATAATATTTGATCGTTTACCTATGCGTAGAATCATTCAAGTGATCAAATATCACGACGCTCTTGAAAAGACTCATGTCCTGCATGCTTCATTTGCTTCGCCGGCTTGGCCCTTTTCCAGCCTTAGTTTATCTGTTCAATAAGCCGCAGGTAACCGATCGGTTTGTATTATAAATATTACGAGTATATTAAACAGATGTATAATAGCTGTGATGTAAAGATCGCCGGCCGTTGTCCTTGCGCGTGCCGTACTGTTGCGTAATTCCATTACGCTAATTCGCGTTCCATTCCACAGCCTGCCTCGCGAGTTGACATCGTTTTAGGGCTGACTCGTATAGTTAGATTTAAGGGTGATTTAATAAACTTTGATTAAAATAAAATAAACAATCGGCCAAGTACGAGTCGGACTCCCGCGCGAAGGGTTCCGTACTATATGGGAGCCCCCATACATATTTATTTTATTTTAATTTAATTATTTATTATTATAGTGAATATATCACTAAATATTCTGTGAATATTTGGAGCATCTACCTGTTACCATTATGAATTAAACGAATAAAATGCAGGTTTGTTGTATCGGAGCGAAAAACGAATAAAATGCAGGTTTGTTGTATCGGAGCCCCCTTTTAATGTTAATTTTATTCTGTTTTTAGTATTTCTGATATAGCGGCAACAGAAATACATCAGCTGTGGAAATTTTAGCTTTCTAGCTATAGCGGTTCATGAGATGCAGCCTGGTGACAGACAGACAGACAGACCGGAAGACGGACAGTGGAGTCTTAGTAATAGGGTCCCGTTTATACCCTTTGGGTACGGAACCCTAAAACTAACGCTTCATACCCATAGCCTTTACTGCCTATTTACTAAGATTCCCTCTGTCGAGGTTGTCACACAACATACTCAGAAGAAGAGGACCTACACAATTTCCCATTCTATTAGCGAATTTGCTAAACGATAAATCCGAAAATACATGCAAGATTAATAATGTCATGAATATGATTTAGGCGAGACGAACATTAATTAATTCCGCCAAAATATAGCGTATAAAAACTCCATTATCATTTTTAGGGTTCCGTACTGAAAGGGAAAAACGGGACCCTATTACTAAGACTTCGATGTCCGTCTGTCCGTCTTGTAACGTTTCACGTTTGTGTCTCAGTGTTTAACATAGTATATTATGTATATTATTATGTGGATGCTTGGTCTCTCACATTTGGAATCAATAAATCTTGAGAAATTGGTTCTAGATTTGTTGATTATGATAGAGTTACATATTTAGAGTTTAAATAGGTAAATTTAGTCCACTGAATGTTCATTTAGGTATATTAGGAAGTAACAACCGAATTAGTAGTGAGATATAGTTAATTAATTAATAGAAATAATTTTAAGTTAGCGTTCCGTTATGAAATTTCAGTGGAATTTAATACTAACTAAAATAAGTACCTGGTTAAGCCCTTATCATAAAGAAGGTGACTTAGGAATAAGCCTGAGGTTGTTAGAAGAGTCCAGCAGCATTGAAGAAGAGGATCAGCTCACCCAGCTGGTTATACAGGAAAAACAATCCAGCGGTAACTTGTCAAATAACCAGGGAAAAAGTAATACGGCTATGTGATACGATTTAAGGTTAAATTAAATCACTGAATATCCGATAGATAAATTTAATAATATTCAACAATCAAACAAGAAGGATGTTATGTCATTATTGTCAGCAATTAGCGTACTATGATGGACTCCAGTGGGATCTAGAAGAATATTTATGTATACTTGAGACTGGAATTAATCAAATACAGTTACTATCTATTAGGTATAAAGTAAACATTAGATACAAATCTTGGAATTAATCTGTGAAGATGATAACAATTTCCATTTTCAGATGTTAAAATCCTCTATCTACAACTTCCTATGTTTACTTCTTACGATTTTAATGTACAAAATCATCTTTCAATCGCCTGGAGCGTTTAAACGAGCGTTTAAACGAGCATTGAAACCAGGGAAACCATATAATAGGATTATGATTTGTATTTCGTTCGATATAAGGGTGAAATTTGGTTGACTCTCGAGCGGGCTTTTGAACGAGCGTTTAAACGAGCGTTTAAACGGGGGGCGGAGCCACGGATAGTCTATAAAAGGGGAGCACGGCAAGATGGCGTCATTGAGAGTTAGGTTTTCAAGCGAGCAACTTGTGCGTGAGAGCTTATAACGATTTTTAAGGCGGACCTTTGCAGAACTACGGTTCCAATCTGGTCTATTTTCGCCATTATTTAACTTTGCGAATTTTATAAAAGCTCTTCAGCCGAGTTCTCGTTGTGAAGACAGTCTTTGTAAGTTTCCTTGTAAATGTCAGTGCAAGAGTGTGATTAGCTGTGTTTGTGTAAGGGAGGGTTGTTTAGGCGCGATTCCAGTAACCTATTTAGGTTACCTAGCTCGAAGATAATGAGTTATCGTGGGTTCTTAGAGTGGTTAGTTTCGGGTGGATGGTATGCCACATGGCAGACAACGCCACTATCCGAGCTAGCTGGTCGAGGAAATCACTATAAATCATCGATTGGGTAAAAGCTAATCACGCACTTCGCTGTAGTTCAGCCAATGACTCCAAAGTGGTCGGCGGGTTGAAACCCACATTGCACATACTGCCTAGCAGTATAGTGGGCGGATACCTTCATTCCCGGGCTTAGAGTAGGCTGTCAATGTGAGGTCATTGGCAGGTGGATTAGTTTGACCCTTTCAGTAGGGATAATCCATGTTTTACCTCCTACTGGGATTCGGCTTCTTCTCTTTGACGTCAGGCCTTCGGTTTCCTGTGGATTCTGTTAGGCACGTGGCTTACACACTGATTGTATCTGAGACTAAGTCGTTTTCTGGTTGTCCCAGGGATAGGAGAAGCTTGCGTAAGCGATGGGGCGTACGCGTTGCTTCTGTAGGGAATTTAGGGGCTATAGGCTCTCCCACGGACCTAGCCAGTCCAAACTTTAGGTTGTCGGTTAGCGGACACGGATCTTTGGATAGGGGAAGTGTCCTTGTAGAGGGGAGTTATTTTTTTTATCATGGGGTAGTGGGTGTCGTGCAGAATAGGGACGTCTTTTAGAGTTAGGAAATCAGGTAGGGGAGCGTGCTCTCTTCTCACAGGGTAGAGGAGGCATCAGCTCACCAATAGGGTCGTTTTACGGTTAGGTTTTAGGTAGGTTTGTGGTTAAAAACGAGTTTAGCTTCAATTTTAAATTTTCAAACTTCAATTTTCAAAATACGCTAAATATAGCAATTATTGAAAGAACTGGCAACTAAAATTTAGCAAATAGCTATTTAGTTGTGTCATTGTAAAAATTATTGTGATTCAGAACTGTCAGTGTCAAAATATAGTGACATTTGAAATTGCCATTTAGTGGGGGAAAAATTCCCATAACTTGTTTGAGTTCTTTGAGAATTGAATAGTAAATGTTAATAATCTCGCTAAAGAGAATTAGTATATTTTGGTCATATCAAAGATCCAATTTGGTGATAAATTGCCAGTACGAATTGTACTCTAGATTTCCCTGTTACAAAATAATTTTGTTTCATAAATGCAAGTAGACAAGTTAATTTCATACCTATCTTGCATTATTCATTGAGATAGAAAAATGTGTTGGAACAATTTGAGACCTAGGTTTTTCTAGAATCAAAGACAGCCTAGTTTTATCTAAATGCAAGTAGACAATCTAAATTATACCTACTTTGCATTGATTTATATGAATCTATATAAAATTATGTTTGCTGTTATAATCAGATCACAACTATTGTATTGATAGATTTTCATTAACTCTATGGAAATGGTCATAACCTTAACTTTGAATATATTGATCATAAAACAATATAGAGATATCAGCTGACGAAAATAGTTACAAATGCTAACTAGTCGGTTGTATTAATTCGCAATTATAAAAGGCTTTGGCTGAACTATTAATGATGAAACTTTGAGTAACAGATAGATTACCCATTTCCTTGTTAGATATCAGCTGACAAAAATAGTTACAAATGCTAACTAGTCGGTTGTATTAATCCGTTATTATAAAAAGCTTTGGCTGAACCATTAATGATGAAACTATGAGTAACAGATAGATTACCCATTTCCTTGTTAGATATCAGCTGACAAAAATAGTTACAAATGCTAACTAGTCGGTTGTATTAATCCGCAATTATAAAAAGCTTTGGCTGAACTATTAATGATGAAACAGATAGATTACCAATTTCCTTGTAGAACTGTAGCAACAGTCTGAGGAATTTACATATTATTGATGTACTTTTGTATTTTAACGCTAGCATGGCAATTCTAGTCTTGTAAACACTAGGTCAATTTGAACCTTGTCTAAATACCTAGGTGATTTGAAAAATAATTCTAGCGATTATCCGTGAGTTTTGGGATCTTTGATGAGGTCAAAATATTAAATTCAATAATAAATAACCTATTGATTTATGATGGGAAACACATTGTTTCACACCTTTTAACATTATTATTCAATGAGATTTATTAACATTTGGCAAGTAAATATTGCACTATGAAATTAAACATAATATATTATGGCATTGACAGCATTGTATACTACAAATGTATTGTATAGCCATAGTGGCCGCGTTATAGTTGGCTGAAATCCGAATGTTCAAATATTACATCTACAACTGATATTAAAGCAGTGGTCAAATAGATAGACTTTGCTCAAATTACAATAAATGTTTCAAAATGCACAAGATTATGTGTATGTGGCGACGCCAGGCTCTAGTTGGTAAAACTTTGCCAGGCCAAGCAATGCCGTGCCTTATTGGGATTCTTTAGCCGAAAAGGAAAAGATCCTGATTCTTTAGTGCAAAGTATAAATTTTACTTTCTTAGAAACTCTGGTCAGTTGCTATTCAGATCACTCCAGAACTAACCTTTGAGTGAAGTCCTTCTATGAATTTATTTATACGGCAAATGATTTTCTTCTAAATTCTTCCTTGAATGAACATTCTGATGTCTGCCTATGTTAGGAACTCTAGTGAATGTGAGAGACCTAGGTTTGATAGATTTTACCTTAAGTAAGATTCCATATTCGAGATTCAATGGTTTATTGTACCACAAATATATAGAGATATTTAGGTCACAATAGGGTTAGGCTCAAGTTAGGCAAAGTAGGCATGCATTCTAAGTAAGATTTGGTATTTGATATTCAATGGTTTATTGTACCACAAATATATTGAGACATTTAGGGCACAATAGGGTTAGGCTCAAGTTAGGCAAAGTAGGCATGCATTCTGCAAGCTAGTTACCAGTAGGACTGTAGGCATTAGGTAGATAGGCTAAATAGGTAGGGAATAGGTGACCTTTTTATTCTGGTTTACCAGGATTTGAAGGTCGCCGCAAGTAAACCTGGCCCGTGCCCCTCATGTATCACCACATGAGGTTTTGGGGGGCTGGATGTCCGTTATGTGTGACATCCAGCAGTGGGGCCTAGAGAACCGCGACTCTAGGATGTGGGAAACTTTGCAAAAAATAGTCCGTCTCGTCCCCTTATTTGTTGACATACCTATGACCGACAAGAAGTAAAATTGACAGAAATAGCATAGCCCTTCAGGCTGAACTCCTTGTAATAAGCGGAGGGGGCTATCCAGTCAGGGTCGAATGCCACTGATCGGTACGGCGGCGGAGTGCCGATCCATAGCCGCTTTATTTGATTTCCTATAGTAAAACCTAAATTTCATATAAAAAGATCAATTTTGAGAATTTTCAATTATTTGACTGAAGGTATCAAAACCTTGCCTCTTGGACTATAATCAGCTCCTTTCAGTTCGCAAGTCAGTCATTATACATCTTAGGTCTCACCTCATAACCTCAAAATCTAGGATCTAAGATTCTCTCTAAGAACCTAAGACTAGGAAATGATGTAGCTTTAAGTAAAGTTCATTAGAGACTAGCTCAGTGTATATTGTTGGTTTTGTAGGATTTAGGTAAAAGTATCTTAACAATTTATAATTCTAGGACATATTTATAATAGTTTAATAATATTCTTTAAAGCGTACATATAGGTAGGAGTCTCAAATCTGTTTGGGTTTCTGCGATTCACAACGTAAGGTCCTCTACTAACGATCACTGGCCAAACTTAGTATTAAGTAGATAAAAGTACGGATGATTTAATTCTTATGAGTTCAACAGTAGGCTAAGATAGCGTAGAAATCGTTTTCATAAGTAACTTTTAAAGTAAGAGTACAACTTTCAGTTCAGGGTTAAGATCTAGTAGACCACCACTACTTTAGGGTTAAGAAATACTGAGGTTCTAAATTATTCTAGGGTTAGCATAATTACACGCTTCCAGAGCGAATTACATTTAGTTTTAGTACGATTTAATGTAGATCAGTTAGTAGGATAGGTAAATAGGTTAGCTGTAGGTAGTCTAGTATTGTAGATAGGTTTTAGCTTAGGCTTTCGGTTTAGGCATCGGTGTAGGATAGGTTAGGAAGGTTACAGTCTGTCTGTCTGTCTGTCTGTCCGTCTGTCACCGGGCTGTATCTCATGAACCATGATAGCTAGGCAGCTGAAATTTTCACAGATGATGTATTTCTGTTGCCGCTAAAACAACAAATACTAATAAATAACAACTGCTTCCATACAACAAACCTGAATTTTTAGACGTTTTTCGCTCTATATTAATAGTAGCAGGTAGATGCTTGAAATTTTCACAGAATACTTTGTTTTATATTCACTTCAATAATAAATAATAAAATTAAAATAAAATAAATATTTAAGGGGGGCTCCCATACAGTACGGAACCCTCCGTGCGCGAGTCCGACTCGTACTTGGCCGATTATTTCTATCGTTCTAACTAAAAGTAAAGTAAAATGTGTTTACTACATTTTCCAAACGCTAAGCATCTTCATACTAATTCCATAGGTATACAATAGGCATGATGACTGAGTAAAAAGTCATTATTATAATTAGTATATTAGTTAAGATTATCAAAAAACATTAGTAACGTATTTTATTGTCAATCAAATAGTAAATGACAAAGATAAACCTTATCTTTCGGGAGTAGAGGCTCGTGACATCACTTCTCTGTCAAAAGACAGACCATAGACTAGTCCTGACTACTCCTGACGTTACACGGAATTTCAACAGGCTATATCACAGAACAGCAGAAGGAACTAGATCTATACCTATCTCCATCGTATACGTGCCTAAAATTTTTAGATAAATCTATCTGACGGACTAATTATGATGTAATAGTCATCCAGGCTATTCGCCCACAAGGAAAATGTTAGATATTTGCAAAGCTGACTGAAATTGTCAATCATAGCGTCATTTCCGCGTTATTTACAGCAATATTACTCACAGCCATTCAGATCGTAGGGTTGTCACATATCAAACTAACTATAATGGCTGTCCGAAACTTCATTCAATCTTTAGTTCGCGTATTTTCAACACAACAGAAATCTAACCATAAAAAATCGGCCAAGTACGAGTTGGACTCGCGCATGAAGGCTTCCGTACTGTATAAGAGCCCCTCGGCAAAAAAGAACACGTTTGTTGTATGGGAGCCCCCCTTAAATATTTATACATATGATTCTGTTTTTAGTATTTGTTGTTATAGCGGCAATCGAAATATGTACATCATCTGTGAAAATTTCAACTCTCTAGCTATTACGGTTCATGAGATACAGCCTGGTGACAGACAGACGGGCAGACAGACGGACAGCGGGGTCTTAGTAATAGGGTCCTGTTTTTACCCTTTGGGTACGGGACCCTAAAAAGTATTTAGTATTTGGTAGTTATCTACCGGACAACAGACAACTTATTTTTTTAGGTAAGAAGAACACTAGGTGGAGGAGGAGGTACTTAGTAATGTAATCTCACTTTGGAGACTGATATTCAGGTTGTCTTTGCATGGTCAAATTACAATTGAAAAAAACCGGAGACGGGCCAAAGTAACCAACATAGCCCAGCGGATAAACAAATAGTAGCAGCAGGAAGCAGCGAACATATCACACACAACTGAGTTTAATATATAAGGCTGTAAAGTTCTTAAGAAGGACACTGTATGGCGTTTACCCGCAAGAATCTGTTTCTGCAAGGATCTTAATTAAAACCGCAGGATCCTGCTGTGTGCCAGCCAATATCAATCGGTTTAAGTGTAACCTGTGTTCAGTTCTTATTTTTGTTGTGTTAGCGGTTCAAACTACATCTTACGCTTATGTTACATCTGGTTAGCTCAGTTAGTGTAACACCATTTGCTTCCTGAAGATCTTCCAATGAATAAGTATTGGCCGTAGGTACATCTGGTTAGCTCAGTCAGTGTAGCATCATTTGCTTCCTGAAGATCTTCCAATAAACAAGTATTGGGGTATAGCAAGCAGAAGGCATCATTTGAGTGAGAGCACCGCAGCCCCACGATTTGGTTAAGTGTAATTTAGGCTATGTTTGTAGATGCTGTGAACTTTAATTATCTAATTAATGTCTACGCCTGGTAGGATAGTGATGATATTCCATAGTAAGTAGTACGAACATTATTTAAAATTATGCAATAGCAACCCTAGCAATTTTACAATAAGTTATGTTTTCGGGTAACAGTGAGTCATCGAGGGAAAAATCGGACGATACTGATAACTCGATCGGCGCGTGTAGGCTTAAATTCTTCACAAGCAGATGCTTATCGAGTGTTATCCGAAAACATTACCAACTAAGTAAACATGTTATTGTTACTGCTCTTTTTGATGAACTCTGGTTCAATCTGCATTAAAGTTGACCAATCGACCCAACTTACCCGGCTCTGATTCTCTATCGACGTAAAATAACGTGCAATAAGTTCGTGCGTAGGATAAGGTTTTTTTTTACTTTTACAGTTATGAAGTTTACATGAAATATGAACTATATCGACGTAAAATAACGTGCAATAAGTACGTGCGTAGGATAAGGTTTTGTTTTACTTTTACAGTAATGACGTTTACATGAAATATGAACTATATCGACGTAAAATAACGTGCAATAAGTACGTTCGTAAAATAAAGTTTTTTTTTTTTACTTTTACAGTTATGACGTTTACATGAAATATGAACTATGTATATCGACGTAAAATAACGTGCAACAAGTACTACGTAAGATAAGTTTTTTTTTACTTTTACAGTTATGACGTTTACATGAAATATGAATTATATCGACGTAAAATAACGTGCAACAAGTAGGTACTACGTAAGATAAGTTTTTTTTAACTTTTACAGTTATGACGTTTACATGGAATGTGAACTGAATTAAATAATATGTTTATAGCATTGCATAAGATAGAAAGGTTTCACTTAAATTAAAAACAATAGGGTACGTAACGAGTATGAGTATAACCACAAGTATAACGAGCAAGTTTTCATAGAGAATCTAGAATACTCTGGAATCTAGAAGAAATGAAGTACAATCAAATGTGGTTTTTTTTTTCATGAAGAGTTTTTAGTAATGTTTTAGTCAATATTACATAAAATTTATTACCCTATTAACCTGAACAATAAATTGCGTTTTATGAAGTTTTCGGTAAATTTGAGGTAAATTTGAACTTAAATATTATATCGAACAAAGTTTAAACCTTCCAAATGGGACATTAATGTTCCATCAATAGACCACACTAAAGTTGGCTGTTTTACAGCTATCAATACATGACCTTCGTTTATTTTAATGTAGTGCCCATATAAGTTATTTAGCGAGGCTAAAAGGTATATCTAATGGGAATATCCAAACTAAATACGTTGCGTAGGCATGTGATCATCCTTCCTGGGTTCACACAATTAAAATTAATACAAGCTCCCAGAAGTCGCAGAAGCTATAAATTATAGCATTTTATTAAGTGCATGAATCAACTAAAAATAATAGTTTATATCAACTAAAAATAATAGTTTTATACTCATCACAAAATAATAGGCCCGTTTTGACATTTGTCTTCGCGACGTAACTAGTGATGTAACCATACGACTCTGTACTCTATGCTCACGAAAAATCGATTCAAGTTTGCTAGTATTTGATCGATTTGAATATGTATCGCAAAAGTAAATTTTCTTTCATTTAATATTTTGGCTAAAATAACATTCCCTCAATCAGAAAAAAAAATCGAGAAAAAGTGAATCTGCTGTCAACAAATTTTAATTTTTTAATTTTCTTCAGATGATCCTAAATGCATCTTTTTTTCTAAAACTTTTTAAATTTCTTAATTAAAATGGGACAAAGTGATGTATTCTCTTGCTATTTTAGTACGGTTTCTATTATTTGTCATTAATTCTGAGAGCCATTCTATAGAAATCAATGTTACCATTATTTACCGCTTTGAGCTCCAAGCTTATAATTTTAAATAAAGATCACAACGCAACTGGTGAAATTCAGTAATTAATTGATCTAAACACTAGTATTTAGATAAAAAATACCGGCTAAGTGCGAATCGGTCTTAAAAATATACCTGGATCGATTTATTTTTTTCCTTAACTGATTATTAATAGTCTTTGGACAATATGAAAAAATCGTAATACACAGCACTTAGCCGAGTGGGCGGTACCCGTCAATGAAAAATGTAATTACCATAAGAACATTTCGATCGGTAAAAAATTGAGTACTTCATGGGCGTGAACTGTCAAAACGGGCCTATTATTTTGTGATGACTTTAGTGTAAACACTAAAATAGTATATTATATTGTAAATGATACGTAGTTGGTAACAGATACTAAAATTGATCTTATAGTTTATATCAACTAAAAATAATAGTTTTAGTGTAAACACTAAAATAGTATATTATATTGTAAATGATACGTAGTTGGTAACAGATACTAAAATTGATCTTGGCATTATAGAATTACCGGCTTATAAATGTTTTTTTGAACAAATCAAAGGTACTAACGACCCTATCTATCCATAGACACTAATAAGTAAGTTCGTATAGGCCGGGTAGCTACCCCTGGTGTCAGAGTGTTTAGGCCGCCTGAACGCCTCTGACTTGGCTAAACGGTGTTATATAGACACTAATATACCATTTTCATTATCTACATTTAAAAACTCGCCGGATAAGCAGATTCAGTTTCTATTCCGATGTATTTGTCATTGTACCATCTACGAAGTTGATCATTTAAATTCTGTATGACTAGACACGAGTCTGCATGACTAACTATGCTCACATTCCATTGCATTATATTTGCCGTTCCACCGCACCGTCTGACATGATGCGACGGAGGTATTGAGCACGTTATTTATAAGATCTTCATTGTAATCAATACCTTGATCACTTTTTTATTTAACGCGAATAAGTCCGCGCTTGACCACCAACTCGCCTGATGGTAAGCGACGTTGTGACCGAAGATGGAGCACCCAGTCCTAGAACCTACCTATTCACTATGATCTTGAAAAGCTTTAGATTATATCTCTTAGGAAACAGAAAAGCATGAAGACTGGTCCAGTCCCTGGCGGTACGAATCAGAAATGTTGAGTCAAACCGCTTCGTACGTATCGAAGGAAAATCGACAGTGTAGGGGTGGTAATGTGGCGTCCTCCCACTTGTCCTGTAGTAAAAAGGGGATGGTAGGATAAGGTCGTGCAGCTCAGATGCACACTCTCCGAAATTAGTCCTATAGAAAATGGACAGACTCGCAACCCTACGGCGATGCTTCAGGCTATGAAGTTTTTTTGCAACTAACTTTTCACTTGCTTACGAGTCGAAAATCATCTTGGTCATTATCGTCACTAGTAGCTTGTTTCAGCCCACTGCTGAGCATAAGCGTCCTCCTTCTTTTTATCTTCAAAAACGTTTCTCCATACTTAGGTTGCCTGGAAGAAATCGCTTTTAGTGATAAGGCCGCCTGTTGTTGCCACTAGTATTTTTAAGTTGTTCTTTCTTATCTGGTGTGAACAATAAAGAATTTATCTATCTATCTTCTTTTACCAATCATAATTAGGCCAAAATTAGGCAAATCATCTTCTATAATTCTTGAGCCGTTAGTTAAATGCTGAACTTCGTAATGGACTCTGTAGTACTTGGTGGCAAATCTGTCTTCGTATGTGACTGTCTTCCACATGGGGAATGGCGTCAGTTAATCTTGTACCCAGTTCTTTGGCTAGTGGTCGGACGATCTTGTTGGGCTGCGCTCTCTAGATCTCTTTCCTTCCTTCTACCTTTCTACCGGAAAAGTGGCAACTATTCAAAAATGTTAACTTTATATAGCGCCCTAGTATGTAATTTGCAATGCCCGAAAAGGGCGACTAAGTTTGTAAGTGCAATTTTTTAATATAAGACCTTTGTAACACTTAGTGGCAAATAAATGAATATGAAAAAAAAATATGAAAAAAATATGTTATTTTTATATAATGACACATTTTTACGATAATTGTTACAGGTACAATACCGTTCCTTTTTTTATGTGTTTCATTGGAAATTTCAAATAATGAATGAACTCCATTTGAATCACTCTATTTATTTAAAAAAAATGCATCAAAATCCGATGCGTAATTTTAAGGATATAAGCATACATGGGGACAGACATCGGAGAGCGACTTTATTTTATACTATGTTTTATTTATTGACCTGTAACATTGTTATCAGTAAATTGATTATTATTATAAGTTTCTCCAGGTTATCGTAAATTTATATTGCACTGTATGCCAACGTGTAATGTAGCGATTTGTTCAATCATATTAGTTCAAGGAGTAACTCGACATTGGTATACGAGTACGAGTAGGTATTTCGCAGCTAATGTTACCGCAAATCGTTCAGGTAATATGTTTACAGTACAATATAGAAATAGTCTTATAATGGCCTATCTTAGTATATTTGAACTTGAAAGTTTATGTCTATTCAGAGTAAAGTAAGTAGCTGTATCTTCTAGGCGTACTACATAGGTATAATACGTTTGCTACTTAAACTTCGAGCAAATTTCTATAGAGTCACAATCAAAGTGCAAAAAAAGTGTCCGAGCCAAAACCCTGCCCAAGCTACGTAGTTGGCAGGCTTTTTAGTTAGCTGTAAGGCGATTGCAAGCCGAGTACAACGCCGCGCGATGCCAAAGTGCTCGGTTACAAGATTCCTAAGATTCGAGAAAACGGCTTATAGTGAATTATTTAATCTAAATAGGTATCTAAGTCGGTATGTATGACGGCCTCGGTAATTTTTTACTATTTTCACTTAGGGACTATGGCTCTTTGGTATTTGCTCTAAGTACTTAAATGATATTATCCTAGACAGTATTTTTCATGGACACAATATTTCACGTGGTCCCATTTTAAACTATTTAAAAAAAAGTGTAACCAACTTCCGATTCTGCTGCTTGTCCCCGTCTGCGGTCCATCATCCGAGGATATACATACGTTGGTACTTACCTATAAAATACCTACTCATCCGCTTTTTCTTTCGCATTTACATGTCAGCCTACAAGTCCTTTGTTTACAAATAAATCAGAACAATGGGTAGTCTTCACCCCGACCTTGGCCCCAGACTTCCTCAGTTAAGTTCAAATGTATAGGTATCTGACAGTTCGCACTACATTC